>PTEX01000178.1:374136-604514 GCA_003342815.1 Eudromia elegans | reverse complement strand
CTCCCATAAGGAATGTGACATTTCATTACAAAAGGAGCAGCTTAAGTTACTTTGGAGGGGTCTGTTCTGTGACCAGAGGAGTAGGAGTGAATGAGGTAATTCTTTTCACCACTAAAATGAAATAAAATAGAAACTGTATTTTGTAGCTTCAGTATTTATGGCTTTAAAGATAACTTTAAAACATCACTATCATACTGAAAAGTTAAAATGTTATAGCCAAACTTCACATGTTATCTTTAAACTACCTCCTCCATACTTGTTTTTCAGTATATCTAACAGAAATCTAGACCAAAAATTTCAGACTGAGTATTTGAAATGCATCATTGAAATTCCCTTTGGATCTTCTCAGTGCAAGAGGATTGATCTTTTGAGGTTTTAAAGATATGTCGTTCTCTCCATCTTTTTCTTTTTAAAATTAAACCCAGAAAAAAAAAAACCCAGATTTTTTTTTTTTTAGCCCAGTTTAAAATCTGTAATGAAATCTCTTGTTAGGACTTGGGTTAAGTGTACTTTTTAAACAAATCAACCAGTATAGAGGAATTCACTCAGAATAAGATGGGAAGATTTCTTCCTTTAAATATTTCCTTGTGGTTATTTTCTTATAAGCACAGAAAATTGTGGTTAGTTGGACAAAATTACTTGGAAGTAGTGAATATATTATAAGCCAAACTGAGCTAGTGTAGTATTCATTGTGATGACTTTCTCTCATTCTCTCCCTCCCCACTATTTTTAATTGCTGTCCTCTTGAAATGAAGTATGGCCTACCTTTAGCCATGGCACAGGAATTGGCACAGAGTCTCGCTCAGAACCTTGGAATACAGTGGGAGCCAGCAGCCAGGAAACCGAGTATGTACATGGACACAGAGTCTTTTGTCCTTTTTCTTGGCTAGATATAGAAACTATTCCTTTTCCATATTTGAAATAGATACTACCTGCAAATGTAGAGCAAGAAATGCTGCTTTGAGATATATAAAAAAGTACTAGAATTTGAGTTTAACCAAAGTAAGAGCCATCAATTTAGCACTAATTTTGTGATGATCTCTGATGTTCACAGTCAGGACGTTAGATTTAAAAATAGTGCAGAAATGTCATTAATTTAACACAGAATTCATTATTTATTGTAAGAGAATCTATAATGTAGAACTATCACTGATCTCATTTTACTAAATTTAAAAAAAGCATCAAAACCATAATTTATATTTGAAGAAATAGCAAAGAAGCTTTAACGTACAGGGTGGCATTAGCTTAACTTGTGTCTTACTGCTTCAGAAAACCAAGTTGATGTAGCCTTAACCCAGAGTGTAGGTACAAAACTACTTCAAAAACCCTTTATTGGGCTAAACAAAATCAGTGCTTTGTTTCCATTTACATTTTATAAGGAGATGGGCGTCTTTGTGCTTTTTCTTCTTCCATAAAAATATGAATGGCAATACTGACTTTATTCCACTCACTTAAGAGATCTATTAATTAGAAATGAGTTTAGAAAGCCTGAGGGAATGTTATTTTATAAAGCATTGCTTTGTGACCATAAAAACATGGAATTGCCAAAGTATTTTCTTTACCACTGATTTCAGTTTATGGGTAAAAAAGATTTCACGTAGTTGGAAATCAGAGTTTTCTTTTTTTTTTTAACTGTAGGTGTGCGTTGTTTAAACGCTTCGTTAGTTTCCTTATTTTGATGCTTTATATAGAGAAAGATTGATGAATGACTGAGATAAAGAAATAGTCACATAAATAATTTGTGAATGTTATTGTAAAACAGTATGGTTTTGCTGTGATAACCAGGAAACAGTATCTTTGTTTAAGATATTCCATGTTTTAGTAAATGTGTTTTTATGAATAGTTCATAGCTGCTATTTTACTGACTATAAGATATTGACTATTTGTTTTTATTTTATGAATGCGATCACTCTTGACTTGAATGGTATAGCTGTAAGCAAACTGCAAATCTGCTTGCACTCTTTTTTTTTAATGCCTCTGTAATAAGCTGATTTACATATTACTATTAAGAATCTAATGTCAAAAAAATGTGGCCTATGCAGTAATAACTCTCCTTCAGAGTGTTCTATACCCATTTTAGGGAGTATAGGAACATTTAAAATCTATCTTTTGCCTTCTATCTTGCCTGAAACTTGAGTCAAAACACACCAGGATCGCATTCATTGAAAGTGTATTAGCATCCTTTCAAGTGGGCCTGATTTATTTGGGGGATGGATGCTTTACCAGCAAGCAACTGTATAACCTGTGCATCATTCGTTAAGGTCCGTTTTTATAGCAATTACTTTATACCTATTGTAAGCATATTTATAATTGCTTTCCTTTCCTATTGTTTGTTGGTCTTGTCTGAGAAGAGTGTGACTGCACTGAATCCTGGGGTGGTTGCATCATGGAGGAAACAGGGTATGTCATAATTGTCATAACTCTCAAATGAGTTAGTAGCCTACATTATGATATAAATATTTATATATTGGATTTTGCCCATCTAGTTTAGTACTAATAAGTGAAAAAGTAAGGGTGACTGGAACAACACAAATCCATAGATTGTTGGTTTCAGCAAGTATCCCCTCTGCTCTTCTCATTTTGTGAAGATATTCACACAGAACTTTTACATCTGCTTCTTATGGGAGCACATGTGGTTTGCTTGCCCTCTGCCCACATATGCTGCCAAATATTCTTTTCTCTGTTGTAAGCTCAGTAGCAGTCAAACAATTCTAATGTTAGGTAGGAGCTTTGGGAATGGAATAGAAAATAAAATGTAGAATATTATTATGGCACTGATTGCCTGCATCTCTGATAGCACAAGTAGTTCTGATTTCCAAATCTCAAAACAAGCCTAATAAAATTGGAAAACCTACATAAAATATCAGAAATGTTCCTTAAAGGCATTCAAAGGCATTCTATGTGGGAATGACAAATAAAATGAGGTTTCATCAGGCTAGGAGAAAGAATGTTAAGAGGGAATATGAGAGAAGGCTGTAACATCACAAGCAGCATGGAAAATGATCTCTGTCTCCTCCTGTAAGAACTAGGGAAATATGAGATGAAACTAGCAAATAGGTGGCAGAACAAAGACAATGAAATTGTTCTACTGATCTGTAATAAGCTATGAAACTCCTTACTTTGCCATTTTGTAGATATTTAAAGAGACTTGAGAAAGTCATGGAAGAAAAATACGATGAAGATTGTTAAATAAAGCACAATAAGACTTCCTGAGAAAGTCTTTGAGTTGAAAATTGTTGGAAGTGGGAAGAATATTCTGCAAGTAGTAATACAGTGCTCTATTCCTTGCTTTTTCCAGGCTATGTTTTCTGGACTGAAGTTGATATGAGCAAAGTGTATTTGTAGTCTGACACTGTACTGCCTTTTTTTTTTTTCATTGCAAATATTTCTAGATTAAAAATTAACCCTATTAACAGATGTGTGAACAGTTTTGAAACCCTGGCATGCAGTCAGGAATCTGGAATGTAGTCCATCATTTAAACTGAAGCTGCAGCAAAAGGAAACTAAATAAAACACTGGATTATACAATCAAGAAACTGCACAGCAACTGTTGTGACAGTGTATTTTATATCCTCCTACAGTAGGAGAATTATAAGATTATAAGTTTACTACATCATAGATCCGTATAGCAAAAAATGCAGAATCTTTTAAAAGTTGTGGGGTTTTT
Organism: Eudromia elegans; assembly: GCA_003342815.1. Classification (NCBI taxonomy): domain Eukaryota; kingdom Metazoa; phylum Chordata; class Aves; order Tinamiformes; family Tinamidae; genus Eudromia; species Eudromia elegans. Next base: position 600,847 of record PTEX01000178.1, on the reverse strand, counting down.
TTTTGCTTTTATTTTTGAGATAAAAGACTGAAATGACATACTGTTGTACATAGTGGTTGTAAGAAATGGGGCTTTATAGTATTAAAAAGTGTTGTGACCCTTTCCTTTCCCCCTTTTAGTAACTATTGAAGTTTCAAAGCATTTACTCTGCTGATTCTTTGCCATTTTAGGGTTTACCATTCCAGGAAATTCTCCAAGTGCAGCATTGCAGAATACAAAGAATTTTTGCTTCGTGGGGGAGGTGCCTGTCTTTTCAACAGACCAACAAAGGTAACAAAAGTGTTGGCAGTGACGTCCTTTGCTTCCGTTATAATGAAAATGAGATCAGTTCACTAACTCTAGTCTAATTTATTCAAATGTCTGTTTAGGAATTATAGATTTTTTTTTGACCTTATTTGTAGTTAGCTGAATATTCTTTCCCAGGCAGAGTAATAACATTTATAAATAATTTTAAGAGGAGACATGTGACTTGCTTTCCATCAATTCTTTAGGCTCAAGTAATGGCAAATCTTGTAGTTTGATTCACTACTCATCATGGATACACTACTTATTAAGCTGAAAGTAGTGCAGAATAAATCCAGAGGTGATTTATTGTCAAACGCTCCATGGCCACTTAATTCTTGGACTTTGTGCATGAGGGTATTGAGAAAAATGCCAGTTACCATTAGAAATCAATAACTTGCTTCATATAAATTTCAGCAGCATGTGTTTGCTAACCAACTTAACTTCATATCAATAATAAACTTTGTAATTTGTCACTGTTTCCTTCTACATTCATTGCTTTATTTTCCTTTATTTTAACTTACGCATTTTTCTAACTAAGGTATTAGTAGCATGGCATCATTCTAAGGCTGATTACTGTAAAAATATTCCATATGGCTCTTTTGCAAAGTAAGAGCAATCCAAGGTGTTAATATTCTGTCTATTCATGATACAAAATTTGATGTCTTTGCGGAAAGTAGTGCCATGAGACTGCTAATTTGTTCTGTTCATTGTATCCCTTAGGAGATCACCACTTTACAAAATTGACTAAAAAAAAAAAACTGCATGTTATTGTGCTTTTTAATCTTTTCTCAGGCTAGGGTTTTTTTAATTTCTGCTTGCATACATAACTGCAAAAAGAAAAACAGCATCAAAAAAAAAAGTTTGATTTTGTGTCATTAAAATCACAGAAAAATGACACATGCGGGTGACTTTCTAGGCAGCGTGGTGGTTATCTAGCATGATGGTGGTTATCTAGCAAGGTAATGTGAACGTGCTGCCAGATGGACTACATACAGTATAAAAATCTGGTTTATTTCAGCAAAAGTGTTCCCCAGAGAATGACTGAATTACCTCTATATGTCTATTATTTGTGTTTTGTGTTCGTGTTTCAAGGACAATTAGGTAAACAAAAAGTACTTGTGTTACATAGTCATCTTAATCCTATTTTTATTTAAAACCTTTTAATTAGACTCTGACAGGTATGAATGTTTGAAGCTTCCTCATCACTGTCTGCTAATGCTATAGGAGCTCCTATTTTTTATTTGTTTTGATGTTTGAAGTTTCAAGCCTTAGACGCTTCCCCCTTGTGTTTCTTTGGCTCTTTTCAGCTGACTTATCAGCTACAGGTCAAATAATTGAGTCTGCTTGATGGAGAACTGAATGTTACGGTTGGAATAAGAGGTCTTGTTTATATATATACACACACACACACACAGAGGAGAGTAGTAACAAGTACTTAGAACATTAAAAATGAAGATTTTTGAATCGTGTTGACAATACTAGTGAAGAAGAGTACATATGGGTATTACCTGAATGTCATTTTGCATCCCAAACTGCAGGTAATATTGATTACCTATGCAGTTTTTGTGATTAAAGGAAAATATTTTCTTTCTTTTTGATTAGCTACTATTGTACTCTTTTTTCTTTTTTTTTTCTTTTCAAAAGTACCCAAGAAGAATTTCCTCTAAGTTTAAAAGTTTTATATATTGATTTTTAAATGTTATGTTTCATATCTTTATAATTTTTTCAATAGCTATGCTGGGATTAATCCCTTACAGAAGGAACCTCATGTTTACTCATGTTGCACAGGCATCAAGCTGCATGTTTATCTGGTCTCATTTTTACTTGAGCTTTCAACCTTACTCAAGTCAAGACTGTTTCTGTAGCTAATAAGTCAGTTGACCTGGACTTTATGCTTCAGTGGTTTTAGAATTTTTTTTGAACAGTTTTGGACTATTTTTGAACTGTTGTCTAAAGCAGACAAGGATTTTGCAAAATTATTTCTGTGGTAGGTTGAAAAATCATTCTTTCTTTTCCTTAATAAGGATAAGACACACAGAATGTCCTTTAGGCAACATTTCATACTATTGCTTGTTTTCATGTGTAAATATGTTACCCTGGAATAAGCAGTAACTAATTGCAAGTGTAGATGCCTGTGTAGATCCAGAGATCGTACTACCAACTGCTTTCTTCAAAGAAATATTAAAAAAGAGAGGAATATGTAGAACTGAAACCAAGTTCAAATGTTATGACCTTGATTTTTTTTTTTAATTTGGAGTTTAATCTTCATATTCTGAGATCAGTAATTTCCCAAATAGGGTTGAGAATCACATAATTTTGCTGAGCATCTTTTATGTCCGCACAGTTTCAATTAGGTGAACTTAAAAACCTTGCTGAATATCACAGCAGCAAGGGACATGCCCTCTGCAGAAGGGTGACTCAATAGCTTTGCAGATATGAGCTGTGCATGGAAAAGAAAGTCAATTCATACTGTTTTTTTTCTTAATTTGGTGGTGAGTTACTTTTTGCTTTCAGCTGTTTGAAACTACTGAGTGTGGAAATGGGTACGTAGAAGCAGGAGAAGAATGTGACTGCGGTTTCCGAATGGCAAGTAGAGACTTCTTGTATATTTTTCCATGGGTCTTTCTCAAAAAAAAAAAAAAAAAAAAAAAAAAAAGGTAATAAACTGTATGATGAGATGGTTATGGCAATTTTTTGCCTTTTTTTACACAGCAGCTTGGTCAGAGGTCTATGTTGTTTTACAGTGAGAATGAGTGTGAAAACAGCGTATCCTCAGAAGAGCCTTCCTTTCATGCTGATGAAAGGATGTAGCTGTCCCCAGCATTTTTTGAGGCACTCTGTTGATGCACTCACCACTTACCAGACTGTGCTTTGGAGATAACGTGCCTATGTTTGGAGAACCTCTTGTCTTCTTTGTAGAAATATTCCAAAATTGTTTTTTTCTGCAAAAATCTTCCCCTCAGGCTTGAATGCTTGTTTGAATCACATATATAATTAATTTTCATAAAATTTCTTCTGCAGTTTCGTGCATGTTAGCCCCCAACATGGGCTAATCCAGCCCACTGTGAGGCTTCAGAAGGTGTGAACCTTCTTGTTGCTATAGCCTGTGTCACTGCTTTCCCTGTAGGTTATATTCCAGGAGTGCAAAGGGTTCTTCCAGGTGATGATTCCTAGTCCTCAGAGCTGAACTGAATCTTTTGTGCTCTGATATATGATAGTTCTTAGAAAGCTTGGGAAAGGCAAGTTGTTTTAAATGGGGAACTAACAAATCCCTTAATTTATTTTCTTCAGGAGTGCTATGCAGACTGTTGTAAGAAGTGTTCCCTTTCTAATGGAGCTCATTGCAGTGATGGACCCTGCTGTAACACATCATGTCTTGTGAGTGTTGTTGAGATGGGTCTAGTGTCTCTCTCCAGTTGTCTATGAGATCATGTATACCCCATTATAGTTAGGGTGCTTCACACATATGTTAAATAAACTGAGACTCTATTATTGCAGTTAATTATGTGACTGCTACCTGGAATATAAAGAGAATAAATGTAATGTAATCTTCATCTTCCTGAACTATATTCCTCGTTTTCTAGTTTTTCCCACGAAGCTATGACTGCCGATATGCAGTGAATGAATGTGATATTACAGAATTTTGCCCTGGGGATTCTGGACAGGTATGTGTGCAGAAGCTATATAGTATAATATACTATCTGTGGTATAACTCTGCTTATACTGTTGAAGCTTGTTAACACTCATTTTATGTCAGATTAAAAAAAAAAAAAAAAAAAAAAGTCCAGGCTAACAAACTGCACTGTCATATTCCTGCAAATAAATGTGGAGATTTATTACAGGAATGCAGCATTGCAGAGGAGAGCAAATGGGTCCCAGCAGTAGTTGCCAAATACTCTCTTATTTAGCATGTTTATGTTGTCCTGTATTTTGCCTCAGCTCAATTTCCATTAAGAATTTGCAATAAAGTTTGAATAAAACACTGTTTTCCATGGCTAATGTGTAGGACAGTATTTAATAAAGGATACTATTTTTTTTTCATTCTTTATTAATTACTGTAAAGATTTCTGAAGTAATTATAAATTTCAAAGCCTTTAGTTGATTGCTTTATTATTTAATCTACTTTGTGCATTATATTTCTCTTCTAAAACCTGAAAATTCTGTATGTGATCTTTTAATGCATTATTACTGTATAACCAATTGCAAATATATACTTTTTTTCCAGTGCCCACCAAATCTTCATAAACAAGATGGATATGCCTGTGATTCTAATCAGGTATGTAATTCTTTAAAATCTCTGCACATCAACAAATAGAAACTGGCCAAATAAAAATTTTAAATTAAAACTTTGTGGTTTTTTTAATAAAAACACAATAATTAATAGAAAATTTGTGGGTTTTTTTTCATAATTTCTTCATGAATTTGGTCTTTCAGATGTGGATACTGTTTATGCTTTGTGAACTCCATGAATAGTAAAAATTTCTATTTAAAAAAATCGTATGTTTAGATTTTGTAGGTATGTTTAGATTTTGTAGGTATGTTTAGATTTTGTAGGTAGATCTTTTATTGTCCTGCATGTTAATAAGCTCTTTACAGCTTTTTAAGTGAGAAGTATAAAGCAGCTGCTGAAATTTAAGTAAATATTAGACACCAAAATATTTGAGAATCTGGGCCAAAATCTCTACTTTTGGCAACTACCCAATTTATGAAAGCTGTTGCACACCCTAGTGTATGGTTGAAAAATCAAAATGACACATGTGTTGAGGGGAGAGGGAAGAAAAGAAACAGTGTTCAGATTTCCTTGTTAATGTGTTCTGTTTTGTTTAGGGCCGTTGCTATAATGGAGAATGCAAGACAAGAGATAATCAGTGCAAATATATCTGGGGATCTAGTAGGTTGAAATTAACTACCTTAAATATATTTTTCTATCCAGTTCATTCTCTCCTTTGTTTTATATATTTATGTGATTCTATTTTCATTTTCTTATTTTTGTTCTTGCTACTTTCAGTAGAAATTGTCTCCTCAGTGGAATAGAGATTGCAGTAAGAAACTGACTTGATTGCCAAGTGAAATCTCAAACTGTACAGTCAGCAATATTTTGTATATTTACATTAATATAACTGGAAAAAAATTTCAGGCTTTTTTTTTATAGTTCAGAACAAAAGGAGAGGGGTTTTGTACATAAATATAAAATCAGATGGAGAAAAGATTGTCTTTGTATTTTGTTGGTTTTGTTTGAGCTATGTGTTGGCATCTCACACTTAGATATTGTTAATATTAAAAGCAATAGAAGTTTTTGTTAACAAACTTATTTACATCTAAAATGGCACAATATTATAAATTGCTTGGATTTTCTTCTGTACAATCATTTTCCTGAAAATAAACCTATTAACCATTAACATCTCATCTTACTCTATATAATTCACATGTTTTTCTTCATTTATTTTCTAATTTATTTTTTGAAAACAATTATGGCTTAAATCCATCAGTTTGGAAAGTCTGCCTGTGGTCCTTCTTAGAAGTAGAAATCACAGTCTGACTCTTCCCTTTTTTTTTTTTTTTTGTTTGTTTGTTTTTGTGAACTCCTTAAAAGGTAAATAAATCTCTATGTTAATGTCAGTAAGGTGCTTATGGTATATGCCTTGTATCTCCTGAAGTACAGGATTAATTGTAGTGAGAATGAGGAGAACTAGACTGAATTTATGGGCAACTGTTACAAATGTGAGCAGAATTAGACCAGACATATATTCAAATGGAGACTATGTCACTGTCACTATAGAGATTGCTTCTACAAAAGTCTGAAACAAATACTGAACACCAGGCATTATCTTTGAAAAGTCATCTGCTGGTGCCAGCAGATCAACCTGCTTTGGTTCTCACTATAGTCACTGGAAAATAGTATCTGTATAGATGGACTTGGACATTTAAAATTTTTGTGTTAAAACATATAGAGAATTCTGGGAGGAGGGGAAGTTCTTGTGGCTGTTGGGTCATCAGTGGATAGTACATTCCTTTTCTCTTTTTTCATCCACAGAGTCTTCAGGATCTGATAAATTTTGTTATGAGAAGCTTAATACAGAAGGCACAAAAAAAGGAAACTGTGGGAAGGATGGAGACCGATGGATTCAGTGCAGTAAACAGTAAGTTCAGCTTGGGAGTGATAATTTGTCTAGAAATTGATATGGTCTAATAATTCCTTTTCTTTAAGGAAATAACTTATTTCATTAACATTTCAACAGTTTGTTCTACATCATTTTGAATCATCCTTTCCTCACAAGATTTACAATTCAAAAATGTTCCATAGCTCTGAGAAATCCATGGGTGACTCAGTAGTGCAGATCTAAAGAATACCCATATCTGAGTTTTCAAACAGACACACTTATAGTTCCATGTGATCTGACTGGATAAAAAATTGATTAAATTTCCTTTTTGTGTCAGTGATCATTCATGAATAGACTCAAATTTCTTCTAATTTATTTACTATTTTTAATTCTGTAGTATGCATGGAAAAAATTAAGTCTGCATGTTTTTTTTTCTTCCACTATTCAATGTTCGTCAAAATGGCATTTATATTGTTTGACTATTATATGATGAAATTTTAAGATAGGATCATAAGAATTAAGTTTTTAATGGTTATTCTTTGTATTCATATAAAGCATACTGCTCTAGTGCACATATATCTATATTTAGAACATCATTTGTAGAAAAGCTTTCTTTGTCAGCTAAGATATGCGTGAAAGTGGTCAAGCTAAAGAACCACTTACAAAGTGTACTTGTACTGTATGTATAATTCTGGGCAATCGAGTAAGAAATGTAAGACTTAAACTGCTGGCTGCTATCAACACTTGTATGTATAAATTAATAGTAGACAAACTAGCCCCTTTACCAAAATTCTGATGCACACACTGCTTATGAGTGAGTATAGTTATGGGTCAGTTGTCCTGGAAGGGGAACAATATGCAATTAAAAACTTGAACTCCACACTACAGAGTCTAAGCTACTAGGAACATAATATAATCTAGTATGAGCAGATTTTATACAATTTGGCTCCTTTTAATTATATTGTATTTAGGGCATGGATGCATTTTTGTTATGTCAACAATACATAAACATTATGCACTGGCACATCAGTTTAAACAACTACTTGTTTCTGCATTGACCACTAATCTTTGCTGTTTAATATCAGATGCTGCCACTACTACATACATTAAATATATTATTCCTAAACTTGCAAAGTGAAAATGTATCATGCGATTGTGATAACACATTATTTGTTGTAACTAGAGGCAGCGTTAGCAGTCTTTCTTTTTGTAAGTTTACTTCATATTACTCCAATAACTTTTTAGTTTGCATTTTTGTTTTACAGTGATGTTTTCTGTGGCTTTTTGCTCTGTACTAATCTTACTAAAGTTCCACGAGTTGGTCAAGTTCAAGGAGAAATTATCCCAAATTCTTTTTATCACCAAGGACGCATAGTGGACTGCAGGTAAAAGAAAATAATATAGTGTTCCAAACTGATTATTCTGTCAAATCTAATCTAGTTATAGTAGAGATAAATGTAAAATGATATGATTTTTAAGTAAATAATAATTTTTAAAATGATTATTCTGAGCAGTATTTCTCCTTCTGATTAAAAAACAAAACAAAAAAACCCACTAATACTCCGTATCTGAAGTATGTGAGAGGTGGGCAGCCCTTGTGATTATTCCCTCTGGATCAGAAGCAGAATTTCATGACCAGAGATAAATACTCAGCATTGTGGCTTTTCTGTAAAAATAAATTAATAAGTGTTGTCTGTAATTGCCAGAAATCCATATATTAAATATATATATTGTTTCTGAGTATTATATTCTCTAAGCATTAGAGAAAGTAAAGGCTGATAGGGAGGGCATGATGAAGAATTGTGGCAGGATGAGAGGTTAAGCTACAGAGTGGTTAAAAGATATGTAAGTGGTTTTAGTCTACTGTGCAATATAGCTTTTTATTTTAAAGACATTGGCAAGATCACTGTTAGGCTAAGAATACTCTCTTGTATAGTTAAAACCTGTATGAACAATGGTTTTTAACTCTTCTGTTACTTCCTGCTTTTTGTTGTTTTTAGTGATACTGCCATTACTGCCTTCTCTGTGGGAAGTTAGTGTTCAGCATTTTGTAGCATTAAAATTACCTTTGGCTTATCAAAGACTTGATTTAAAAAAAGGGGCAAACTATGGTGCCTTTTTGAGTATTTAAGTCACTTGGATTTACTTAGATTTATTTTTAGTTTCTTGGCTTGGACACAGAAAGCCTTTAACTTTGTTCTTTCTGTGTGCTTGGCAGAAGGAAAGCTGTGGGGTTTCTAGTATCTGCACTGACACATTTAATATTTTCAAAAGACTCTAGTTGCAATACTAATATGTTAAAATTTTTATTTCCCCTAGTGGTGCTCATGTTCTTTTAGATGATGACACAGATTTAGGTTATGTGGAAGATGGAGCTCCCTGTGGTCCTCAAATGATGTGTCTGGACAAAAAGTGCCTGCCTATCCAGTCCTTGAACATAAGCAGTTGTCCCATTGGCTCTAATGGAAAAGTCTGCTCCGGGCACGGGGTGAGTCTGCATGAGACTGTGGTGGAGCAGCCTCCGGCCTCTCTGTATGTGATGCTTTGAAACACCTTGTGCAGCTCTCTGCCCAAAAATGTGCCTCAGACCTGTTCCTCTAACAAGTGTTAGATTCTGCAGAGCATTGCTATTCTGTTACAACATGTGAAGCACCAGTAAAATTTTAGGAAGCAAGGTGATTAAAATAGTTCTGTAGTTGAATCCACAGTGCTGATTTTTTTGTTAGCGGGAAAAAACTTAGCTGTCCCCAAAATCACTACTCATGTCCTAACTGTAATATTAATAAAACTCTTCCATTTTAGGCTAGCTCTGCTTCACATTTTCCTTAAGGAGAGGAGGAGTCACTGGGGGTTTCAGCTGACTGCTGCAGTTCTCACAGATACTGGCTTAATTTCTGCAATTATTTTCTTATGTGAAATTGAAGATGTTAAGTGAATGTAAGCCCCAGAAAAGAAAGTCAGGTTCCATAAGAAAAGTTTTTAAATTGGAAAGTAGAGAAAGGGATAGGGATGTAGAAATGTTCTTGGTGTTTTTGGAGAATGGTGTGAGCAGTGAGAGGACTGTGGTCAAAATGTGGTCAAAAAACCATTTCTGTCATTTTTTTTCTTTTCCAGGTGTGTAGTAATGAAGCCACTTGCATTTGTAATTTCTCTTGGGCTGGGACAGACTGCAGCATTGACGATCCTATCAGGGATACTGGTAACAAGAAGGATGAAGGACCCAAGGGTTTGTGTGATTTCAGTTTTGACATTCTTTCAAATAATTATGACATTTTTTTCTGTTGGCAGCTGGTATTAGAATAAGGAAGAAATGCTGTATAGTCCTGTTCAGAACCAGACAGTAGAATTTTGCTTCATTTAGATGATGTCTGTCTATCTGCTTTGAGAATTGACAAAACTTTTATTTTTCTAACTTTAAATGTTAGAAAGATTTGAGTGCATAAGTATATGTACTTCCTGATATTTCCTTCATCCTTTTTTCTTCATTCTTTACATTTTTTTTCCAGTAATTGGAAGCTGACTAAACATAGTTTTTACTCTTTTTATATATGAGAATTCAGTGTTTTTCCATTATTAGAGATTTCCAGATCCCCTAGCTGTTCTCAGCTGTTTCAGACAACTGTGATCCAGCAAAAGGGGAACTGGAGTGTCCTGTAGGAGAAAGCCTTGGTTCTTGACATCAGGTTTCAACAGGAAGGAAAAGAAATAAATAATCAATTTAAGAACTTACGCTCTTTTTTACAACCTTTATTGCTTAGAGTTTTTACTCTTATGTACTTAGTAGATATTTCAACTGTGTACAAAGTAGATATAAAAAGAGGAGCTATTAGGAAAATAATTTGTCAGAAACATTTCTAAAGAAAGAAGAAAGGCACTTGAGATTCTTCCTGACGTCTTTGCCCAAGAATGTTGGGTTGCGCTATCCAAGGTTTTTGTTTTTCCTGTCATCAGGCAGTTACCGTACATCAGACTACATTTATCCATCATTATGCATTTAGAGAAAAAGTTACCAATAAACAACTGGGAAACCCAAATAAAATATTTCAGCTATGTCCTAGTCCTGGTTCCCTCCATCCCTTCTGTAAAACTGATTGAAAGAAGATAGAGGGATTTAAAAATGCAGGATGTTAAATATCCCAATTTCCCAGAGAAGACAGAAATTTGGTATATGGCTCTATGGAGAACACTGAAGAGCTGGATGCTCCTCCTGCCTGCAGGAGGAGGCAACACTATTTACTGTTGTGACAGTAAAGAGCACTTGATTTTGTCTTGCTCCTTTCCAAGTGCTGCGGGTTAGAAGATTCCCTCCTCTGTGACATGGTCTATAAGAAAGGTACTTTTACCTTATTAGATTTCTGTAATTCAAGTTAGCCTGTGTTATTTCAGAATGGAAATATGCTTTTAAAAATTAATACATCAATGGTGAAATGCTCAAAGGGAAAAGTCTTAAATGAATGGTATTTTTATGGATTTATGCCAGTAGGCACAGACATAAAGTTTAGTTTCCATTTTTCAGCAGACTTTGCTGAAAAAGGCAGAGTAAGTTTCTATTACAAGGTGACTCAAAAAATTAAAAAGATGGAATTATTTTTACCTACATTATTAGATTAATTTATTGATATTGAATCTCCTAGAAATGAGTATAGGAGTTTGAATGTTGCCAGCTGTTACATTTATATTTTACTATGCTAAAATAGCAACCTTCTTGTCACAAAGGATACAGAAGTAGTTTGCTATAGTTTTGTAAAGTTTCATGGTACTTGGGTAGTTTTCTTTAAGACTTTTTTCTGCTTTGTTACCAGCACTTCTTGTTATATGCCAGATTACAAGTCTCAGGCATAAATCGAAACACTTTTTTTTCCATAAGTTTTCCCCTAAGTCTTTTTTTACATTTCAGAACCTAAGTACTCAATTTCCTTATGTATAGCACAGATTCAGGTATAACAGCATCACATGTAAACTAAAATGCAGCCTTACAAAATGGCATCCAGCATGACGAGAATTCTTGGATTAGGATTCATACAAGGACTAGTGTGACCTGACTCTCAAAGCCAGGGAAAATCCATGAACTAAAGCCTGGCCAGAGTGAATAGCTATGTCTGTGGAACTTGTATCAGCCCTTCAGTTTGTACAGTGTTGAGATGCCACCCTTCCCATGTGTTAGTTTTTGAGAGGTGAGTTCTTTCACATGGAATACCTTAATCTTTCTCTTTTCCTCATTCTTCAAATGGAAACATGTCCAGATTCAAATAAAACTCGAAAAGTGTTAGGTGTTGCACTGAAGATATGCTTTAAAAAAAAAAAAAAAAGACAGAAGATATTTGATTTATTTTTGTCCTTTGATTAACATTTTTGTCATTTAGGGTTGATCTAAGCTGACATGTTTCTTGCTTTCAGTTTCCGTATTTCAGCTATTTGAGGTATTTATGCATAAGAGACTAAAGAAGGAGGAGATTTTAGCTCCTAACATTTATTGGAAAGAATAAACGCAACCCTGGGAAAGCTTTCCATAGCTTACACAGTTCTTTTACAGATTTTTTTTCTTTTTGTTATCTTTTTTTCTTTTAAGTAACAAATCTCTTTCATCTACTTTGTGCCTTATACCATGTACAGGCAGAGGGATTGATTTCTTCTGAGTCTCTTGATAATGCTTTATTCTCTGCAGTAAATGAAATTGCTGCATTTTGATATGAGGGAAAACAAACCAAATGAACTAGACTTCTTTTCCTTCATAGTGAGGCACTCTGATGAATGAGGATTTGCTTAAGTCAAAAACATATGTGTTGCACAATTCAGGGCCTTAATGTCTTCTAATTTTAGTCATTTACTATGACATTTAGTGTTGAAACCTAGTGCCTAAATATCATGAAAGCAGAAAATTGTTTAGAGAGAGGCTCTAAACCTTTTTCGAGACGTGAAAATTCATATAAGAGATTTAACAGTTTTCACGCCATCAATCCCTGCATTGTTCTTACTATGAAGATGTACAGTTAACAAGTATTTCTTGCCATTCATTTATTATGATATTTGATAATTAACTACTCATCCTGTTGCACTTCTGTTTTATTTTCCAGATCTTTCCATCATTCATCAATTGCTTTTGCCTTCATACTATATTTCAGGATTTAAAAATAAGTGTCCGTAATTATGTTGGCATTAATTCATGAGTCTTGAATTAGCTTAAACTCAGCAACCTACTGTATCCTGCCCTAACAGACTACACTAGAGCAATGCAGGCTGGTAGCTGTTTTGGGAAGAGAAGGAATTCTTGCTGTTAGTTTTTTGGCTACTGCAGAAACCCTGAATTAGGTTAGTGTTGGTCATGAGTTTTGAAGTCAGTGGGACTCCATATATACACAAGTTTCTTCCTGTGCAGTTTCATTTGCAAAATTCGGCTCTCGTTTGACTAGTGGAATGGTGTTTGTTTGTTTTAATGCAAAATTTATGTCTCAAGTGTGTGTGTGTGTATTTATGAAATAGAAAAAAATGTAAGAAACAGAGGTTACAAAATAGACTTTCTTCAGCATGAGGACTATGAAGTTTTAGACCATAGAAAATTTCCCATTAGACCAAGAAACTGTAAGTTCAGGTGCTTCCTTCCTGCCTTTTATGACTGAATGAATCAATTGTATTTTTAATCTTTAATAGCACAGGAAGTGTATAGATGCTTTTTTTCTCGCAAGAGTTCCCTTCAAAAAAGAAAAAAAGAAATATTAAGAGAGACCGTCAGAAGAGTAAAATTCCAGGGTACTACCCGAAGTAAATTTCTATTGTAGGTTTTTCCTTTTAAAACTGTTTTGATAAGATACAAATAAACATAAAGTCATATATATAAATATGATAACAAAATAATAACTAATACTGAAATTAATTAAAACCCATATTTTCCTGCAATGAAACTTTCCAAAGAAGCTGTTTTCATTTGTTTAGTTATACTATGGATACAGTATGTTTCTGGTGATCAAAAAGAAGTTTTTGGTGATGTTATTACAGTTTGGATACTTTAAACATAAACAATAGGCTGAGGAGATTTCATTAAGTACGCAGTAGAATCACAAGCAAAAGAAAGTGGTCTTAAATTTTACAGGAAAATTTGTTAATGAAGCATTTGCAAGTTTTTATATAAAGCCAAAGATAGTGAATTTTTAGAGATACAGTATTTGAATACAGCAAGGTTTCTTAGAAGGTTTAAATTGTTTGACAGAGAATAGATTACAAAGTAAAATTTTCCTTTGAGGTTTTATTTCATGTTTTCATTTCAGACATATATGACCTGTGATCATTTCCTTAAAGAATCTTCCCTTTTCCCTCCACACAGTGAGCATGGCAACTAACAGGCTAATAGGTGCAGTGGCAGGGACCATTCTGGCCTTGGGGGTGATTTTTGGAGGCACAGGGTGGGGAATAGAGTAAGCATTTTTCTCAGTTTGAGTTTGATGTTTGGTGCCTAGTGTGTGAGGTAACCGTGCGCACCCGAGCCCTCTGTGTGCTCCCCATGAGCTTCATTGTGTGGTGCCTGTATTTGTCGTGTGATTTGACTGTGTCTTTGTCGTGTGATTTGCTCGTGCGGTGTTGAACCCTCTCCTGTCTCGGATAATGTGGGGCATAAAACAGTAAGTTTGTGAATTTTTACATTGTCACAATATGATTGAATGTCTAAATGTTTCCATTACTCCAAATTTTTAAAATAATGGGAAAAAATGAAAGTTTATAATTATTTTCCAAATAGATTCAGAGCAACCTGGGCAGAAAATGCTTATTCCAAGCCATGGGGTTTTCAGTCTAATAATGGGTTATAAAATCTGTCTGAGAATAGGAAGAATGATGAAAATAATGTCTGTATATAGTTTTAGAGCAAAGTTTTCTCATCTTCTGTTGTTAAGATTTTGGTACCTCAAGGCAAGGCAGTAGAACGCTACAGTACAGAATTCCTATGTAGTGCGTACATAAAGAAATTAGGTAGTTTTATTGTCTTTCATAGTTATGGGAAACCAAGCTTAAGTGTTAACCACTCTTACAATTGAGAGAGTGCACTATTTGAGTGAGCTGTTTGGTCACTGCACACTAGAATAGGCTGTCTTTATTCTGTGTTCACAGAACACAGTGCAAACTGCAGAATGAATTGCTGTTATTCTGCTTTTCTGACGTTTCCAACTTCACTGCGTTTCCAATGCTGTATCATCCATCTTCTAAAAGCATCTGTCCTGTGCCAGCCTTCTGAAGCAGGGGACAGACAGAACAAGATAGTTTGATTTCTAACCCAGCAGCCTTCCAGGACCAGGCGGCAGCACTTTGTGTGTTTAGTTTTCCAGCCCTAGCTTTAACTATGCTTCCCCCCCACACCCCCTACATTGGACTGCTTAGATTTTCAGGAGAGTATAGACCCTGGTATCAACAGTGGATACCTTACAGAAAAATAAATGAAAGGAAGAAGGTCTCAGACTAATCTGCTTGAGAAAGACCAGATCTGTGTTTTAGTGGTGGCTTTTACAGCTGTTTGCTTAAAAAAAAAAAAGAGTAGAATATATACCAGGTAGGGGTATTCTTGAGCAGAGTGTTTACTGGAGCTTAAGGAGAGTTCTGCCTTCTGCTTACACTGTCTTAGACCCTTCCCTTCTGCTCTTATCTTGCCTTGCCTCCTGTCACAGCTCCCTGCTGCTCTGACTGGCATCCCTGGTCATTTGTTCTTGCTCTCAAATTCTTCAGCACTTAATTCCAGCTTTTCTTCTTCTGCTCTCTCCAGGACCCCATCTGTCCCTTTTCTACCCCTCTAGTTCCTTCATATGCAAGCCTCCAGGTCAGAGCACTTGCTGCGTTATCCTTCTTGATTACAAGCCCTGAGACAGCACAAACACCTCGTGTATTCCTAATGCCCCCTGACTGTAGGGCAGGTTGTGCTTGTCTCCGTCTGCTCTGTCCCACAACACTAGAGCGGAGACAAAATTTTCAGAGTTTGGAACCTTGAGCAGCTCAGGATGAGTTTTTACAGTGATATCCAAAGGCCCTCATGTGGCCCTAGTGCCAGATCCAACCCTTCCTCCTTCACTCTACTCCCTTCAGTTGTCAATTGCAAACTTTTCTTTAAAAGTAACTTTACTTTAATGCTCTGTGCATTAGTAATAGTGCTCCTATTATAGCAACCATGTGGGATGATACAGCTGAATCTTTTTCTTCAACTTTTATCCTGAAATAGTCATCTGGATAGATAGATCTGGATAAGACAGGCTGGTGACTTTAATTGGCAAATTGATAGGCAAAATGAATAAAGGTTTTGGAAAAGAAAACATCACCCTGTAGCCTGTTGTTACTTTCAGGACAATCTGTGGTAACCTTACCTCTTCTGTGACAAGAAGAATTTCAAAACAATGCGTGTTTAGTTATTGTAGAGGCTGTCTGATGATTCTGAAGATTTAGAGAACAGTCTAAAGTCCAGGGAAGTTAGTGGAGGGAGGTGGTTCTTCATGTCTAACACCATCAGCAGGGCTTGCACCAAGGTCTAAAGAGATGGCTGGAGCCAGGGCGGCAGTGGAGAGCCCTGGCCGAGGAGGGCAACGTGCCTTGAGGAATGGGGTTCTGGGGGCATGTGCCCACAGCGCTGCGGTCGTTAAATTCTCCCCATTAGGTTCAATCTGGCTGTAGTTGGGTGACCAGAAAAGGTTATCTGGCTGAAAGCTACTTTAGTTTGTAATATTTATGAAAAAAAAAATAAGTAACAGCCCTATGCAAAGTACACTTCATATGGGTAGACAAGTTCTACTTTATTAATAACCTAATGCATGAGAATGCTTGATAAAACATGACGCATATTTCTTTAAGGCAAGGTAAACAACACCATGTAAAGGTATTTGCATTCCTTTTTAGGTATTTTCATATGCAGCCTTCTGTGTTCTTTGGCTTCCCAACAATCCTCTTAAATCTCTGTAAATATTACCAATCTGGAGCTGATTCCTTGGAGAGCTCTATTATAGCCAAGGCAATCGTGTTTAGTAAGAAGGATTTAATCAGCAATTTTCACAAGGAAGTCTTAAAATTAGATCATAGTCCTGTTGATAAAAGTAAAATTTTACCTTGATTGTTGCCTTTATAGTTGCTTTAACTGATTTAGGAAAAACAGCTGTTTCTCTGCATTCATAGCAACTGCTATTCCCAGAGTACTGTGAAAGAGTTTTGAATTATTCCGTAGGAACAGACATGCCATCTGCCTATTCACAGCCATCTATTCTTTACATTGCTATAAGCCTCTTTAGCAGATTTATTTACATGACTAGTATTTATAAGCATTTGATTTTCACAATTGTTGTGTCAAAAACAAAGGTAAATTATTTTAGTTAATGATACTTCATAAAATTAAGATATGAAAAATGTTCTTATCACAGCCCCCTTAATAGTCATTGCTTTTCTGCTTAACTAGGCCTAGCTGGCTTGCATATTACTGTACTTTGTGTAAATTTTAATTGAATGTGAAAGCTCACACTGCCTGTGACCTAGCAGTGCACTAGCAAACATCGTCATCCCCAAACAATTAATGACCAGGAACATAGATTTCCTATAAGGAAATGTTAAAAGTGAGCCATTTAGTTAGTGAGCCATTTTAGTTAGTAGTATATTTATAATTTAGATAATGAATTACAATCATTTCTTTTGTGGGAAAAACAACATTCTATTGCTAGAAAGAAATTAGCTTTAGAATTTTTCAGAGCTTCTGAAAATTGGTACAGCCAATTGCTCTGTTGTCCATTATTTTGCTTTGTACTGTTCCAAAGACAAAGTTCTAGGATACTAACTGTTGATTGAAAATTTTAACTGGAAATAGAATGCCTGTGAAAGGGCCCTTCTTTACTCTCCACCACACTCACTACTATTGATTCATAGCCAGTAGAGGAATTTTAAAGGTAAGTCCCAGTAAGATGTCTTCCAAACTGTGGAAAAAAATACCTTTTTATTATTGTTGTCAAGTTTGTGCGCTGCTTATATATGTAAAACTCACTATATATAATTTTATAATTAAATAATTTCTGTATTTTAGTCTTAAGCTTTTTGCTAATATTCCTGAACACTTTTTGTGTAGGAATTGCAGAAAGCCATTTCTAAACCAAATGTTTGAAAGGGAGGGATGTCTATTGTCTATTTTGCTACACTTGTTTGAAAGAAATCTGCAGTCGCTCCCCCTGAAGTATGTATGAAATCCTCAGAAAACCAGTATACTATTCAACCCTGGTTCTTTGAAGATCAGGGTTTTTGTTCTGATGGATGAGTGATAATTTTATACATACTAATTCAAAATGATAAATCATGTGGACTTTCAACACGGTCTGTATGCTCTGCAGTGCCTGAAATGTATATTTACATGAACAATTAATGAAATATTTGCAGAATAATTCTTTCGTAACACTGAAAGGTACAAATTAAAAGATGGTGATTTTGGTTTTCCTTTGGCTAACGTGGTATCTAACAGCACTGCTACTGTGCCGTGTACTCCTTGTTGTGCCAGGGTGCAGGGGTAGGTAGTGGGACTGACCTGACAGCTTGAGGCACCTCTGACCAGAGCTTGGGCACCTCTGTGCTTTTCCAAGCTGCTCCTTCAGCCAGCTGCTTGCCAGTTGTTCAGACTCTGCAGCAGAATATTTAGAATACAATTTTGTTGTTGCTGAGTGGAAATATTGGTTTGAGGGGCCTGGGATAGGAGATAAGAACTGTTTTTGAAGCCCAGTTCTGGACATGTAAATGTTTGAACTCGTGTGCAACTTGTTCAGAAGAACGGCTGTGGTGGTTTCATTTTGCCTTGAACTCAGTTGCAATTAGCTTAACATCAAAGGCTGCTCAATAGGAAATTCATGTTCTGAGCAATTAGGTAAAAGAGTGATCCCTCTTCTCTGTCTGCCTCCACCCTCAGAAAATAGATCATTTAAATGTTAATTGTAAGTTTTGTATTTAGGTGTTCTCTTGCCCTCTTCAGAAAATTACACAAATATATTTTGTGCTGCTGCTTTTTGTTATTTCTTCCTGCTCCACCCCTCCCCATTTTGTTGTTAAGTAGCTTCTTGAGGACGCTGAAGAAATGCTTTGATGTTGGAAAGTTTAATGGCAATACAGCTTTTCTTTCAAATTTGGTTATTATATAGTTTTTTGGTTGGGGTCTTTTTTTTTTTTTTTTTTTTTTTTCAAGCTGTTGTTTGCAAATTTAGCACTGATGTAATTGCAGGGACTCTGGACTGTGGTTAGCCTGTAGTGCTAGATCCTTTTAGCTCAAATTAAAAAATATCTACCACCCTTCAGGGTCTACATGAAAAAAACAGGCTTTCTGATTATCTTTTGCTGTAGGCCTAAAAAATACAGCATTCGTGGGGGTTTTTTCCCCTCCCTTTAAATTAAGGAACCATTTATAAATGTAGAACTCTCAGGTGACAATTTATTTGCTAGATAATGGGGAGGTCATAATGGAGATTATGGTTTAATACTAACTTTTTATATGTGGTAAAAGTTAACGTAGACCTGGCAGAGACCAACAGCTTTGTTCATTCTTACTATTAAAGAAAAGTAAGTTGGGCCTGCTGAAAATGTGTAGAGACGTCACCTGGTGTGCTGTCAGTTTTCCTTGAAGTGTTTGCCTACCCCTTCAATTGCTTCACTTACTGTGAATAAAGTGGTTGGTTCTTATGTCTTTCTTCCCATAATCCTTTATCACAGGTCCTAGTGCCACCAATCTTATAATAGGCTCCATCGCTGGTGCCATCCTGGTAGCAGCTATTGTCCTTGGGGGGACAGGATGGGGCTTTAAGTAAGCAATGCCGCATGTCTTCTCTTCGGTGGCTATGGCATTTCTCTTTCTTGCTTACATCACTAATTTTTGAGTTCCTGCTACAAGATTTATATGCTTAAAAAAATCCCAAACTATAACAAACTTCTTTAAAGAGAAAGAATTACGTATGCATGGAGGGAGAGGAGGAAGTGGATTCAAGAAACAGATGTCATCAGGATGCAAAGTTGAAAAACAACGAGGAGAGAAATAAGTGTTAGGGTCAACTCCTGTGAGTTAAATTGACAAGTAAGATCTCCTTTCTTACTTCCAATTAGTAGTGTCGTGGTTATCTTTGACCAGAAATTAACTCCAGGGCTTTTAAAAAAAAAAAATCTCAAAAGATGCATATTTTGAAGAGTAGTGATTCTGAATACAACAATTTTTTTAAATTAATGATCATTTTTACAATCAAAACCTTCCTGTGAAAATGGTGAGTGGCAGCAGTAAAGGCATAAATTTCAATAGCAGAAACTGAAAGAGTTGTCTCAGAAGTACTAAAGCCAAACCTTTTGGTCATGAATGATGATTATTATTAATATGATGATTATTATTAATAATCAATTAATTCACAACAAATTTACAAATTGAATTTTTTAAAAATTTTGATTCAGTATTGGAGACCATTTTGAAATCCTGAACCATCTCCTGAAATGCTAAAAAACCTCACTCAGTTCTAGTTGAATATATAACTATCAAGAGGAGCATATTAGTTGTTCCACTTGTAACTGTTAAAGCTAAGAGAAGGTCTCATACAAGAGGTATTATTCTTTGTCTGTTTTTTTTCCTCTACTGTTAAGTCTGTCTCCATAACATGCTCCATATTTGGTAAAAGGAATCCAAATTTGGAACTAGTGTTTTAAAACTTAAAAACTCTAAGAGCACTAAGCATAAGAACAGGTTATTTCTCTAGGTATTCAGGATGCTATTGCTTTTCAATAATATAAGCCAAGGTTAAGCCATGATACTGTAAATCACAGTTCTATAATAATGTCAATAACCACTCGAAAAATTGCAGATCTATACAAATCATAGAGTACATGTAAGATGAAAAAGTTAATCCAAACAGAAATTAGTGGTCAAGTTACATTACAGTTACACTGGACTAAAGTCCAGTGAGTTTATTTTTTTATTGTTTTCTTACTTATTTTAGACTGTTACATTTGGATATTTTTCAGTGGCATTAATTATATAAGCATATATATCTATGCATTTAGAAATGTTCTAAGTGTCTTTTAGCCTATCCAAGAGCAGAAAATACTTTGTCGTGCCAGTCCAAGAATAGTTTTAATGCAGTCCTGTGTCTTTTACATTGCTTCTCATAAAATGTTTGAGATTAATATTTTCCAGATTTCTAAATTGCTTATTTAATATTTATATTTATTTGATGTTGCTATTTATATTTATATAAGTATTTATATTGATTTTGATATTTATTATATTTAGTATTTATATGGATTTGTTGTATTTCTTCAAATATATATTCAGAGGCAGAAATTCAGATGAAGTGCATATTCTAGAGTCTTCATTTGTTGGATTAAAAGATTTCTTAAGTGAAGGGCCCATTCTGGGCCTTGTGCTTTTAACACTCTTTAAGTACTAGACATATTCTGTAGCATTAATTAGTACAGGTGCACTTGCATCTACTAGGATATGCAGAAAAGATGTAAGATTATAGGTGAAAAGACTTTCTCCTACCTAAAGCATATAAGCAGTATGGAAATAGCTTAATTGCAGAACTGATTTTACTTAGACTTTACTGCAGTTAGCTTTAAAAAGAATACAGCCAGGTTTTCTGCAAACCTTGTATTTAACATTCCTGTTACTTTTTTGATTTATTGAGACCCACAGTGTTCTTGCATGCATTTTTGAAGTGACAGTATTAAAAACATTGATCTTAGAAGTTTCTGTAAGAATTAAACATGCTGAGTTTCAGCAGAAAAAAAAAAGACAGTTTATAGTTCTGGATCCTTATGAGAGAGAACTTTTACTTAACCATGCATATACTTTCCATGCACAGAAATTAGTATTTACTCTTAAATAATACATTTGTGATACAAAAGGTAATTTGACTAAAATACAGTACAAGTCTAAACTTTAAAATAAATTTTAGGCAACATCTAGCTCCGAATTCTTTTGAAGCTCTCTTATGTCACATGAACCTTTGGCTTAGAGTGAAGCCTTCTTTTAGAGCTATGCTACAACACTTAATAATGAAATTATTAAAATTATTATTAAGACAGGGAAGGATTCTGAAAAAAAAATTCTTTTTGTGCTCCTATCACCTAAATTACTATCACAACTGTTCAGTTTTGCATCCTGATGTTATTCCTTTGCCCAGTTGAAGAAGTTTGTTAGCCCTATACAAGATGCATATCAGAGCAGTCTCTTGAAGTTGATCTTCTCAAAAGAGCAAGATAAAAAAATTATTCTGTAGCAGAACCTCAAATACACTGGCCTGGCCTAGCTCACAGCTTGAAGTGCATGTTTCTTCTTGGGCTCAGAGGGGAACTGACTTGCACACAAAAGACCCTCCAACACTTTGCATCATACATCTGTGGAGGGACAGCTGAGGAGAATAAAAAGGATTTTAACTTTTCAAGCAAGGGATGTACAACTACGGGAGAAGGTAGCTAATGCTTTACAAACTGGGAGATGTGATTTTTGTTTCACAGGTTATCAGATGTTCACATGTACATACGATACTGTGGTGTCAAGTCCAAATCAAATGTATGCTGCAACTAAGCAAACTTTGTTCATGAACTGAGGTGAGGAGGGGTTGAGGGGGGGAAGGGGAACTGGAAAAGAAGGTTTGATGCAGGTTTAGGAAACAAAACCTTCCACTTTTAAGTTTTCTAATCAAGTTAATAATGCAAACAGAATAGGAAATAAGAAAAAAAAGTTTACTAACGAAGTTTTAGCCAACACAGAGCCTGGATAAAAACAGTCTGGTGGTCTAGAGTTACAGGATGTGAGTGGAAACCTCGCTAGGAAGCAACTTCAGCAGAGCCTTGCATTGTCCTTTTAAAACTGCTGCTGGTTAGACTGCAGAGAGGGAATCGTATGCATCAGGACTGACCTGACCTGTGCGGGGCAGTATACAGAAATATTGCAGTCCCAAGAGCTGAAATTCATTTCAGTGCAGCAGGTCTGCACAGGCCTTAGATACACAGCATTCGGTGCCAGAGCGGCACAGGAAAGGCCTGTCAGGAGGACAGGTTCCTACCTGGCTCCTTCGCACTTTCTGCGGCCTTGATCTCTGCTCCCAGGTGTGTGTTGTAGCACGTACACCTGCATGCTGCTGCAGGAACTTTGCAGAAGTAGCAAACTACTAGTTTAACTACTAGTAGTAGTTAAACACCTGTGTTGTTGACTTAAAAGTGCAACACTGTTAAGGCTGTTTTTGGTAATAAAGCAATCCAGCTAAGAGGCAGTGGTAGTAAAGGAGATGTAAAATGCACATGGGTGACTTCTCTTCCTTACAGTCATAAGAACCTGGCAGCATCTGACAGACGAGGATAAAAGGAGTAGGCTGCAGCTGCAATTCTGGTGCTCAAGCAGAGTTTTGTAGGGTTTCTTTAACTAAGAATTTATGAATGGACCAAAGACTTACCCAGTCCTTACAGATCTCGGATTTCAATTGGTCTCTGCAGATATCCAAAAGAGGCCCAAAAAAGTTCCTGCAAAATAAGGTACTGAAAGGCAGTAATACAATGAGAAATACAATGGAGATTGTTCTGCAGGTACGTGCTTCTCTCCCTTACCAGTATTTATTTACAGCATGAACAGTGATTCAGGTAGAGTCATACCTACACAAAAAAATCAAACTTGAGTTATCATCTCTCCTTTCCCCACCCCCTTCCAAACTAATATGAATAACGGCGGGTCAACACATAATTATTTAAGCTGATTTTAGCTCTTTGCTTTGTTAATTTGCATCAGTTTACAGTAAAAGGTCATTAATCCCTTCTTCAGCATTTGAACTTCACTTAAAAAAATGCATATAGAAACATTAGTTATTTGAGGAGATTAAAATATTGATTTTAAGTCTTAAGTACTTTTGTAAGATGTCATTCTTTAATGACAGCATGCAAAACAGGCAGATACTCACTAGCAAAGAGATACTGTATAAACACATTCCTAATTAGTTGGGAGGAAGGAGAGAGCAAAGGAACAAAGAATGGTATTTCTTGCATATATTATCTAGTCTTTTTAAAAAAGCTTACTTTTCTGAAATATTATTTCCATCTGTAAATGAAAATCATGTTGCAGAGAGCCACGTGCTGCAGCTCATACAGGTGGTTTGCTTGCTTTCAAGTCAGGACTATCTGTCAAGTTAATTTTGTCCATATAAGAGACTGGGTTGTTGTGTTCTTGCTGGATTACAGAGGTGGAACAGTGTTATTTAAGCATGTTAATATGTTAATTTTCTATAGATACGACATAAAACAAATAACGAGGAAATAGTATCAAGTATCACTTAGGTCCTCTATCCCTTGTTTCTTTTACTGCTGTCTTTAAAGATAGCAGCTTTGCTTTCCCCAGTAGAGGTGGTAGAGATTTAAAGAAAGCTAGTTGTGATAGGTAATTGGAGGAAAAAAAAGTCTAAGAAGCTTTCTGAAAGGTTAAGAAGGAAAATGATCCAGGAGTGTCAGGCGCAGACGGCCTGCTTCAAGGCCAGCTGTCTGGGAAGGCCTTACACTACAGTGATATGGAGCTACAAACAGCCCGCAAGCCTGCCTCCCTGCCTGCCCTTGAGCCTGAGAATCCTTGTTAAAGCCTGTCAGGCCTTCAGGATAAATTTGGGCTCTGCAGGAGCCTCCCTGCCCTCCTGCATGCGGCGGGAGGCTCCATTCATTTGCACCCGCGCAAGCTGCTCTGCTCACCGGCGCTGCCTGCCCTTCTTCAGGCTCCCCTCTTGAGTGCCCTCGAGCATCTCCAAAGCTTCTTCCTCATGGAGCTGTGCTAAGCAGAACATCCCAGGTGGAGGAAGGCAGCAGTGTGATTAGGATGACGTTTCTGGACATGTGCGTTTCCGCCGGATGTCACTGAGTGATGGTCTGCAGAGATAGGAGGACACATGCCAAGGACTCCTCAGCAGTGGGAGTGTTGTCCCAAAGCAGGGGTGCACCTGGTGCTGCAGCGGGGCTGATGGGTTTTACTGGACTTGTGCTTTGGTGGAGATGAGATGGGAAAAGGCTCAATTTGAAAAAGGCAAAACAGTTTGGTTGGAAGATTTTGCAGGGGACATTAGCAACATGTTCTTCCCCCATAGCTCATCTGAGGGCTTACAAAACCTACTTTCCAATTTAATTTTGTAAAGTTCTGGTAACAAAACTCAGTCTAGAGTCTACTAATTAGTCCTCAAGTTAAACCATCATTTTCCAGTTAATAGCAGCTTTTAGTATAGCATTGCTAGAAAGAAAATGATTAAACAATATAACAGTATTTTAGAAACGAGCAATTCTTCAGCTTTAAGTCTCTTAAAAAATCAAAAACAAAATGAAGGTACTATTACCCAGGGGAAAGGCAGGGGCCTGACTTTTGGACATGTCCTTTAGCCACTTAAGCCCCCAGCAACCTATGAGTATGGTACACTAGAAACACTGGGGCAGCAGCAGTAGGGCTACAGAGAATCCTGGGGATGGTGCACAGTTTGGGGGAATTTATGATTTTCGGTATTCTTTGCATGTCAATTTGGTGGCGGTAGTGGTGCATATGCCCAATGTTAAAATTAAATGCATGAGACCCTTGCTTGATGCCCCACATAAAGCCAGACACCGGGGAGGTGGCACCTAACTTTTGTTGTCGCTTGTAATGTCTTGCTGTTTGACATAGGATATTGGTATCGGAGAAGACTGGATATCAAACACAGCAGCTTCCTACCCACTATTGCAATCAAATTCCAGCTCACAAGGCTGTCCAGTCTCCTCCGAGCGCGACTGTCTTGGCTCTGTTCTGCACCTTCCTCCCTCACAGCGTGCACGGCACGTGGCGAGGAGAGGGCTCACAGAGGCCTCCCGCTGCCCTCCCTGCAGAGGGCACAAACCAGGCTCCGGTAGCACCAGGGCTGCGCGTGCTGCTCCTGTGGCCGAGCAGCAACGCGCGCTGCTGTGGGCAGAGGGGCTCTGCTTGCTGAAGGCATCACTTGGAGGAGTAACTGAATGATGCCAGCATGACCTTGAACTGCCTAACAAAATTCATAATTGGCATTACAATACAAAAAGCATGAAACAAATTCCTTAAATTTTTCAAAGTGGTAACATTTTACCTTGTTAAGCTGTCTCACTGTGAGCCTTTTGCTTCATCACGACCTTAGTGTTACACTTTGTTCCTGCTATACCTAACAAATGTTCTGCATTTTTTTCCATCTCCTTTTAATGCAACCTCGAAGAAACGTCAAGAAAAGAAGGTTCGATCCAACTCAGCAAGGTCCTATTTGAAGAAATTCGATTCACAAAGCTTCTCCTTGCACTACTGGATTTTGGGTATGATATCTTTGCTGTAGGTGTACAGGAAATAAGGCAGCACATAAAAAAAAAACCCAGTTACATTAGACACAATGCTGGGGTGTTGGGATTTGGGGTGATAAAAAACTGTCCTTTTTGGAGAGAAAAGTGTCATACTTTATGCATTACGTTTCTTCTATTAATGTTAACAGACAAGTTTTACAAACAAACTGTTTCAAAATAATTTTTTTCTTTTCTCCAACAAAGGAGGAGAAACAGACCAAGTGCAATAAGAGAACTGTTTCAAAATAAAGAATTAGCAGAAGATTTTTTTTCCAACCTGCTGGTACTCTAACTTCACCCGAGTTCGCATGACTTCCTTTTTCTTATCGAAACTCCAGTGGCATGAGGAGCTCATTTTCGAAAGGGTAACCTGCATGGCTCACATACAAGCAGCACAGCTAGCAAGCTGACCCCAGCAGAACTGCAGCCGGATAAGTACAAACCCCAGGGAACCAGGAGTAGGTCCTGACCAACCCTCCAGCCCTGCAGCTCCTTCAGGCCCTGCACTCGGGAGCTTTTGCCCACTTTGTTCTGTCTCCCGGGCTAGGAGGCTGTTGGGGATGGAAGCTATGGAGTGAGGGATGTTTAGTTCTTCCAGGCAGGAAAAAGGTGTTAATATGAAAATTAAAATTGACATATCATTTTCAGAGGTTATATATACAGAAAAGGATTTCCCTTAAAAGGTTCTATTCTTTATGTAAATCTATTTTTGATGTGTGTGGGGGGTTTTTTTGGTTTTTTTTGTTTTTTTGCTCCCCATTTTCTCTAGCATGTTGTACAGTGGGTGTTCTGGGCTTGCTCAAAAAAGGCAGATAATGGCATGCAGATACAGGGAGATCTGACACCAGATGTGATCTGAGGTTTGTATGCTTGAAACCAAAAAAAATTAAAATGTATAAACACATATCTGTGTATTGACTATAAGCCTCCTGGGTTACTTTTGTGGCTGTCATGCAGATCTTCTGTATATACTGTAAGAAAGCAACACCCTCTCAAATTAATCACAGAAGTGCCAATTTTTTTTAAAGACTTTAGCTTTTTTTTTAATCTAGTTCCTGTGAATTAAACTTAAAAGCCTTAAACTACTCAGAAAATGTTAAAACTTAGAATGAACTATTCTTTTCTGCCCTTCCCCTCACCAAAGCAAACTGGCTTGTGACAATAACTCACATTCCTAAATCACTCCCTGTATCTCTGATACATATCACTTCTCAGAATTTAACAGAAAATTAGTATTTTGACTCTTGTTAATGATAGCTCTTGTCACTAAATGTGCGAAAACTTATATAGATTTAGAGGGTTTGTGTGTTGTCATTACTTTTAGGTGTAGCTCATGCTTGAGCCCAGGTTTCTGCAGGGAAGGGAAGGGCCGGGCAGTTATTCTGCACTTCTGGCTAGCAGCAGCCCAGGCACCTGCTGTGAGCAGGACAGGAATCCTGAGGTCCAGCTTCAGCCTCCTTTAAAGTGTAAGGCCATAAGGCCTGGCCAGTCTTGTACCGAGTTTAAATTCGTGTACGTCGGTTTAAACAAGTGAAATTACCTGAAAATTCTATTGCTGCAACTGGTAATCATGATTAAAGCCTCTGCTGCAGTTTTGTTTTTAATTTAGAAGTTGGAGAGTGGTAGCAATGGAATTCCAGTTACAACATTTATTCCATCTTTGTTCAGTGGAAACCAGTTGCCCAAGTTAGTTTTAAGGCTCAATTTAGAACATTAGGAAAAATGCTGCAGATTTCCCTGTGACTTACAAGATCTTTTTGGCTTTAATTAGATTTCATACTATAGTAATGTTGAATCTGACAGTCTCAAAAGAGAACTGCAATATATTGGTTTGGCTGACAGTTATGAAGTGTTTTTAAACAGCTTTAACATAATCACATTAACACTTACTACATGAGTTAAAGGTGCTGCACACAGGTAGTCAGGATTGATTTATAAATATATAAGAAATAACATTCTGAAAAATTCCTGCCTGTTTTCAGGGGAAATTTAAGTTAGCAACAAAAATACATCTGTGGGGAAACAAAAAATCCTTGCAGTTGTATCATTGTTCTGTAAAACTACTTGGTTTGGAAACACATTCCCCAGCTTTGTTCAAGTCCCACTCCCAAAGCTAACGTGGCCAGACAGAAACACTGGCGGTCACCAGAAGCCCCCACCAACCTGCAGATGCACAAACTACCTGTGTAATAAACCTTTGAGAAGCATTTCACAATCAACATTGTAAATGTGCGATGTGATGTTTTAAATCAGACCACAGTGGTCCCCAACTATTATGTACATATGTTAAGTGCTGGAGTAACTTTTTATTTACACCAGCAATTTCATAGGAATTACAACTTCTTGACTGAATTTCTGCGCCACTCATCAGCTGTCGTGTGTATGTATAAGAACACATTTGCTCTCTGCTCTATGTGTACAGAATGCAAGTGGCAACACAGCTCGGAGTGGGTACAGATTAAGTGCTTTCTATTAGACAAAATGTTTTAGATATTTATTTTCTACATCATGCCTTTGATATGCTTTGGAGAGTACAAATGCATCTAACCATAATTTGTTCATCACTAAGTGTCATCACTAGAATACATGGTCAGCAAAGCCTCCATTTCACCCACTATACATTTGCCTTATTTACCGGCTCATCTGGCCATGGAACTGTATGGTAACTGTATAGCTCATGTCAGTTTGCTGCATGATCCCACTGAATTGACCTGATCCTCCTGAAAGACAACTCTAGTAGGCAAACTAGCAAAAGATACATAGGTGCATGTTAAAAAGAAACCAATTGCTTAAGACTGGAGTTAAACAATTTTTTTCTTTACTATGCAAAGATGGGTATTGCACAAACAAATCTAAGACAACTGTCTGAAGAAATGCCATAGAATACTGAAATTATGTTTTAAGCCTAACCAGACATGTTTTATATTAATTTTTGCTTCCACTGTTCCTCTTTCTTTTTAAAAAAGATTTGTAATTTTAAGTGCACAACTTGATGTGGTTAATCAGTTTTTGTTTGAAGTTAATACTCATTCATATCTTGTTGCCTGCTAATGAATGGAAATTTAACAGTCCTTGTTCTACATCGTAGCAAAATGAGTATTAAAAACTTCATGAACATGGAACAGAGTGTAATGTTCAATTATTTGTCCTTATTCTCTCCCTTTTACTTAATTTCTTTGTTCAAAGTATCAGAGTTGTACAAGTAGTTGAAATGGACTGAATCCTTACGTTACCCAAACTTTACCCCTCAAGTTCCACCTGTGAGAGAACCTGATATCCAGGCTTTCCTGTTTGCTTAGAATGAATGACTAATACCTCAAAACACATGTGTTAAACACACAAATAAGGAAGGAGGTTGGCTATACTTTTCCTTTAAGTCCCATCTGCTGGCATCAGGGAGTTAAGCATTGCCAAGTTAAGCCTTTTGCATTTTGGAGAACTGAATGATAAAATTACAAAAAAAAAATCTAGATTCTGTAATTGTTTAAAAATGCCACATTTTAAGGGTAAGTAAGTTATGCAGTCACATTTCTTTTCATTTTTTGCCAGACTAATTCTAGTGAAGTCAGTCTGGAAGAACTAAATACACATCACTTACCAAATAACTAAAGTTTTATGCTTTAAAACACTCCAAAAAGGGGAAAAGTTTTCTGCCTTTCTACCTCACAATATTATGTGTGCTTACACATCTCATTTGGAGAGAGACAAAACAGTCTTAAAGGAAAAATACAAAAATTCTGAACACTTAAATCTTCTAGTTTTTCTGTAGTTCAAGAAAAATTTATAACAACAACATTCCCGTCTTTGAGCTCCATTGCATCCACCTTCTCCCGAGCTAGGGCATCAGGGCAGATCCAAGAACATTCTTCTAGATACACTCTTACCTGAAGCTTTTCCACTTCTGTTTCCTCTCATTTAACTACAGAAGGATTTGCCATGAACTCAATGTTAAAAAGCAGCATTCTGGCTATGGATAGTCATTCCTAAATAGGAATTGGGCCTCTTGCTGCAATATACGAGTGTAATAGCATTATACAGATTTCTTTCTGCTTTTGAATTTACAAGAAGTATAATGCAAAAAGAAGAAATTTGCAGCCAGCACTATTGAAGCGTGAGCTTCTGGGGTACTTGCTGTAAGAATGAAAAGCCACACATAGCAAATCATGTTGTACAAACCAGAAAAAAACCTCTTTTGTTCCAAATACATTTATTATAGATTCCTGCCTGAAAGAGATGAAAAATTAATGTGAATCATACGTCAGAAATACAATAGAGACCCTAAGTGCCCAGAGAAAGACTTAGGAAACTTGAAGGAAGAAAATGAAATTAGGTAGTAGCGCTGGTAGTAGCAATACTAAAACCAATACTATTGAAACCTAAAGGTCACCAAGCCACACTAATTAAAGCTGCCCATACAGCTCAGGGTTGTTATTCTTGAGGACTCGCACAGCTTTGCATTTTAGCAGGTTTATTCAGCCAGCCACTCGGAGGACGTGCGGAACGGAGGAGCGTAGAGGGCTCCAGGCAGGTACAAGGACTGCAAGGCAGAGCCAAACGCAGAGGAGGGCCCCAGGCCAGTTTTCCTGCCAGCCATGGGAGCCCGGTCCTGGCTGCACAGCTTGGAACTCCAGAGAAGCTGGAGCTCTGTAGACTGCGGCGGCGGTGCTGGACTTGCTTTCACACCAGCTGGGACAAGCTGGTGCCAGACAACACCCGACAACGGCCTTTCCCTTTTGACTCCTTTGAGTATTTTGCACACACGCAGGATAAAATGCGAGTCTTATCCTCAGGGACCTGCCCTCACACATGTTGCATCTCAGGTGTAAGTCTGGTGTATCAGTTTGCCCTGGAAAAGAATAAGCCCCCTTTTCCCACCGTATTAATTCAAATGTTTTCCATAGATTTGGACTTAGGCTCGTCAAGGCTGTCATTTCAAATACCTGCTGACCACATACGTCTCTTCAGCAGAGACCCTCCAGGCCCCCATGAGCGGGGGGGCTCATGTATGTGTATGTGGAGGCACTTGGCCTACGCTGACTATCCGTTTCCTCTCCAAACCTACTCCCTTATCAACATGCCCAAGCAAGGGCGGCACAACGACGAAAGCAAGGGCATGCAGAGCAAGTGTGCGAGCACGCCTGGCTGTTTGAAATCATTCGTTTCTCTGCTGTTCCCTGCTGAATTCTGTGCTCTATCACAAGTCTGGCTCCATTGTGGAGTTCCTCTTACAGACATGGTTAAAAATAAACATAGCGTGCAATGAGAAAGTAGTTCCAAGAAACTCGAGCTATTATAGTATCCTCCAGCATCACTGAAAAGCTTCAGGATATTAAAGATACTGAGCTCTCCTTTGTGCAACCAGGCAGCCCTGGATTCAAGACTCGTAAGGGCTCCCTTCACAGGAAGGAACACACACACAGCAGGAGCCTGACCGCATGCCGTTGGAGCAGGTGCTCGACCAAAGATCAGGTCCCAGTAGTTTTTGCCTGTTTTCCCTCCTCTTTTGGCTGGGTATTTTCTGTTTAAAAGGGAGATTCCCAGGAGAGGAACCGCATCCCTAATTGGTGATTGTTAGCACCAGGCCCCGAGCTGGCTGGCAGTGCTGCCTCACTAAGGGGACTTTGTTCAACTCAGGTCACTTCAGATTCCCAAAATCTGACTTAGAGCTAAACCAGATACTAGAGATAGGATCCAGTCTAGTGGCACCTACTAGCATCCCTTGGAGGGGAGGTGTCATGGCCCACTGGCACAGAAGGTAGCCAGGGTCAGCTCACTCAAACATCCTTGACTCCTCAAGAGCTGCAGGAAGGAAATACCCGTCTCTCGAAAGGGCAGGGCTAAGAGCCTGCACTGCATTGCTACTCATCCTGAAGAAGGAACATGCTGTGAATGCCTTTTTTTCTCCCCCAGATGATTTGGCTGTAATGCTAGGAGAAAGCGGTCCCACACCAGGCTTGCTTTGTACTTGGACGCTGCTAGGAAAGCACGTTCACCCTACTCCCCCACCCACGCCCCAGGGTGCCTCTGCCTGTGAGTATTGGAGGGGTGGGAAGGAGAACAGGACGAACTAAATTTACTTTGGAGCATGGAGATATCAGCACAACACCCAAAGGGATGTTCCTTCATTTGGGAACTAAAAGTCACCAGGATATGCATGCTATGGGTTCCATTAAAATCAAAACCTCTCTAAAAACTGCACTAGATGGCTGAAGTGAGACACTCTGCCCACAGGACATGAACATTTAATTGCTAATGAATTTATTAGTCAAGGCTTTTAGGATTTTCCTGGAACACGTTAGTATATCTGGATACAAATGTAGTACACTCTTAGTCATATTCTTCACAAACATGATTTGCATTTATAATGTCACATCACCAAATTACATTTTTGGAAAAAAATCCTGATTTCCTGACCAACACCACTTAGCTTGCACTTGTAAAGCACCTGTTCCAAGCACCTTTTCAAAACTGGTGCTAAAATACTTCTGTTACAAGGAACATCACCACTTTGACTGATTTAACTTAAACCAGGCCGTGATGAAGCCACTTCAGACTCATGACTAATGGAACCTAATTTTCTCTTGGGAAAAATGCACCAGCAGCACCACGGTGGCAGAGCTGCTTGCACATGACAGCTGACAAGGCAGGAAGAAAGTGTTGTTATCTAAGAAGGACCAAGGAACTGCTGTTCCTGAGTGGTTCCTACTAGTGGGAGCAGGAACCCATAGAGGTTGAGGGGAAGGAATGCACGCTAGACTCATGGCCACCAATTTATCAGTAATTATTTACTGATAATTCAAAAGGCCCTAATAACAGGAAGCCTTTCACATAGCCAGAACCCAACAACAAGGTTTAGCAACAAAAATTGAACCTCTAAGTGTTAATGCCTGGAATTCTGTTGCAAAGGAAAGAAAAACAACCACCCTCAAGCAACCAGCACACAGATTGTATATGGGAACGTGGCCCTAATGACTAATGGGGAAACAAACACCACAGACCACGAGGCTCACGTGCAGCGCAGGTAATGACCTGGCACCAGATTTATGCAGCCAAGGCTGGGAAACACAGAACTCAAAGAAACGCTGGTCGCCACCGTCTCCATTTCCTTTCACAAGGCAGCGGCGGCAGCTGCTCACACAAGCATCTGTAAACGTGTCTCCCGGAGCAGCCAAGCCATGAGGACCAAGTGGCCATACCCTGTGGCATTCTGGAGGAACTCCACACACACACTTGCCTGTGGCTCAAAAGAGGTGTTCCAACAGGAGAAGAAAAAGGGAAAAAACATCGCAAGGAATAGTGTGCCGCAGTGGAACAGGTTCCCTGCAAGGCTGATGAAATGAAGATTTCTACATTAAAGCAAATAAGATCTCCCTGTTAGTAATAACTACATAAGCATCCTTCTCTGGAGATCTTCCAAACCAGCTTGGACACCAGCGTGTGCCACATGCTGTAGGTGACCCTGCCTGTGCAGGGGGGTTGGACTAGATGACCTCTACAGGTCCCTTCCAATCTTAAGCATTCTATGATTCTATGATCTGCACTGTGAACTGTTGTCCAGTGACTTTCCTGCTGGACATTTCCATAGAAAATAGACCCAAAGGGCTGTCCAGAACAGTGCGGGGTCATCAGCCACTTTGTGGCTGCACATGTGATTCACTGCTTTCATCCCAGAGAAAGTAGGGAGGCTCTTAGAATCATAGAATGGCTAGGGTTGGAAGGGACCTCTAGAGGTCATCTAGTCCAACCCCCCCTGCACACGCAGGGTCCCCTAGAGCATCATGTAGCACAGGGTGATGTCCAGGTGGGTTTTGAAGATCTCCAGAGTAGGAGACTCCACCACCTCTCTGGGCAGCCTGTTCCAGTGCTCTGTCACCCTCATTGTTAAGAAGTTCTTTCTTAAGTTCCTGTGGAACTTTTGGTGCCTCAATTTGTGGCCTTTTCCTCTAGTTCTATCACTGGCCACCACTGAGAAGAGGCCAACGTTAGGAGAATTGCTTAAGAGTAGAGTGGTGGGGGAAGCTGGCCCCCATCATCTGCCACGAGGGAGGACAGAGCAAGAGTGCCATATCACAGCTGCACGCATTGACTCTTATATTGAGGAAAACTCTGTCTCTCTCAGCCTAGTCCTGCTCACGGGTTTGCATAGAGACCATGTGTCACAGGGGGCTACGTAGGCACCAAGCCCCTGGTGTCACCTGCAAAGATGCTGGGAGGGGGCGGCTGTCTCCAGCTGGCCCAGCTGAGCAGCAGCTCAGCAAGAACAAAGCGCTACAAAATCAAGGGCAAGAAGAGAAACTTGGAACCACCTGGGGAAGAAACCTCTAAACCCGACCAGCGCTACCATACAGTCACCAATGTTCAGGGGCAATCTCTAGTTCACCCCACAGAGATCCTGGTGCAGGAACACGGGCACCGCTCCCTGCCTTGGCCGTACGCGACAGGCTGACCCTCAGCAAGGCAGGAACAGGAGCTGCTGGGGAACGTGCCCCATGGAGGCAGAATTAGACCTCAAGGGACAGTCACCTCCAAACACAGGGTCTTCCCAACGTTATGCATCTAACCTGCTGTCCGTCCGGCCGTGTCAAGCACCTCTGCACATACCTGTGGAGCGTGTGCAGAAGAAAACTGGAAGACCCTTGACATCAACAACATGAAAAACAAGTTTTGATAAAACATGGCTGCTTTGGTACAGACTATTAAAAGTTATGTTAACAATCTTGGCTAGGAAAGGAGGGAAATTTGTTCCATTCTGCTCCTCTTTTTGCTTGCAAAACATCCAGATTAATCACAGTCCTATGTGATTTCTTAGCTGAAATTAACCCTTTTTGTTTCAAAAGCAGAGTATCCATTAGAAAAGCTCTGCAGGCAATCAAGGGCTTGCATTGTGCTTTACTAGGCAGCAGGACAACTCCAAGTCCTGACTCAAAGCTCTAAATATAATTTTAAAAATTAATAAAAATATCCACAAACAGACTTTGGATCAGACTTTGAGTATTTCAGTTCCAAGAAGCTCTTAGATATATTTGGCAGGGAGCCAATTTTAAGCACAATTTAATCTTGTGCTTGAGAGAAAAGTCTGCAAACATATGAGCGAGAGTTAGTTCTCTTTGTGGACTTGGAAGAGAAACAACGTTCTGCCATGTACTTTGCAAACAGACCAGGAAACAAAACAAAACCAACCAAACAAGAACCACAACAAAAACAAATCCAAATTAGCAAAACAAACAAAAAACATCACCAAACACACATCACTTCACTAACTGTGGAGATTTTCCTGTCTTAAGAGAATCACAAGTTTTGTCTTTGCTGTGACTTGGCCTGATCTCACACAAAGTTCAGCAAGTCTAGCATTCTTTTCAGCAAAACACAAATTTCAAACAATAATGTTTTCTATTTTTTTTTCTTTTTCCTTGTTCTTTCAGATTGAGGTTTAAATATGCCTCTCATCATTCAGATGGTTTTAACAGCTTAATGTTGGGTCCAGGTATTGCTGCTTACAGAGATAAAAGACAAGCAATACATAGCAAACACTATCCTACATTGCTGCCTCTTAGTCTCTGCATTAAACTTATCTTCTTTATATTTGGAAAGTCTTACACTGCTCAAGCAACCATAAGCCATAGCCTGGTAACTGTTAACGCTAACCTACATCAGTGGGTTTGCCAGGAGCAAACTGCAGAAGGAGACGACTCTGCGCGTGGTTGCTTGATTTTACACTCTCCCAAACACCCACATCAGTGTGATGTTCTCTCACTTTTCCCAGCCTTGCTCCTATAGCCAGATCATTTTAACATGTTTGTTTGCAATTGACATTCTTCTGGTAAAAATGTGCCATGTCTGTAGCACTCTGTGATCTGAAATAACTCTTAGCACGAGTTCAAGAATAAACTTTCTCCTCACAAATTTCTCATTTAGCAAGTGAGTCTGGATATGATCTACAGCCCGGCCGGTTTAAATCCGTTCACAAGATATGGAAAACCCATTGAAGATGTGAGCACAGGGGAATGCATCACGCAGCACAATGAAAGAACGTTTATTCATAGGCTAAAAAGGGCACAGAAAGCTCTATGAGAAAGCGTGCACCGAACAGAACGAGATGGCCAACCCTTCTACGTTTCTGCTCCGCAAGGAGGCTGAGGTGGTGAATCCAATTAACAGAAAGCTCTTTCCCAGAAATAGAGTATGAGTGCTCTGGTTCGGAGGGAGCAGAGTGCAGCAGGCTCGGGAGGTATTTATGGAGCGCGCTTATGTTACCTGTGGCAGTATTTCCCTTGAGTCACAACTCTCATTTCTCTCGGATTCCCGGTTCAGCACCCTTGGGTCTACCAGCAGGAATCCGAGTGGAATTAAATCAACGTTGTTCTTGATGCAAGGCAAGATGAAGTGCCCCCCAGAAGAGGACTTGATTAAATAAACTCACTTCTTAGAAAGAATTCAGAAAAGTTCCAGCTTGGCAGAAACGTATCAATTCACAAGAAACGTTCCACCTTTTCCTTTCCAGTTGCAGCTTTTTTCCTCTGTGCTCAGCAGTGCAGGGCAGAGTGCTCAGGCAGAGCAACAGCAGGAGCAGCGCCCGCTGCGGTGCCCTCGCCCGGCTCGGTTGTGGCCGCCTACAAACACACGTAGCCTCAGTCTTTTCTACCTAGGAGCTGCCTTTAGGCTACACCACGACACCCGTCGCTTACGGCCATGCTTTTTCCTTCTCTATCATCCCGTTCAGCCCCAGCGGCGGCTGGGAAAAGCCCATTGGTTCCAGAGCCTTCCCACTTACCTAGGTGACTGCATCAAGTGCAAGTCAAAACCGACTCCTACCCAGCAGGTCAGAGAGACAGAGAGAGAAGCAGAGGCTCGAGGCCCATCTTTGTCCCAGGACCTGGAAGGAGAAAGCGTCATGGAGCAGCCCGTGTTTCACGGCACAGAGAAACGCAGTGGTGTCCTGTGCAGGACAAGAGCTCCTCCAGCCGTGCTCCAAGGGCCCGTTACAAGGTGTTAACTTCATCATTCCTTCCCAACGTCCCTTCTGGCAGGCAGTGCTTACCATTCCCAATGCCACTTTCCTTGAGGAAGAAATGGGACAGCTGCAAAATTACTTATGATAAATACACCTCTACTTGGTTTACTAATTAAGAATAGGAACTAAAGCATCAGAAGAAAATAGTACAGCCTACATTGTTATAGACACACTACAGCATCACAGTTAGATCAGAAACATGCTTCTCCACCCGCAGGGACTGGACACAGAAAGGCGTGAATTACAGAGATAGAGACGACTAAAAGGAATCCGTGTTTCAGCGCAGCCTCCCAGGTGTGGAAGTGAGCAGAGCTGCACCACTCCACACCACGGAAGGATTAAGGTTCTAATGGCAAATACTGAATGGTGAAACAGTCCCGTGTCCCCTCCTGTCCCCTTCACCCTCCTGTCCCTGGAGCCTCAGCATCACCCTCGAGGGATAAAGGGTTTATTGCAGTGTGGCAGATACAAAGGGGTGACCACAGAGACAGAGCATCCAGGCAGAGTTGCCATTTGCACAGCAGACCACAGACCTTCCTTCTCACCCTGCAGGCACCAAGCCATGGGAAGAGGGCAATTCGCTCAGGGCCCTCTCACCACCTCCCCAGGGCAGCTCCTCCGCCTGGAGCTGGGTGAATGGAGCTCATTCCTCATCCCTGCAACGGCTCCTTCCTGGGCTCTTCTCTCGGGCTCCACTTCAGTTAGCAGATCGCTCACCCGCTCGCTGCTGCGTGCCCAAACCCCGCTCTTCGGACCAGGCAGGTCGCACGCCGGGGAGCCCCTCCGGCTCCGCAGCGAGGTGCGTGGGGCAGAGTCCGGCTCCGTGTCCGGACTCGCTCCTCACGCTCGGCGCCGCGGGGCGCGCCGGGCTCCTCGCGGGGGCCGCTCCGCTCCCGCCGCTGCCGGGGCACGGGGAGGGAGGCCGCGCGGGGGCTTCTCCCCGCACCCTGACGTAGAGGCAGCGGGGCCGCTCGCGGCGGCTTCTTAAGGAGCGCGCGGCGGCGGCGGCGGGCGCGGAGCGCGGCCTGCCGGGCGCTGAGGTAAGGAGGGCGCGGGCCGGCGTGGGGCAGAGCCCGCTCCCCGCGGGGCGTGGGGCGGAGCGGGGCGTGGGGCAGCCCCTCGGGCACCGCAAACGGGTCCAGGGCGGCGCGGCACCGAGGGCAGCGCGAGCGGGAGCGGGGCCGTGGCCCGAGGGCTCCCCGGGGTGCGGGCGGGCAGCCCGGCAGACCTGCCCCAGCTGCGGCAGCGCCATCCCCGTCGCCGAGAGCCGCCGGCAGCGGCGCTCCTCGGCGTGAGCCGCCCCCCTGAACGGAGTTCGTGTGCGTGTCCCAGCCAAACTGCTCTCCAAAGCGGTCACAGCAGAAATAAGAGACTTCTGGAGGGAAGAGAAATGAAAGGGGGTGGGTAGCGTAACCGCAGCCCGATTCTGCCAGAGGGATAAGGCAGCTGTACCGCAGGAAGAGATATCGGAGTGCCTTTGGAGCGGGCCGAATGCGGAGTCCCGGGTGCGCCGCGGGGAAGCGCGGCAGCGAGCGGGTGTCCGTGCGCGCTGCCCAGCGTGCGCGCTGCGGCGGGACGGCGCGCGGGGCACCGCGGCCTCCCCTTCCACCGGGGCAGGGCAGGGAGCAGCTCCAGCACCGGCACGCAACTCGGCTCACAGCGTCCTGACAGTTCGGACACTTCTCCATAGCCCAAACGCCAGAGTTTTCCCACAGCCCCAACAGGTAGGCAGGCGACAGTATCACTGCCAGGAAGAGTCTCCTTCAGCTCCAATGACCTCAGATGTTGCCAACTGCCACAGAACCCAAACCTTTTACCTCTCACATGCATTAGAAATGTGCATTAGCGATTCAGTTGATGGAGATGACCGGACCTTGCTCCTCCCAAAAGGCTTCCACTCTTAGGCTTCCTAGTCGTAGCTGCCGGGTACCAAGTTGCACAACTCTGACATAACTGATAACTTTACAGGTGCTTGTGGCAGATGACTAATGCTACCCCACCAGAATGGCTCAGTTTATGTACACGTGTGCATACATGCTGTGGCTTTGCTCTATCAATCATTTCAGGACTGTTCTGCATTTTACCAAGTAACCCATTCCTGTTCAGAGGGCGGCTTTACACACTACCATTAATTCACTAAAACTGTTACAAGAAAGTCTCCCACATGCTGCCCACAGATCACTGTGAGTCTGCAGATTATTTTAAAGGTTTTTACAAAATTTTACCAAGGAAGGCATGATGCTCAAAAGGTTTTAAAGGCTCTGTAAAAGAATGGATCCTTATTTACAAATTCAAAAGCCAGAGGAACAATTAGCACTACGTGAAGTGCCTTCTGTGTAATGTAAGATAGTGGGATTCTAATTCCTTCAAGCCATAGTAAGAAGTTTCTCCTGATTCCTTTGTTTCTGTGACATTTCAGTGACACGATGGATCTCGGGAGCAGAGGAAGGATCCACTGCAACATGAGACTCACATGCTCTCTGCTGATCATGGGAGCATTCTGTGTGGCACCTTCCCTCTGCCATAGCCAAATCGATCCGCTGGTTCTCGGGCGAGCGGACCCTCAGTGCTGGGAATCCTCCTCATCTGTCTTGCTGGAAATGAGGAAGCCTCGCATTTCTGACTCTGTCAGTGGCTTTTGGGACTTCATGATTTTTCTGAAATCCTCGGAGAACTTGAAGCACGGGGCTCTGTTCTGGGACCTGGCTCAGCTCTTCTGGGATATCTATGTGGACTGTGTGCTTTCCCGAACCCACGGCCTGGGCAGAAGGCAGCTGGCAGAAGCTGAACAGAAGATCACCACTCTGCATTCTCAGTTCACGCGGAGAAACCAAGGTTACTGCTCCTTTAATACACATCTCTTAGGCAAGAACTAGAAAGAAAAGGGATCCAGGCTTATTTTGACATGTGTTAATAGTACAGGGGCAATTGACAAGGCTGCATAGAGAAATCCCATCTACTTGAGAACTTATGTTTATGTAGAAGTTATTTCAGCAAGAAGTCAACTTCCAAATTACCTGACCTCCAGTGACAGCTTTTACGTTTCAGATTTCACAAGGCACAGGGAACTGCAAGAGCAGGGAAAGACAGTGCAGGACAGGAGGATTCAAACAAACGTCAGCTCAGTAACAGAGCACGTTCCGAGCATGCCATGCTCTCACACACCAACATTTTGCCACTCTTGTGCAGGGACAGGCTAGATCAGCATTTCTCTTTCTGAGGAGCGCATAGCCCCATGAACCATCACACTGGTGATGCTGGGGAGAACAGCAGGCTTGCAGCAGAAGGATAAGAATATGTTTACTTCTACTAGTCAACTGCTAGATATTTCTTCCTATTTCCATTCTGGTAACTATGTCCAACAGACAATGAGACGAGTCTAGGACTCAGGAGCGTGCAGGCTTTCAGACACTACTCTGGGAACAGCTACATACCTCGCAGGCCCAGTCTTAACTACAAAGCTTGCATTATGGGTTCAGGAGGAAGATAAGCTTCAATACCAGGGATAGAGATGTCCTTACCCTTATAGCCTTATAATGTGTCCTAACTGGCAGGAGATTTGTGCATTGGCATCAGCCCCCATCAAACTCAAGGGGGAGAGCAACTCCCAAGCAGTTCCAGTTTATAACAAAGCCACAACTACCTGCATTTTAAAGCAAGCCGTAGATCCTATTCTGTCCTTCAAAGCATCGGAGCAAACCACGCAGCTCCGAGATCTCTGCTGTATCAAGCCATGCTGACAGAAGGTAGCTCAGACACCCCTCCGGGGTGCAAAGCGGCCCTGGACATCACAAATTGCTCTGTCCTGGCAAGATGGCACTTGGAAGCATGAGCAGAGCACAGCTTAAACACTTGCAGCATTAGCAGTACCAACACCTGACATACCCACCAAGCTAAAGCACCAGATTAATTACTGTTTTCAAGACTGCAGCTTTGAATGTCATTGCCCATATTCCTCCTTAAGCCTTTCACTTACATTTGGCTCGTCATACCCATGTCAGTGTGGGGTTTTCTTAAATAATCAGCTTTTGTCTAAGGTACTGATTAAGTCTGATGTATTTTGAAAAACAAGTTACATGTTTTGGGCAGAATTGTTTATTCCCATATAGAGGGATTTTAAGACACTACTCTATATGCACCATTTAAGAGAAACAAGGATTTTCCCCACCCTTCCCTATTCTTTTGTGAGCTGTAATCAGTTTATCAGGTTTCTCTGTACAATTGATTAACATCAGTTAGCAGTAGGCAGCTTACAGCAGTGACAGATTAGATTCCATTTTTTTTTGGACAAGCCATCTAACCTCTCATCCAAGCCTGCCAGTTTCTTAACAAAGCCAGTTGTTCTAATCTTTGTAGCTTTGACCCTACTGCCTTGATTAGTCACTGGAAGATGACAAATCCATTGTTAGTAATTGCAGATAGAGAACTCAGGACAGCAAACGACAAGGAATTGAATTACTGCTTCTACACATAAGATGTACCAGCGTTTTTTCCTCAGCTCAAAGAGCAGCACTGCTAGCATCTAAATGACCCCACGTACTTCTCCCATATCTACACGGGCAGATACAAAACAGCTTTCAGCAGGCTATTCTAAAGCAGTCCAACAATAATGGTTACCTCTGCCCCCTCACCCCTTTCTCCCTTAGACTCCTGCTTTTGCATCTGTTGAGAACACCTTTGTTGCTCTACACTGAAGTTTGGGGGTTTTATTCCCCCAAAATACTTACACCCATTCAATCTTTCTTTTTTTTATTCTTTAAATGGTACATAATATCAGAAAAGCAATCTATAAACTGTATTCATACAGTTTATGAATACCTTAAATACCTTATGAATACCTTAAAGAGATAATTGAAATGAAAAAGCATGACAGAGAACTAAACCTGATGCAGAAACATCCAGGTGTTATTCTTATAAAATCAGATTTCAGAATGAAAGTGCTAACTACACAAGATCATGAAAGCAGAATCTCTAGTACTGGGCTTTGCTAGCAAACACAAATAAACAAAAACGGAGTCAAAAAAGATCCCTAGTGAAGTCCTTGGTAAAGCCTGGAGGTGTTGCTGAACATAGACCCACAATCACATCTAACAGGCACCTTCACAGTTTCTCACTTTATCCAAGGGGCAAGTGGGACCAAGAGACTGAGTCCACCAAGACAGCGGTAGAAGTAATCCAGGCTTAGAGCACCAAAAGCTGTTTTTGAGTCACTCAAGTCCTGCTAGACTTGAAGATATGAACAGATCTGAAGACGCTCTCCAAGTTCTATCACAATCCCTTAAAAAACAAACAAAACAAACAACCCAGAAGACTAAAAAAAAAAAAAAAATCACTGCTGAGTATGAATTAGCTGAAAACAAAAAGTCTGCATCTGCTAAACACTAGCTAAACTGAACTAATTCACTCAACAGCATCACAACTTGACACCTCTAAATATCTTGCAGAGAAGTGCTAGGCAGCTCCAGACTGATTGCAAAAGGGCAGGCGAGGAGAGTCCCTTACAGTCATCTAGCCAAGCTCCCTTAACAAAATCCAAACACTTACAAAAAAGCAGATTTTAAAAAGCATTTTGCATATAACACAACACTGAAGCTAGACACATTAGAGCTATTATAACTCTTCACCAAGCCAAAACATGGACTTGAAAAATCACAAGGGAAAAAAAAATGAAGCAAGCAAATGCAAAAAGAGCTTTTGTACTCACCACAAATGCTCTCGAGAAGCAGCTGTAGACCCTCCTCAGCCCCCACTGCGGCACAACTTTACAGTGAACATTTGGGAATACAAATGCCTGAAGTTTTCTTCTCTACCTTCCCCTTCCTGGCCCTGCAGAGTGGCCATAGCTGTGCACGCTCCCCTCGCAGGCGCAGGTTGTTGGGCTCAGATCAGTCCTTATACAGGCCCCACTTACTGCCCTGACTTTGCAGGGTGCCAGGCAGGGCACAGGGGCAAAGGCTGCTGTATTATGCATGTGAGCGGGGACTGCGTTAAACAGATACTTTTCCAGAAAGCAAATGTGGTTGAAAGAAACACAGTCAATTAAATGCCTTTTAGAGATCATTGCATAGAAGTTATCCTGTAATCCTTGAAATATACCACTGTTTTAAGATAGTTTTCATCTACTGTGGAAAGAGATTGATGACAAGCCTGGGAGTTCAAAAGATCATGACATGACTCTGGCAGTTGGGTTGTCTGGCAAATACAAAATGTTTATATGATAGAAAAGGTCCATGCTGGGGGATGGGGGGAAGGTTCAAAGTAATTTGCCAATGGTGGGCAACTTGCAAATGGAGGGATAGGGCTATTGCAAAAACAAGAGTTTTTTGGACAATAACAGTTTGCTGCTGATAAAACAAGGAAAGTAGAAGCTAAAAACAGAGGAAATATCACAGTGGCAAAGTGAGTACTCAGCTGCTTTTTGATGTTTGGTAATTGATAACTTACATGTGTATTTTCATGTCACTTTTCAGGGATATTTTCTCATATTCAGAGAATGGCAGTTCTGAAGAAGAAAGATATGTTTGAAGATTTAATAAGTATCCATATGCAAAAGAGTAGATCTA
This sequence comes from Eudromia elegans, assembly GCA_003342815.1. Taxonomy (NCBI): domain Eukaryota; kingdom Metazoa; phylum Chordata; class Aves; order Tinamiformes; family Tinamidae; genus Eudromia; species Eudromia elegans. The sequence goes on along the minus strand of PTEX01000178.1, from coordinate 557,579 downwards.
CATTACTTGGAAGAGTCACTGGGAAACTAGGCAAAAAAGAGGAAATAACACACTTGGTTTAAGGTTTTTATCTATATTTTTTCTTAACTATTTGTTCAGTTTTTGCATTTTAATTCTCATGAACGTTACCTTATATGGTGGAAGAAAGCCCATAACTATGAGCACTGCACCTCTGATTAACTTTGTTTTCTTGGATCTGTGATTTATTTTTTTTAACTACCTATGAACTCAGTCTCTTTAATAAACTGCAAACAACAAGCAGTTGGCCACTTTAATGTGTATGTATGTGAAGCATTTTTGTAATGTTTATGAACTACTAAAACTCACTGTGTTTTTGGGTGCTGAAATGGAAACAACTGATAATTCAGTAAGATGCAGACAAGCAGAGCAGGAAGTTGCCAAAAACCTTCACTGACTCGAGAAAGGGATTAGAGTTGAGATAGGCACGTGTTATTTTATCTACAGGTGCATGTTTGTACAAAGCAAATATTGCTGGAAGACATTATCTTACCAAAGAAAACTAGCACATTTTTATATTAAAAATATTTTCATTCTTCCAGCAAAAATAAGAATACTTAACAAGTGTTATCAGACACTGATGTTTGCCTTCACATTCCATTTTTGTAGTAATTTGCAGCAAAGTTAACATTTCCCCTAACTTTTTAGTTTTGAAAAATGTTGAAGTGTTACATATTGTCACTTAAAGTGGTTAATCAAAAGAATCTGCTGGACATCACTTGAATTTCCTTTCTTATTGCTTGCAAACTTTCTGTTTTTTATTGATTAAACTGCTATTGATAACTCTAATAGGCAATTTGCTATTAATTCAGTAACGTAACTTTAGACAATCAACAGTTGAGGCGTTGAAAAAAAGTATTTCCAATTGCCTGACTGGATGAAACAACTATAAAATCAAACAGTTCAAGTTAAATACATTTAGTTGCTTATTCCCAGTATCCTTCCCTGAGCCCAGGGCAATATTTAGGTGTTCATATATCCCTATTCTAGTGACTTCAACACTAGGTGTTCTCTGGGGTCTTCACCCCTCCGTTACTTCCGTTTTTTTACGCTCTTCACCTTTGCTTTGCAAATTGCTTGTTCACTTCCGCACCACTGTCTGTTATTTGTAATTCTTGGATATTTGCATTATGCATAATTAAGGCTTCCTGCCACCAAAAATAGCAGAAAGAACCACGCACGTTCATTATCATCACTACCTGTGTAAGGCCTTTGAAAGAGGTGGCTGAGGCGCTAATAGAAAGAAACATGTTTTCTAGTCATTTCAGTACACGTCAGAGAGTCCATTTATCTCAGTAATTATAATTAAGTCTAAAAAAATACCAGGAAATTCTGAGTGGAAAACTGTTTTGCTGGACAGCTTTTCTTAAACACTGCATTTTTCATTGGCCTTTTCAATCACATCGGCCTAACTGCTTCATTACAGATAAAGCTGTTTCAACATACACAATTTACCTGACTACCAAAATATTTTGCTTTCACACATTTTGGTTTTTTCTTAGTCACTGCAAACAAATTCCTGTTACAAATAAGAGCCCCTATCTCTTAGTAAATTGCTATGTTTCAGTGCATTCAACTAAAAGCACTTAAGAGTATATGAAGTGTTCTTGCACCAGGCTTGCTTTGGAGACCACATCCACATGCTCATTCACTATTTTTCATGTACTTCCTCCAGAACAGCAATACCAAGCAGCTGATCTGTATTTTCACTCACTGAAGTGGTACTGCATTATTTATATTTGTCTGACTTTAAAACACTTTTGTGCACTATCAGAATAAATGTCTTGCTTGTTGAATCAGAATAAATGTCTTGCTGTATCCCATCAGTAAGGGATACAGTATGATTCCTAGCAAAGATTACATCAAACTTCAGAATTTCTGTCATTAAAACAATGCCCATCTGATGATTCTCTCTGTCATGGCATGTTATACCCATGCACCTCACTAAAATCACTGAAGTGGCAACTGTTGTAATTAATATGCAGTCAACAGGAAAAGATATAAGGAAAGCAATGAGCACATTATTCTTCTTCTAAGAATGTGCAAAATTCCCTCTAAGGCCTACAGGTACTCATTACCATAAGAAATGAAGCTAGGCTTCAAGGATGGATTGAAGCCGTATGTGATGGTACTTTTGTCTGTTTTCCTTTCTCTTCAAATCCCAGACAACTTCTCTGCTGACGCCTAGTAGAAACTTTGCAACTGACTTGCACAAGAGGGTCTGTTAGCTAAAGCAAATGACCTATTTACAAACTGACACAGTTTGTGTTTACTTACATATACATACTGCATATTTTCCTTTAAATATGAATTCAGCTGTTTGCAAAAATGTGAACCCTTTCGTATCGAGAAGGCTGACAGCTAAGAATTCATTCTTTCCATTCTGTCTACGAAAAGACATGACAGATGATGCGTCACTGAAACTAGTTCACTGAAGCTATCTCTTACATAAAATAAATAAATAAATACGTGTTCCTGAAACACAAAGCATTATCAGCTGTAGAGCAGTCAGAAGAAAGTAGAGGACAAGAAGTTGCGTAAGCAATGCAGCATTACTGAAGACACCCTGAAATTTATCCGCTGACACTACATCTTTTGCAAATGAGCTGGAAACCCTCATTAGAAAGGGACATCCTCAGGGATATTATCAGAGTGCGGCATCCAGAGTGCTGACCAAAGCTCTGTTGCTGTAAGAACATCGATTACTAAGGGATTTTGCTAGTGCTGGGACTCTGACTGGGACTAGAGTCTTGGCTACAGGCCTTCATGCAGCCTCCATGTTCATGGGGGCCCTACGGGCCTTCGTGCAGCCCCCTGGGGCCTCTGTGGGACCAAGGATGGGACTGGTCCTACAGCCTTCGTGTGGTCCCCCTGGGGCCTCCATGTGCACGGGGGCCCTACAGCCTTCACGTAGCCTCCCGGGGCCTCTGTGCGCACACAGCCGGGGGGGCTCTACGGGCCTTCGTGTGGGCCCCCAAGGCCTCCGTGCATACACGCGTTCCCATTTGGAAATCCTGCCTTTAATCACCTCTCATTGAATGATGAATCTTAGTAATTTTCAGAGTAATCTACCAAAGAAAGAAAGAAAATGGTGGTATTTGCTCCCTGCAAGGCTCTAAGAGCTTTTCATAGTCTCAGGACAAAACAATCCCAAAAAACCCAAACAAAACCAACCAAGCAAAAGCCCTCAACCTTTACCTCTTTCCGATTGACGCCTGAGCAGGAAAGGTGGTGATAGCAGCAGCTGCAGAGATCTGAAGCAGGGGGAGGGACCCAAAGCGGATCCGAAGGGCCAGTTGCAGAACGGAGATCCTTCCCTGGGCTCTGGTGTTTCGATGCTACGGAAGACTAGGGCTGTCATGGAAGGCTACGTGCTCCCTAGGAAGGACAGGCTGGGAATACGAGGTGGTGGCGTTGCTCTGTATGAGAGAGCGCAGCTGAATGCATGGAGCTCAACCTGGGGCGGAGGATGAGCGAGTTGAGAGCCTGTGGGTGACGGTTAGAGGACAGGCTGGCGTGGGGGACACTGGGGTGGGTGCCTGCTACAGCCCACCTGGCCAGCATGAGGAAGTTAGCGAGGCCTTTTACCGGCACCTAGAACTGGCCTCGGGATCCAGGGCCCTGGTTTTCATGGGGGACTTCAACTACCTTCCGGGAACGACAACACAACCAGGCACAAACAGACTTGGAGGTTTCTGTAGGGCATTGGTGATGAGTTTTGATACAGATTGTGGAGGAGCTAACATGGAGAGGGGGAAACTCAAAATCATAGAATCATAGAATCATAGAATGGCTAGGGTTGGAAGGGACCTGTAGAGGTCATCTAGTCCAACCCCCCTGCACACGCAGGGTCCCCTAGAGCATGTGGCACAGGGTGGTGTCCAGGCGGGTTTTGAAGATCTCCAGAGAAGGAGACTCCACCACCTCTCTGGGCAGCCTGTTCCAGTGCTCTGTCACCCTCACCGTTAAGAAATTATTTCTCCAGTTCCTATGGAACTTTTGGTGCCTCAATTTGTGGCCTTTTCCTCTAGTTCTATCACTGGCCACCACTGAGAAGAGGCCAGCCCCCTCCTCCTCACTCCCTTTCCTGAGATATTTATATACATTGATCAGATCCCCTCTCAGTCTTCTCTTCTGCAGGCTGAAGAGGCCCAGCTCTCTCAGCCTTTCCTCATAGGGCAGATGTTCCAGACCCCTAATCATCTTTGTGGCCCTGCGCTGGACTCTCTCTAGCAGCTCCACGTCCCTCCTGCACTGGGGAGCCCAGAACTGCACACAGTACTCGAGGTGCGGCCTCACCAGGGCTGAGTAGAGGGGCATATAAAGAAGAGGGGCAAATAAAGAACAGAGGGGCAAATAAAGAACAGAGAGGGACTTGTTAGAGATGTGAAGGTGGGTGGCAGCCTCGGCTGCAGTGATTGTGAGTTGGTGGAGCTCAGGATTCAATGAGGAGGAAGCAGAGGGTGGCAGCCTCAGGGTGAAGAGTTTTCCTTGTTTATTTCTTTGCAAGCAAATGGTGCAAGGCTTTTGTTATTTGTTGACGGTGGGGATTTGTAGAATGAGCTTTGCTTTCTGACAAATGTTATCTTTAGGGTACTGAAGTACAGAATGTGATCGCCCAACTCCCATTCACAGGGAATCAGATGTCCATTTAACTTCTAGGTGTTCAAATATCTTTTCCTTTTACATTTATTTGTGGTTTTTTGTTCTTTTTGTTGCTTTTTTTTGCTTTAGAAAAAGCTCTATCAGTATAACTATATATCTATATTGACCTCTTAGGCCCAAGGGAAAAGAGTCATGTCTGTAAGTTCAAATGCTAAATAGCCAGAATACAGTAACGGGTTTGGGAACTTTGTGTTAAAGCAACCATCTTTCTAGCACGAGTTTTTGAATAGGAGGGGAGAATTCAAGGCAGTACACTGGTGCAATATTTTCTAGCCATGACTTATTTTTGTCCCCAAATCTGTTCTTCTGTGGAATAACATGCCTCTTGCCTTTCCCTTGTGTTTACCTCTAGCTTTTTGCTTGGAATTGCCATAACCAGGAGCTGTTCCGTGTCAGTTTTGATCTGACTGCAGAACAAAGCTCCTGGGGCTCTCTCTGTTTCATGTTGTTTACTTAAGCATATTAGCTGAATGCAATACACCTTTAAAGATTATTTAGTAAACTTCATAACTATATGTCAAAAATCTTGGTTTGGAACATTTCTGACTGGTAGAAGACTTGAAGAAATTTTCTACAAGAGATTGAGTAGTGATTTTGATTGTTACCTTTTTTTAAAAAAATTTGAATATGAGTTTTAATGCTGATTCACCTGCTTTTCAGGACCCTCGCCACTGTCCTGGCATGCTTATGGAATATGGCAGTGTCCTACAAGATTTCCAAACCAAAATGCCACAGAACGTCCAAGTATACCAGGCAAGTGATGCTATTGTAAGATAGCTTTTTACCTTTTTGGTAAAAGGTCATAATTCAAAGGGACCCTTAGTCTGAAGCTCAGATACAAATTTTCCAAAGGATTGAAGTCAACAGGCCTCAATAAAACTATCTTTTTATCTTTATCTAAATGATAAAAAAATGATAAAAAAATGTTCTGTACAAAATAGACTATAGTGGATATATTAAAAAGTTCTTCTAAAACTAGTTCTTCTAAAAAGTTTGAAAGAGGAGGGGAAAAAGCACAATGCCATTTTAACTTTCTTAAGTTTGCTATGTCAGAATTTTCAGCCCAACTGGAAAAATGTTAGAAGTATTGAAAACTGAAAAATCCAGATATCACTGGAGTGCTATTATTTCAAGAAATACTTTTCCTAGCCCTTAAGAGAGCGCTTAGCTCTTAATATAGATCTAGGAATCAAGATAGAAGTGTTTGATGGATGTTTGTGCAAATTAACGAGAGTGCTAAGGAGAATTCAGCAGTAGAGGACAGCAGAGACCAACTCTTGGATTTTCTTTTGGCAGTGCTGCCTTGTGGGTAGCTCTTAGTGGTAAGCATGTCCTGGAAGGCATTTTGATATTCTTAATAATAACAAAAAATCTTAAGCTCATGAAAACTTGAATAAAATTCAGATGAAATCAAGGGAAAGACTTTATTTTTGTTTCAATTTATTATAATTATTTTTAAGTCATTATCTCTAACTTCCTTTAGAGTTACCTTCAAAGAAAAGATGCCAGAAACTTGTAAAAGGGGCCAGCATTAAAGGAACTAGTTCTTTGTGACCAGGAACAATTGTTCAGATCAGCTGGCACTGAGGTAGAGAAATTATTTAAAATGCAGAAAATCAGTTTTGTCCCTTTAAATTTCTATGTTATCTTTTTCAAAACTTTATCTTATTCCTCAAATTTTTACTCAGATTGTTACTAACCTTAGGAATCACTGCAACTAGCTCAAGATTTGACACTGGACATAGTTAAAATACAGAGCAGAAGCTAGTGAGAATAAAAGAAAAAAAAAAAAGCCGGTTTCAATGACACCATTCAATAAGGTGCAGATTCTGACCATTCAAGAAATCCACCTCTTTTGGGTTTCCTTACTTATGCAAAACTTTGTAAAAGTAATGAAATATGTTTCTTCCCCACCACAGTTGGGTTTACAGACCCATTGGAGGCCCTGAGAACACCAGGTGGGTTTGGTATCATAACAGCCCATGATGTCCCAGCCACAAATAAGTTTTACTATTCTGATGATACAGAGATTGTATTTGCAAAAAACAAGGTGTGAAAGCAGTTTTTCTTTTTTTATAAACTTATTTGCTTCATTTTTAATTGATTTTCTTCAGTCTTTTCTATTGAAATTTGATTTTTCAATACTTGTTGTGCATATATGTAAGGAAATAGCAATAGGTAGCTTCTTGTATTTTTTTTCTCACTCTCTTACCAGCTTCAGAATAGCCAATGCACACTCTTTTCTTCCTAAAAATATATATAAGTTGTAGGAATACTGATAAACAGAAATTTAACGAAGCTAAGTGCTTGGAAAAGTAAATGTCACTGCAAGTTGGGGCAGGTTAGCCTCTCAGATCACTTACAAATATATTGAATACCTAACTTTCCGTTGTTCCATAGTTCTACTTGTCTTTCTAATAATTTGTTAGCTTCAGGAGCAATGAATGAATGAATGAATGAATGAATGAAAGAAGCAAATTTATTCCAAGACCTGATTCAACGCAAAACTGAAGAAAAAGGAAAGGTGGAAAGCATTTATGTGAAAGAATTTCAGCAGGGCATGTAGGAATCATTGAATCTACAACTCTATTAAGTGATGTATACTTTACAGGTAATTTGCATTAGTCAGATCATCTGTGCTGTGGCTGCAGATTTGGATATTCATGCCAAAAAAGCAGCTGCAAAAGTAAAAATAGAGTATGAAGCACTGGAGCCAGTGATCTTGACAGTTGAGGTACCAATTACTTTTCGTCTTGCATTGTTTAATTTTATTTTTCTTTAATATATTTAGGCAGGGAAAGTTCACTGTACATTTGCTATTTTTAATGTAATACTCTAAGGAAGCAAGTGGAATATGGACAGCCAACACGTCAATCTGTCATTCACCCCTCTTCCCCCCTCAAATAATTTTTTATTTTTGTGGGCCAATTTTGTCTGCTTTTGATATATAGGCAGCAGCCTCAATTATTAGGGTCCTGTAAGCTTCATGGTAACATCACAGTAAAGAAAACTAAAACTCTTTCAATACCTCCAGCGAGGAAAAGGCATTAAGCACTCTGACAGCTTAGAATTTTTATTTTGGTATCAACCCCTGATCAGTCAGCATGTGTGTACTGGCTAATTGCCTGTTCCTGATTGTTTGTAGCATCTTTTTTTTCCAGCTAGCAATCCAAAAAATCTGCGCTGAAGTGTTAGGGATATAGAACATTTTGGAAATGTGATATGGGAATCTTAGGGGAAATAAAGTTATGATGAATTGTTGCAGTAGGTGTAAGTAAGGAGTAAAGGACACATTTGGAAGATTATTGGGTGCTCCCTTGGTCTTTTGCTATATGTGTGGGAGGAAATGGTCTATTGAATAAACTACATGAGCACTCAATAAAATTGCTACCATCAATAACACAAAATCAGTAAGGAAAGCATTGCTGGGAATCAACCAATAAATTTATGATCCATGGTAGTAGAATTAAGGAATAGAGATATTAGCTGATTCTGGTAACTGGTGGTTTGAAAATCTAAAGAGCAAGTTGTCCCTGAGAGTAAAATACTGCTATAAACTGAAAACTTAAAATTACTGAAGATCTCTTTCTCTACTGCAGGAAGCAATAAAACACAACTCTTTCTTTGAGCCAAAAAGAAAACTGGAACAAGGAAATGTTGATCAGACATTTGAAACTGTTGATAAAATACTCAACGGCCAGTTGTAGAATATGTTCTGTGAGAAAAAGCTATCAGTATTTGGACTTGTGGCACTTCTGCCTTTCTCCAGTAATGTTGTGTACCGTCCTTAGGCTTAAAGCTCTTGGTCCTGTGGTAGAAAGCATGATTAAATCGAGTGGTTTTGATATCCTGACAGAATCAAGCTTTCTGTCTTCTCTGCCCTTGGATCACATACTAATTTAGGTCATCTAGTATAAGCTTCTGCACAAAGCAGGACCAGTCGGAGCAGGTCATTCAGACCTGTGCGGTCAAGTTTTAAATATTTCCTGGAGTGAAAACTCCACAAGCTCTGTGGGCCTCTGTTCTAGTGTTTGATCACCCTCATGGTAACAATTGTTTCTCTTACATAAGAATTTCTCATGTTTCTCTTACATGGAATTTCTCATGTTTCAATTTGTTTGTTGTTTCTCAGGCTTCTAAGGTGCACTTCTGAGAAAAGGCTGATTCTTTATTCTCTATGCCTTCCCATTAGATACTTAATCTCCCCTTGCCCACCTTCTGTGGCTGAGCAAATGCAATTCTACCAGCCTGTCTTTGCCCTTGCAGTGCTTTAGACCTCTGACAGACTTGGTGGCCTTCTGTAGGACCTGTTTTGCCTTTCCTTGTTTTGGACATGTTCCAAAATGCATGTGGACATGCCTTTCTATGCTCTAGTTAGTATTCTCAGCATCTGTAGGTAAAAGTTACTACTCTATAAGCAAATTCTGTTGTTTGCACTAAAACTAGGGCAATGAAAATCAGTTAAGAGTTTGATCTATGTTTTTTATTTTAAATGATATCATGAATGATGTATTGGAAGATTTGATACTGACTGCTATAATTTACATGATGATGTTCAGTTGATTCTTTCTGGTTTCCCATCTTTTTCTTTTTTTCCTCTTTCTCTTGGTAACATTTGTGTTTTTCTTTTTGGATCAGGAATGATTCACACTGGGGGACAGGAACATTTTTATATGGAGACTCAGAGTGTGTTTGCTGTTCCAAAAGAAGAGGATAAAGAAATGGACGTGTGCAAGTGCAACATCCAGCATTTATCCAAGTAATGCACAGAGTTCTCGGAGAACCTGTGACAACAGAGCTCTGTAGGTGGGTTTGCAAGCCACACACAAACACTTTAGAAGCAGCTGGAGCGTAAAATTGTACATTTGGATTATGCAACAACAGCTTTGTAGTACTGCTGTATTCTGATGCACGCTGATCACTCTGCCAACAGGGTAAGAAGGAGGTGAAAGTCTTTTATTTCCCTCTGAACAAAGTGCCGTGTCCCACTAGTGCAGGCATGAGAAAATAGCTATGGAATGCTGAGGATCCTCCATTCCCAATAGCTTCCATATAGGTAGGGAGCAATCAGCACCCTGCACAGTCTGTCTGCTGAGGGAAAGAGCAACCCTAAGTTTGGTAGGGGAGACCTCTGCTCTAAGCAAAAACTGACCAACTCTGATCTAATAATCTCTATAGCTATAGCCATGGTGCACAGAACTGACAGCATTTCAGAGCAAAAATCTAATGGTTTCTATTCAGAGCCTGTTGTTCAGTTCCTTTTGTTTGGTTCCGGTTGTTCATTACCTGCACAGATGGCAGATGGGAAAGCCCATAGCCCTTTACTTTCCTGCCTTTCTGTAGTTTCAGTGAGTCGTACTGGGGAATGAATAGCACAGTATAGCACTGATTATGTGCCTCACACTCATTTGCAAAAAGTCCAAGCACTGGAAAGTGAAGGAATAACACAATCTAAGGAGGCTGTGTTGATCTGCTCTAGGTTGGCTTCATGAATAACGCTAGGATTGTAGCTGTGGATACCAAATTTTACATTAATGGAGGATGCACCCCAGATGAATCTGTCCTGGTAAGGATTTTCTAAACAGACAAATCTTATGAAGGAATCAATAACTGAAATGATGAAGGCCACCTCTCTTGCACAGATACTGTTATTCATATATCCTGCTGCTATGGAGACTCTGGGTGTCAGAATGTACACATCTCAGTGCTGAGAGTAACAAAATTATTGGAAGTAAAAAGGGATTGCTATTGTTTCAACGAACTTTACATTTGACTTGGGCACACGTTATCTTTTTCAGGTACTATCAAGGTTCATTTTCCAGAGTTAGCTTTATTTTTAGGATCTAAAACAAGAAAAGCAGACATACAAAGGTTTGTGTCTTTTTCTTTTGAAGCGCATTGAAGAACAGGGGCTAGCATTCAATTTTGCTGTCTGTTCAAAGACATTCAACAGAAAAATCAAAATATGTTCCAAAACTCTGTGCTTTCACTTTTGATCCATCATTTCCATACCTCATACATTTCTCACCAGTCCAATCATCTAATTTTCCCCTTCTCCTCCCCTCCTCTCCTTTTTTAGGCTGCTGCTCTAGTTCGTATTTATACTGCTGGGTCTGTGCTTCTAATGCATGGTGGAATTGAAATGCATTCATACAAAACAAGGCATTCATACAAAAATGTTGCAAGTACTAGAGAACAAATAATACCTTGTGCTTTATTTGTCATGCAGATAAACAATGGGAAGGTTTTCTTCTTACTGTAGCAGCTAAAGCAAGACACACAGAATAATTTCTTTAATCAGCATAGCTGCTAGTTTTTTGTATCTATAGTGTTAGGAAGCAAAGATCCTTTCATTAAGCTTGAGACAACAGGAAAAGAAAACAGATTATTTAACTTTTATTATTAAAAGGTTCATGGAGATGCTTTTTACAACTAATATCTTTTGAGTCTGACTCCTCACAACTCATAAAAAAGAGAGCTAATCTCCAGATCAGTATCCAATCTAAAAAGATGAGATTGTTATCTTGGTTTGAATGATTGAGACACAGCTATAAAGAGATCTACCAGTTCCATGAACCCTTTGGATCTGGGCCTGCATGTTTTGCCTTAAGTTTTCCAAGAAGTTCTTGCAGAAAGTTGTCAGCAAAAGCAGGTACTTAACCCTGTACTGACAGATTCAGCAGAATGATTACAGCTGAAGGCTGGAGAAGTTACAGGGGAGCTGTTGGAGTGTTTGCATGTTTCAGGAACATTCCAAGGACATGTTCTTCTTCCTAAAACAGCTTGCTGGTCGGGAGCTGAATATCCCCATGTCACATACTCACTTTTGTGAAACAAGCACAACGACTATTCCTAATGCCTGTGCCTCAGCGGGATCCATGGGGATACATGTCCATGGAATGGCTGTGAAGGCAAAGAGCAGGATTTAGTTTAACACAACTCCTGATATCTTGTATTTAGTGCCTGTCAAAATTTAATCATTAGAGATCTCACAGAAAACAGGTTTGGGATCAAAAATAATACCACTGGAGATTGCCAAGAAGAACATCATTTTTTGACCATTTCTCAGTAATGGTACTTGTAATATGTGTCTTAATGTCTCACATTTTAAATACCAACTAAAACATATCGAATAAGTACTAAATAGTTCCAAATACATCTTTGTTAACGTTGTGTTATTTTCTTCCAGTTTCTCTCCTGAACAGGATGTTTGCCAAACTCTTCTGAAGCATCTATAGCCTATCATCAACAAGAAACCGAAAGTCACCTGGAATGACTGGGTAAGTGCTGTGGATCCTCCTAGATATGGTTGTGGCTTGCAGTGACTGTGGTATTTGTGTTGTAGTCTGTTGGTTTTCTCAGCCTAATAAAGCTAAAAGCGTCGGGAACAGATTGATTGACCATGTAGGTGCTTAATCTTGGTATGTGACAACATTCAAGTCGCTTCTGTTCATGGGGAGTGATCTATAAAGTTATATTTGAAATTGCTATTTTTTTAATACATAAGCTGTTATTTTCTGTATAATAATGTGACCCATCCTGGTTTACCTACAGACAAGCTATTGTAAAACTTATGCCAGTTTTTATATGTATAGTTAGTTTTCTTGTCTGGCTATAGTTTCTTGTTTCGTTTTGTTTTTATGTTTTTTAACAAGTCAATGATAATAATAAAAAGCTTTCTCAACCTTTTCCCTTCTGTGTTCTATATGCAGTGAATTATATAACTGCAAAAAGATATTAGGAATCCTTGTTTCCATTGTTCTGATCTGTAATTAGTTATATAATCACCTTTGGAATAGGATAATCCAGAAATAGTGTTAACACTGTTCATAGAAATAGATTTGCTCACTCAAAACTGGAGTCAAGTTTTAGGACTAGAAACTGAGTGTTCTTAACTGTAAGCTTTATGCATATATCTGCTATTTTTAGCAACTTACTTTATCAAGGAATGGTGGAGAATCCAGCTGTATGTGTTCAGATGTTGAAGAGCCTGTTTGTTATTCTATTTAGCCAATACTCATTTACAGTCTGATGAAAATGATTATCCCTGCCATGAGGCATTTACAGATCCAGTACACCCACGGTGGTGGTTCTCACAGTAGTAAATACCATAACAACAGTGAAAATTTAAATTGGAAATTATTTATTCTCAGCAATACCCTTGACATTAGAATATATGTGGTGTCTTGATAACTGACAACTATATACGCAAAGGTGCACATAAATACACATCTACTCTAATAGGTAACAAATTAATTTGAATATTTCAGAACACTCAAAATATTAGGAGCAATAGCTAACCTAAGAAAGAACATTAATCCAGGTAAGGAGGTAATCTTATATCTTGCAAAGTCAGCAAATAGCAATTAACTAACAATAATTTAAAATATTTCCTGACTTGTAATCTAAGCAAATCTGACATGAGAGTCAACCAGGAGGGAACAGATTTGGGTCTTCATGCTGTCACTTATAAGCCACTGGCATAAGAACACTGCAGAGAGCATTTATCTTGTCAGCTGTAGTGTCTGCACTTAAGGTCATACCAATCTCTCCTGGTGATTTATCAAACAGATTTGTTCAGCTGACAGACACATTTCTTTTGAACTGAACAGGAAAATCAAGTAGGGCCTTCTCTGATTCCAGCAATAAAGATTGTGCAAGAACAACGTTACTGACAGATATATTCATTACTGCATTACCAAAAAGAATTCAGATTGCTCCTCCAAGGGTGGCTTAGTGCCGCAGTATTAGGCCTCATGTGCGGCTAAACATCGTAACTCAACTGATCTACATATGTTATAGTTTGGTTTTTTTAATAAATACATCTCTGCCGTGTAACTTCCTGAATCATTGATATATTAAAAACACTATTCAACAGTTTAAAGAAGCTTTTGAACAGTGTGAGTCTTTCAGCTACTGTCTACTTTAGGTAATGTATTTTTGTCTCTTAAATATGCATAGACTATAAAGAATAAACTTATTTCTGAAGATAATAAGAATGCAGTGCATAGATTTTTTTAATTGCTCATCCTATATTTTATGTAATTGCTTAATATTTGGGAGTCTGCAGTGTATAGTGTAGTGCTCATTCATGGCTTGCCTGAATATGTGGATTATTGTTTATTTTCCCCCTATCAGAGGTTACAATGAAAATATGGATTGGGAGAAGGGGGAAGGGCAGCCATTCACATATTTTCTTTATGGAGTTTCTTTATGGAATTTCAGAGTTTGAAATTAACTGCTTAACAGGAGACCACAAGGTAAAAATGAGTATGATAAGTTTTGGTTATTACCAAAATGTGTAAATGTGGTTTCACTGGACTTGCTTGCATTACTGGATGCTTCAACAGCCATAAATTCTGCATTAAGAAATGACTTGTGTTCCCATGATTATAAAAATATCAACAGCATGAATGAAAATTGCAGGTAGAGCAGCATGAAAGCTGTACACTATTAATCAGCTTCTAGCACTTGTGTGTTAATGCTGCATTGGTTCATCTTTCTGATTATGGTAAACACACAACATATTTTCTAACAGTTCTTTCCATGTTACAGTTACAGCAGAGCTTCCTATTCTATTTCCAGTCTCTTGACCATCTAGATAGCTAGATGTCATAATCCTCTGACTTTGCACATACCATCTGCTGGACATAGAACTGATTTCTGTGAGAATTTCCTCTGGCTAAAATTCCATTGGAGCTGACACAAGTCCATTTTACTTTTAATGGACTATTGGAGATAACTTTAAATAGTGTACCTGGAGGGGGCCTCTTTTTCTTCAAACATTATCTCAGTGAATATCCGTTGTAGCCCACATTGAGTTCTAATGCTGCTCTTCCATGCATCTATTCCTGTGATATGTACTTGAATTTTATTGACAGAATGTCAGAACAACAGATATTGTTATGGACATTGGATGCAGCATAAATCCAGCTGTGGATATAAGACAGGTATGTGCCAAGACGTTTATGCTGTCTTGTTTCTGTTAGATTGATGAGTGTTTTATTTGAAGTGAATATTACCCTATAAATTTAGAGAATATTCATTTCTTCTTAATTTCCTTTGATTCCAAGGAGGCACAATAAAAGATGCAGGACTGACTGGTTTGTCTTGCAAAGCTAGATGGGCTCACTTATTAAATGAAGTAAAAAGAGCCATTTGTTGTAATGTATAAAAATGGTAAATGAAACAGACATACTGTGCAAAAGTGGAGGCTTTTGAAAGTCATGCACATAAATCTCTTTTTAAATAATATAAAGGCCAGCTGTGATAAAGTGTTTTGGAACTAATGGGCTTGTTTCCTGGATCCAAATCAAGAATAATAGATAAGAATCTAGAATCTCAAAACAGTATTTGAGATTCCAAGCTCTAAATATCTAAGACATCTATAGTATGGTCATCTCCTGATAGCATCCAGAGCAGGCAGGCTGTTAAGGCGGGAGGGCCTAGAGAGAGCCAGGAGGAAATTTTAAATGTATGTTTAGTAGCAATCTTAATTCTGATAAAGTTTGGTCAGTGAGCAGGAAAAAATCTAGTGAGTTCAGGTTCCTGATAAGTACTCTTATCAACATGAGAGTGATTAGGGTTTGAATCCCTCTTCCAAGAGGAGATTGAAGTGCCTGTGGGAGTAGGGTGAGGGAGTAGCTAGGTTGTGGTGTTACTGTGTGAAACTATACTGATTGTTCAGTAACTGCACATCCTACCCTGGCTCCTCCCCATGTTCATTTGATGCTTCACCTGAAAATAAATTCTGCAGGATACTAAGCAAACTCAGCTGCCCTTAAGGAGCATATAGCGTTTAATTAATTTCCTAGTACTGTGTAAGGCTTTATTTTCTCAGATTTTAGTGCCAAGGCATGGCTTCACCCCAACAATCAGATGAGCTTGTCTTTTTTGTGAATGGCAGGAAGGTAAGTTTTTAAGTGAAGGTAAGCTTTTAAGCTTTTGGAGGGCATTGCTTTAACGGTTGACATTTATATGCAAAACACAAAAGCTTTTAATCTAGACCAGCATTTCATTCACGGATAATCAGTTCTTGCCTGGGATCTTCCTTGTAGTGTCCTTCCTTTCTACCAAATTGGACTCATGGCTTATTCCTAGCTTTACCTTGTGTCTTTACTGTGAATATGAATGCTGAGTTGCTTTATGGTTTCAGCTCAAGTCATTTTAAGAATTATCTTAAGACTTTTTATTGAAATTGAATCAGAGCTAAAATTTCCTTTGAAAGCCTTAGGACTTCAATTTAAATGAGGAGGAGTAAATTCTCCGAAATTTCTAAAATCTTGTAACGTAACATTAAGGGGCTCACACTAGCTCAGTATTTTCTAGGAACAAATAAATATCCAAACATTTTATGTAGCTTCTGTGACTTTGTTATCCTTTATGTCATAGAATTATTTTAGAATTATAGTTAGTTTAGCTATTTACTAAAACCTCATACTAATGTCTCTCTAAAATCAGTGTAGTGGGAGTAATTAGATCACCAGTGAAAGAGTAAGATGCAAATAAAATTGATTTTTCTCTGTTTTTGATGACAAAACCTCAAATATCATTTTCTATGACATTTTGTCACCTTTTGTTTCTTTCCAGTTCAAATGAATAAGAATTCTTATTAAGAAACCATCCAAACTTAATTAAAAATTTGAAATAGAGCTTTATCTCTCTCTCTCTCAAAAAAAACCTTAATATGTAGTTTTCTAGAGCTTTTTTTCTAGTTGTTCAGTCAATATACTTTTACTTTAGAGAAAACCTACTGCCTTTTAATAACATATCTAATTCCAAATAAGTTAAGGAAAAATGGTTTTGTCTGTTGTATTTTACTTGCTATTACATACCAGCTTTGCTTAAAGGTAGAAAAAAATACGTTTTGTAAGCCAAATGGTGCTATCCTAATTTTTCTATAGCAATGTCATGCATTATTGTTGTTATTTATCTGATAGCAAATGTATTTGCCCCTTCTTCATTGTAGGTCAAAATACTCCAACGCCCCAAACTTTGAGATTACTTTCCTTGTAATTGCACTCCTTGTAATGCAATTTGTTCCTTTCTGTGGTAAAGCTGATATTTTCCTGCAGTTCTGTCAATCCCTCAATGCAAAAAAAAAAAAAAAAACCACCAAACTGCAGTTTTTTCACTTTGCAGCTCCAGATAAATTCCTAGATATTTCTCATGTTTTCTTATGTCTAAATTATATGTCTATAAATAAGTTGGAGCACGCTGCTGGTATAGCTGAGCAGCCTTCATTCTGTTGTGATGGGGTTTAATACATGTTTACAAGCTTGTGGTATCTTGTCTCCAACGTGTTGAGGTACAGCAACATTCCTGAGATAAGACAAGCCTAAGGCAAGATCCACTCAGACACAGAACTCCACTGCGTTGAAAACATATTTAATTAAACATGTTCCCTGCTCTTTTCATATACTGTACTAAGATTTTCCTCTGTTTTTATGTTGCTTAGTCTATGCAAAGGAAAGGGTTAACACTCAACATCAAGAAAGTAAAAATACATAGAGTTTTCTCACGGACCAGTCCATTGCTTTATAACTAAGGTTCTGATTTTGTCTTACTATCCCAAGAATTGTGATTACCCCTGTTATAAATCAATAAAGGATCTAGCCCAACAAGTCTCTTCTTTCTTTCTTAACCTGTTTTTACTTAGTTTCTTTTCCAGTTCTCTGAATAAACCATTATTTCAATTACTTTAAAAGGATCTATTTGCTCATTATTGACACACCTTCAGATTCAGATTGTGATCAAGAAACTGGATCCCGATGCTGCGGATTAAGAAGTGCTGTGCTTGTACAATCACAGCATTTCAACAGCATTAATCCTTGTGGGAAGATGCTATTAACTGTCTACCCTGTAACCTCTCTTTTTAAAATTATTTATATTTTTTTCTATACTGTAGGTTACAGAGAAGCACGCAGATCCTGAAGAATTGCTCCTGTTTTATATAAGAAAGAGGCGTATCCCTTTTTTGAGCTCTGTCTCAGAGTTCTGTAATTCTATAAAATACTATAATTGGGGATTATTTGTTTCATTTTTCTTTGGGAGTCTGTAAACAGAGTAGTAAGTAGAAGTAAGGCAACTCCCCTGTATTTATTCTTGGAAGAGCAATACAGTGCGTGCATTGTTTGTGCTGGCTATGTGTGCATGAGTGTTACTCGTCTAAACCTTGCCTGAATACTTTACAGCTCTCCAAACCACTTAAAAACTCTTCAGTACATTTGTGAGGAATATAGTGTTAAATAAATCAATGTGGAATTACTCTCATGCTAAAACATTTTAGGCCCCAATCCTTCAAAGAATTCTATATAAGCTTATCTTTATTTTTGGTCATTTGAGGCTGTTCGGGGGGCAGGTTCATAACTGATGTCATAGCTCTATTGACCTCAGTGGCAACTATCCCAGCTATGAAACAGCTGTGCAGATTATAAAATTAAGCAAGTGGTTTATCTTTACAGCTGAGAGCCTTCCATAATGGAGGTAAAACGGGATTAAAGGTGAAGATTAACTGGGGAAATGCTGCATTGTCTAAGCTTTCAGTAGAATAAGCATCTCTTTAATAGTGAAGCACTGGATGATTAACTTACATGTGGATTACTAGTGGGAATGCACAAGTGGATGAAAATTTCTTTAACTATATCCTTTCCAGTCCGTCTCTCAGGAACAAAATATGGCTGTGGAATAGGAGGATGTGGTGCCTGCACCGTGATGATATCAACATATGACCCAGTTGCCAAGCAGATACGGTATCCTCAAACTGATATTTGGAAAGAGTAAAATACTCTTTCCAAAATGCCCAGATTCACTGGGAAATAGATAATTTCTTTTCATTTAGATAAATTTCTAAGGTATATGGTACATATAAGAAAGCCTTACCCGTAGTCTTACTCCATATAGGAGATTACAAAGCTGGCCTCATACAGTGACAAATCTTCATCTTTTCAAAGTTTGCAAAAATAAAACTCTAGAGAGTGAATATTTTAAAACTGGAATGTATATAATTTGAGATTTCAGCAACCCTTTAACCTCTGCATCTATTTCTTTAGTAAAGCTGTGCCTGATTTTGTGAGGTCTGATTTTTAATGAAATACGTGATACTATATATATATTTTTCCAATTAATCCTATGTTTCTTTTTGCTTAAAGACTATTTAAAAAAAAAAAAAAGAAAAAGGCAGCAGTTGCAGGAGCAGGATGCACACTGTTGCAGTCAAAGTGCAGGATTCTGTGTCCCTGCACCTCATTTTCTCGTTCTCCTTTTGTTCAATCTGAGCATTTATAGATTAGATGGAGTATGTACCCTCTGTTTCCTCCTCCATGGCCCCACGTCAAAGCTATTTAACGGCACATTTCTCCTTTATGCCTCAAAGGCATCATCCTACCAACTCCTGCCTGCGACCTATCTGCTCGCTGCATGGTGCTGCTGTCACCACCGTGGAAGGGGTTGGAAGCACTAAAACCAGGATTCATCCGATTCAGGTGAGAGCGCACCTAGACTGGGTAGGGCAGAGAGCTAATGGGATTTTCCAACCTGTGAATAATGAAGCTGGGGTTTCTGAGAATGTGCAGGGACTCTGAACAGTGAGGAGTCTCTGAAGGGATTCTAGGAACTCTGGAATTTGTATTCATTTTAGACAAGTATAGAACAGGTGCTGTGGGGAATTATCACAGCAATTGCTGGGTTACGCTTAGCTTTATAGAGATATATAAAGGGGAATATGGAATGTGAATGGAGTTTCTTCTAATATACTGCCGTGCAGGGCCCATGTCACAATCTGCACAACACAAGGATATCCCTCCCTCTGCCAAGTGGGATGCCAACTTTCAGAGAGGATGGGTAAAAACGAACAGCATCAGTCTGTTCCATTTGGTGCACCAGCATGATATCTGGTCAGCTCATTGAGAACAGCCTGTTGCATGTGCTGCACTGAGGGATAAGTGATTTCAGGTAACAACTAGATTGAGAGGTATTAAATTAGATGCAAATATTCCCTATGTGACAGAGATTTCCCTTGAATTAGTTCAGCTCTGTATTTCTTCAAATGTAGGTTGTTCTTGAAAAGCACAATCTGACCACATAGATTTAAATACACATTTTTAAAACATCCTCTCTCTCCTGAATACTGTTTTCAAAGAGTCTTGACTCTGGGAGTAGCCTCCTCTGAAGTTCTGGCTGATGAAATATTCTGGGTTTTGATCTTCATGGTTGGAAATATTTACAGTGTGGGTAGGGGTGTAAGTAGAAAATAGGACATTGTTCACACAACAAGGATTTAAAGTTATGAGTGTGTAGCTATGAGGCAATGTTCTCCTTCAGATCACCACTTGCAGCACTTTTCTCAGGAATATGCATGATGGGATAGCCAAAATGCTGCCCCTGACCTGCACCCTGTAGGTGACATACCTGAAGATTCAGGCAGCCAGTGAAGTAACACATTGGAAACAGGGCATTTTTCTTTTTGTATTTCTTTCCTTCTAGGAAAGGCTGGCAAAATGTCACGGCTCCCAGTGTGGCTTCTGCACCCCTGGAATGGTGATGTCCATTTATTCTTTACTGAGAAGCCATCCAAAACCTTCTATGGAACAGATAATTTCTGCTCTGGATGGTAAGTTTCAGACAGTAGATTGTAAGAAGTATAATGAAGGGATAGTGTTTAATTACTGAGGTCACGGTTTGACTCAAAGAACAGCAGATGGTATGGAGTCTAAGGACATCTCAAAGCCATAAAAAGGCACTTCACACTGGAGGCTTCAGATGGTGTGCTCAGTGGCAAATAGCACTGGCTAAATATTTCTGAAAAATCTCTGCATTTAGGTCAAGTTGCTGTCATATCTGTCCTACAATGGCAGCCTCAATGGGGTGCGGTATGAATTGAATGTTACAATAAAAAGGTAGGCCCTCTCTACCTTCAGTGTAAGCACTCACCCATCAACACGGTGAAGTCCCTAATACAGGTTTTAACAGACAGTGGCAGGGAAAAGAGATTACATGACATTTTAGCCCATTAAAACATTTGACTGCTCTTCAAGAAAGATTGACTCCAATATGTGAAAAGTTTCAAATCACTTCTAGCCCCAAGTTTCATAACACCCCCAACATCTCCCAAAATAATTGATCCCTCCACCCAGTGATTTTTGATTTTATGAAAAAAAAGACAGAAGCTCAAGTAGAGACTTTACTACTGCTATTAATTGTACATAGAAACAAGATAATGATGAATGCCATTGGAATTTTGATTGTGTTATAAAACCCAAGATTGTAATACCTAGCAGTGGTGATGGCTTGAGTAGTAGTCACATGTACCCTTAAGATGCTTTTCATAAGTTTATTTTTGACACACACTTGTTACATCATAAAAATAATTCATTATGTTTTTAGAAATAATCTTTTAAAAATATATTTTAATCAGCCATCATATCATTATTAAAAGAATGTTTCACATTTTTACATATGTGATTTTGAGTATTGGAGACTTGAGGAACAATTTCAGAATGCCTTATCTATGGGTTAGTTCCAGACCATTTCCAGTTATGCTGGTGCTCCCAAACCTTATCTTTGTTTGTTATGACTCAATATTATGTTGTTTATTTCAGGTAATTTGTGCCGTTGTACAGGATACAGGCCAATTATAGACAGTTATGCATCTTTTGCTGGGGTAAGCCAGTGTTTTCAAAAATATTTCTTTTTTTGGGACAGCTGGGTATACCTGAAAAGGGTGAGCCTCCTTGACCTGCCTATCTGGAATCTCGCTTCACCTGAAGCTTCCTTTCAGCTGAGGCTTTGGAAGATCTGGCTGATCACCTCTTTTGGTTTTCACATGTGCTCAGTACTTAGAGTTGCCACTGACTTTAGGCTTACGTGTCTTACAATGCACTTCAGAGTCCTTTGCATCAGCTCCAATGGTTTGATCCAGGCACCACTGAAATGATTTAAAATTTTCTCATTTTTCACTCTTCACTTTATTGATAAAAGTACAGGGATATAAAAAAGGTACTCATTCCTGGGGACCTCATGATTTAAGGGGTCTCCTGGACCAGCTGATCCAAAGAACAAATTATTTCTTTCACTTGAAAAAGGAAAAGGAAGGGAAGACTTGGAAAAATTAAAAAAAAAAAAAAAAAGAAAGAAAAAAAGAAAGTCACAAATTAGTCCTGCTGCTTTTGTAGAATAGTATATGGTTTCTGTAGGAGTCCAAGACTTGCCAACTCAGAGGAACTGGACAGTGTTGCTTGGATCAGGAAGAACATGTGGATTCATCTTCTACAGGAGGTCAGGTAAGATGTTTTGGAGTATTTTTCATTATTTTCCTTTATAAAACTGGTAGGAGAGGACCATCTTGAACCATGGCAGAAGTTACTTTTCTGTCTTTGAGCTGTTAGCCCATGTGAACTCCATGTTCTTAGTGCTACAGAAAACTAGCACAAGCATATCTGCCTTGCCACATTTTTGGAAATAGGCCACATATAATAGAGGCCCATTTAGTGGCATTTTCTAGTGAGTGTGTGGACTTCTTTTAAGTCTTCTTTATTTTGATGGAAAGGAAACTATTGATCAAGTATACCTACAGGAAAAAGGCTGGTCCTGATCTAAAGTTGAATTCTACTATTAGAAGTTCTACAGCTATCAGCGTGGCTTATTTTTCGGGTGCTTGGGACACTAAATCTAAATTTCTGAAGGTGAAACGAAGCTATCTATATGCAATGTCAGTTTGTGTTCATAGAGCTTGCCAAAGCTTTGCTCTGTGTTAACAGCTTGAGTATCTTCAGGAAAGGTATTCTTTTTTGCATTCTGCAATACTTGTTACATTGGTGTTGCTTAAAAATAGTGTGAAAAATGTACATTGTTTTATCAGACTCTTCATAGGAAAGATGTTGCACAGACTAAAAATCCCAAGTCACCTCACTGATATTTCCTCTAGCCAAGGTCCTCCAATTAATATGTTTAAGGGTACAGATGGGGATTACAGTACATATAAGGCCTTCAGCATCTGAAATGGCTGGCCTTCAGAGTGGTCCTCCAAACACTATCAGAACTTGTCTTTGCCCACTTTCAAGAGGCCATAGTGCCCTAAAATGACTCCATGTAGCTACATGATGGAAAGTTGAACTCCCTGAAAGAAAAATTTTAAGTAGCCTTTAAAGCCCACTTCTTGATATTAGGTCTTCAGCGATGGGAGGAGAGCTTGTTTTGACAGTGGAAACACCTCAGAGCCCTAAGGCTCTGGATGCATGTACGTGTGTGCACATAGGTGTACTGCAATTGCTCATTTCAGAACCAAAAATTGTTGGCCAACTGTTGTGAAAGTTATTTTGAAACATAAATCTGGCAATGCAGCAGTTGTTGGAGAATCCTGTCTGTTGACAGAGACTTGTAAGTTACTGTGAACATACGAATTCTTTTTTTTGACTATTTATTTGCAGATGTGTTCAGGTCTCTGCAATCCAAAAGAATTCCAGCCCATCGATCCAACACAAGAATTTATATTTCCTCCTGAACTAATGGTGAGTGAACTAAGCACTCTTCTTTCCTTACTAATCTTTATTTATCATCCAAGGATGGCTGAGTTGGTACAGATTTAGCAATTGTGGTGGACTTGTGAAATTGAAAGATGTGTTTGAAAAATTTATCCTTGGATAAACAGAAAGATCAGTTTGAGTAAAATAAAACGAAGTATTTTTGTTTTGATAATTTTTAGGTCATCATTATTATCTCTTTTTTTTCTTTCTTTTTTTTTTTTTTAAACTTCACTCTTGTTTCAGTGCCTGCTTTATAAATTCCACCTTTGCATGCTTCTTACAAACATTCTCAGGCAATTCTTGCTGCTATTACACAATCGTTTCAAGGACACAAAAGTTCATTTGGGACCTAAGAAAACATAAGCTGGCTCTTTGATTTGTTAGACCATTCTATAATGTCATTTGTGTGCAGCAGAACCTTAGAGGACAACTTCCTTGTTTAGTGCTGGCCTTTCAGTGCAGATTGCATAGTAAGGCATATAAGCTCCTCTGTGAATCCTTGAAGTGGAAGGCAGTTTTGCCCAGATTGGCCTTTGACTTACTCTTGCCTTAAGGCTGTGTGTATTAAATGGGACTTTTGCAACTTTTATCCTTGGATTAAAGATCTTTGTTAAACTCCTGTTGGCTCAAAAAGCTGCTCTGCCAGAAAGGAAATGGTGCTGTCATCTATCCTGCATGTTCAGGAGAAGAAGGCTGTTTTTCAAGGCTACTAAAGCTCCATAAAAATGATTTATTCGATTGATTCCATTGCTCAAATCCCGTGGGAGTTCCAAGCAGCCTGTTAATTTGGGCAGATTGGCCACTAAGTATTGTGGTTTAGAAATTAAACCTGTATAGAGAGTATGCTTTAAAGTTCTGAAATACAAGGGGAAAAAGAATATGAAATGCAGCTGTGCAGACACCTGTATATATTATTATATGTACTTAAGGGATATAAGATAAGGGATATCCCTTACTAAGAAAGGCATACAGCATTATATAACAGGATGTGCCTAAGATATCCTTTGATTAAAAAAATAAAATGTGCATACCCATCAACCAGCTCAAAGAGGCAATTTTTCTGAACAGATTAGTCCTTACAGACAAATGGGACGGCAACTATAAAATTGTACATACTGTAGAAATTGTTTGGATATAACACTGCAGATAAAAGGCTCTCAGCAAGTGGATCCTCCTTGGCTGGCTCCAGCTTCTTGTATTCCCTCACATATGCAGTGAGATTTTGGGATTCAAGTCTCCTCAGAATTGCTTTACTGGTTACATTGGTTGGTCCGCTCACATTGCTCTGTTGGTTTTACTGTGTACAGAAGAGTCTTTGAGTGATCAGAGCAGGAGAAAGGAAATCATAAGACTAATCTTCCCCTACTACTAATTTGGTGTTTCTCTTGTCAAGTCATTTTACTGCTTCTTGTCTCAGTTTCTCTAGCAGTAATACAGGTATAATAAAAGCTCAGCATTGTGCGGCACTCCAGGAACCTCAGATGAAAAGCCCCATTAACGTCTCGCTGTCTGTCATGACAACATTAAATATGCTGCTCTATATGGTGCTTTATATTGACATTAGTCAAAAGTACAAAATCTTTGTCATTTCTACCACAGAGAATGGCTCAAGAACAGAAAAAAAAAACTCTGATTTTCCGTGGCAAGAGAACAACATGGATTTCTCCCTCTGGCCTGAAGGAGCTTCTGGAACTGAAAGCCAAGCATCCAAAGGCAGCTTTGGTTGTGGGGAACACCAGTGTAGGTATGGAAAGACAAAAGATCTCTTGACATAGTAATTTTATTATCGGGTGGGTATGTAATTCTGTATTTTATAGGAATCCTAAATACTCCCTAATGTTTGTGCTTCAGTATGTAGATCATTTCCCCTTTTTTTTTTTTTTTTTTTCTTTTTTTTCCATCATGTCAGCAGTTAGACTAGAACCACCACGTGAGCCCAGGATCTGGGATGCCAGACTTATGCCCATAGCTTCAGAGACACAATTTTTATGAATAAGGAAGGACTCACTGACACAGGTGGAGGCCTAACAGTTTCACATCTGCTTTAGCTTGATCATAACAAAAGAATGCCTATAAAATGGCAAGATAATCACATATGTCATGATATCATGGTATCCAGGCACTCACTAGTTTCAACATATTATGGGCAGTTTTTACTTTTATAAATTGTCACTAAACTTTTTGTTTGAGAGAGTAATCAGAGGTATTTGCTAAGAGCATTTTCTTCACTGCTGGGCCAGAAAGGACACAAACCCAGAGAAAATTTTTGAAGGCTTGTAGTTTCTGTGCATTGCCCAGCAAAGTGTAAAGAGCACTGAATAATGTCATTTTTCATTAAACAGATTTCTAATGACGTTATCTTACCTTTCAGGACTCAATAAAAATGTCAGTGCTGTGTCTCATCCAATCATTCTTCATCCTGTTAGGATCCCAGAAATGCATGTTGTGAGTAGGACAGATGATGGTAAGTCTCTCTAAGCTACCTTTACAAATGGTACAAACAGTGATAACTGGCCGTCTTTTAGATGTCAGAAGCAGTAAAAACTGTTAATTATCATTGGAATGAAATGTCAGTCATTTCACTGAATATGTGAGCTCATCTATGATCTAGAGACAATGGATGCTGACAGACAAGTTATAAGACTGTTCTGCAAAAATTCTTTCATTGAAATCTCAGTTTTCTACAGACAGTGAATACAGATAAAAGTCTTAAGTCAGCCTTACTCTGTTGTGTTTTCAGATCTGATATGCCCTTGATATGATAACACAATCATTGATTTGAAAAAGTCTGAAGTTAATGTAGGACTTAGATTAGGTTATGGTTTAACTGTCAATCTAAAATATTCAGACAATATTCAAATCCAAAATGTCAAGAGATTCTTTTTAGAGTAGTTGAACTGTTTTCTCGGCAAGTAGAAATGACCACAGACATTAGAAGGGATGTTGGAATGTAGATCAGCTGAGAACCCAATCCAGTAGGCACATCATTTCAGTGAGTGGAGGCATCTGTAGCAAAAGTATGAAATATAGCATCTTCTTCATGGAAAGTTAAGTTATTAAAATCAGAGATATTAACATTTTGTTAGAAATTACTTTCATTACATTTTCCTAGCTGTTTGATTTACATTTTAGGTGGTATCAAATTAAAAACATTTCCTAATTACTTTGTATTAGTGCAATGCTGCATTTAAGGACACCTCAATAAAAGATTGCTTTAGAATATGGTCTTTGTTCAGGAGAAGTTCTTCAAAGGCTTTTCTGCAAGTTTCCTCCAGGGTTCACCGACACGTGCTGACATACATGGACATGTACAGACATATACTGGGAGACACTGCTGAATAAACCAGTAGTATTTACACTTTTTATTGTGTGTAGTATGAAATGCATTTTGCTGTCATTTCTCTTTGCTACCCTGCTATCCATCTGTGAAAAGCCGTTTTTTAAAAAAAAAACTGTTTAGATACCTTGTCAAGTTATGTAGCTGTTGCATTTATAGAATGGTACTATGATTTCATTGTTTAAACCACTTTGATTTCAGGGCTAGTAATAGGAGCTGCCTGCAGCCTGGCCCAGCTGAGAGATATCTTGATGGAGACAATCCCAAAAGTACCAGAGGAGAAAACAAAGATTTTTCAAGCTCTTTTGCAGCAGCTGAGAACTCTAGCTGGAGAACAGATCAGGAGCACAGCTGTATGTATTCAGTAATGACAGTGTATTAGCCAACACTACAGACACAGCTGTATGAATGTTACTTGCAAATCTGTGGCATCAGAGAGAAAAGCTGAGTGGGATATATAAAAAGAACAAATAGAGACCTTCAGTTAAAACTGAACAAAGCAAAAATATGTTTTTCCAACAGGGCTTTTAAATAATTGGGATTTAAATAGCATGGGATTATGATAAAGATTCCTGTTTAATGTGAGAAGGACAAGCTTAAAAAATAACCTAATTTTTTGTTAAAGTCTTTAGGAGGACACATTGTAAGCAGAGGATCAACTTGGGATTTGAACCCAATCTTATCTGTTGGCAAATCAGTCCTCAACTTGGCATCAGCAGGTAAGATGGGGACTCCCTATCAAATATCCTTCCCAGGTGGGCAGAGCAGTGAAACACAAAATATGACTGTAGGTGACAATTTCCAATCATAAATTTCCATAAACTTTTCTATCGTAAGTTTCAGCCTTTCCATCCAAAGAGTTTTACAGTCAAGACTAGCTCTGGAATAGACTTGGTCATATGCTTTGTAAGACCATTGCATTGCAGAACTTTAGCGTTGCTGCTATCTTTCCACTGAGAATAGCACTCACTTAAAATTGGAGCTCTTCTTCTTGTCCCTTTGTATTCATTTATTTGTATTCATATCATTTTTCATGATAATATTTTTGGAGGGTTATTTTCACATAAGATTCTAACATCCTTGAATGTTGAGGTCACTTTCATTTTAAGCTTTGGCACTTTTTTTTTTGTCTTTGAGTATTCAGAGGAATTCGAGTTTGCAAAGCGTCAGTGTTTTCTTTCTTGCTCTGCATTCAATAATAGACTGCTGTTTTCTCCAATAGATGGCAAACGACAGATTCTTTTATGTGATCAGTTTCTTGCTCGCTCTGAGCATGCAGACATTAAGCCAAAGGAGGTCATTGTCT
This sequence comes from Eudromia elegans, assembly GCA_003342815.1. NCBI lineage: Eukaryota > Metazoa > Chordata > Aves > Tinamiformes > Tinamidae > Eudromia > Eudromia elegans. The sequence goes on along the minus strand of PTEX01000178.1, from coordinate 529,732 downwards.
CTGTGCTCATCCCATATTCTAAGAAGGTGAGGTCCCTGGTGCTTTTTTTTTCCTGATTATTTTTAGTATTTTAGGTGTATGCCAGTATTACAGAGCCTCATATCTTAAAGAAAACCATGAAATAGATAAAAAGCACTGTACATTTCAGTCTAAATGCTGGATAATGGAAGCATTCACTGCAGCTTTATACTGAGCTAACATTTGAGTGATATTTCAGAGAGTTTGTAAATTTCTCAGTTCATTAAGTTCCCAGTGTAGTTACTAGGAATGTTTCCATTATCTTAGTGGACTTTGAATTTGATCCCTAAACACGCACATGACTACTGCTATGTAAACAGCTCAGGGGCTCTGTCCTCCCAGTGTTACCTCTCAGTTACTGCTCATCCAGCCAGCCATGATATTCTACTTCTTTGTGTGTCTCATGCAGAAATTTGGGCTGCCTGAATCCTTGCAGGAAAAAAGCCATGCTGGCACATGAGAAAAAGAGAAAGCCAGAGAAAGACTTTTTTTCTAGGCTCTTCTCACTAAGTAGTGATTTACACCCAGAGTGGTCTTGGGACTGTCTCTGGAACTACCCACAATAAGTGAGTAGGTGTTACAGGAAGGGTGGCAGACTGTGGTTTTGAGATGCAAAGGAGATAGTGTCTTTGATAACTGTGTTCTTAGATATCCCTCTAGTGGGTGTGACAAAAACTACTGGACAAGCAAGGAATATCAGCAAGTATGTTGTGGTTCGAGTCACTGAGGGAGTGACCTTAGGAATCTCTGCCAGTCTTTGAGTCAGCCAAAACAGCTGTCCATTGCAATACAGCCTTCTGAACGTACCTCACCTTATGCTGGAGGAGTCCTATTGGCTCTTAGAGGATGGCAATAGATTTCCTGTGGAAAAACTACAAGATTCCATGAGCTTAAAGTTCTTAATAGCCTAGTCTGTGCTGGTAGCAACAAGGGTGCTTCTGCTGCCAGAAACTCTGAGCCTTAGTGGTGCTTTGGGAGACAAACAGATTGGGAAATAAAATGACAGTAGCACTGTAAGTGCTACTGGAATACATGAAAATGGGAGATAAGAGCATTACTCAAAAAGTCACTTCAAAGAGGAGAACTACTGTCAACGGTCACATGCATGTCATGGGATATTCAGCAGCCTCACTACAGGAAATTAACTTGGTGTTGCCTCTTTGATTAGTTTTGCTGATAAATGAAAATGCACATGGCGTGCTTTTTTCTTTCTTATTTTTTCTTTCTTTTGAAGATTTGTCAACAGTAAGTGAATGAATAGCAAAAAAAAAAAAAATTGACCTCTTTTTAGATAGCCTTGAATGTGGTTCAGTATGTTTGTCTATGATCAGCCTGGTCCTTCAAAGTGGTTAGAATAGTTAACTAGAACACTAATTCTAACAAATGATGTTTAAAATGAAATATTTGGTCAATGGGAACAAACAAAATATGAAGGGTGGAGGTTTTTGTTTGTTTTTAAACAAGGTCAGTTTCTGCCATTGATGGAATTTTTCTTTTTTTTTTTTTTTTTTTTTCCCCAATTAGGATGACTTTGTTTCAGCCTTCAGGCAGGCTGAACGTCGGAAAAATGCTCTTTCTGTAGTGAACTCTGGAATGCGTGTCCTCTTCAGTCCAGGCACAGACACCATTGAAGATCTGAGTATTTTATATGGAGGCATTAGCTCAACTACAATCAGTGCAAGAAAGTCTTGTGAGAAACTTATAGGAAGGTACTGAACGATTTAATATATTTAAGCAAGCACAAGGCATGCTGTGATGCCTGGGTTCAGTTGGATTCTGCAGTGGAAGATACCAACACCAGCTTCTCAAAACCTCTATTTGTTAAGCTGTCACTAACAATAGCTTATTACTTGGTATACCTTGTTCTATCCCACTTGCAACCTTCAACGTATTTTACATTAGCTTTAGCTGCATGTTATTTATAGACACTTCTATTCATGCTAGTCTATTCTTCTACCAGGCAATGGAATGATCAGTTCCTGAGCGAAGCTTGCAAGTTGGTGCTTGAAGAAATTTCTCCTTCTACATCACCTGTGGGTGGGAAAGTCAAATACAGATGGACTCTGCTTGTCAGCTTCCTTTTCAGATTTTACCTGGAAGTGTTAAATGGTTTACATCAGATGGTAAGCACTGCACACTCACAGCAGCATCCAGGCTGCAGGAAATCTCAGCTTTTTTAATGATCTGCGTGTGGGAGAAGGAAGGCTAAAAGTGCTAAGCTTTATCTCAAAAGATGTGAAGGGAAGAAGTTAATTTTAGAAGTAAAGGTCTGACATCAACTTTTTTCAGTATCCTGTCAAGTATGCTAAACTCTCGGAGAAGCAGAAGAGTGCCTTGGGAGCGCTACAGAGTCGTGTTCCTCAGGGAGTCCAAGTCTACCAGGTGAGGTCTGTTGCTAGCGGAGTGCCACAGACGCTGTATTAATGAGCAGTGTCCTCTTATACATTTCATTCATAAATCAGCACTAATTTTAATCTGAAGCTGCTTAAAGAGTTGACCCTGTGGGGTTTATTTTAATAAATTTCTTGGTTTCTCGGGATGCAAATGAACTCAAGGGGGTTTGCAGCATCTGGCTATCCTGACATAGCTGAAACATGGCACAGCTTTCAGCTAAGTAGGCCTTCAGCAATATTTAGTAGTGATCTCAGTAAAACTATCCAGTGGACCTCAGTAAAAATAAATGGAGCAAATGGAGCAACATGGAAGTATCACTGCAGTGGTAAATCAAGCCTTAGTGATTCATTGCAAAGGTACAATGTGAAGGGGATGAACTGGTTGCCATGTGAAAAAGTTTCAGTGGAAGATTTCAATAAAAAGCATTTTTATATTTCATCAAGAACTTTCATGCAAGTATTTGTTTTGTTGAAAAATTAAAAACCATTAGAAATCAAACTTTTGCTTCTTTTCATCAATTTTCCACCAAAATTTTTCAGCATTTCTATCAGCTAATAATTTGTTTTGTTCTCCTTGGTATATTGAGATTTTTTTAAGGAAAAATATGTTTTATACAGAACTTTTTACTCAGTCAAAGCCCATTTAAAACATAAATGCTGAAAGTTTTTCATCTATCCCTAGTAATAGCCTATTTCAAGTTAATGTGAAATGTGTGCTTAGTGATTCAATACTAGAGAGCACCAAAGCCATATTTGAATAATGTGTTTTTGAAATTCCATCAGTTTAAAGCTATCTTTGAAGTAATATGTGGGACTGTAGATGGGGATTTAATAAGCAGAAGCTTGAATAAAACTTTTTTAGTTTAGTTGACACAAGCTGGAATGTTCATTGACCTTTGTCTTGAGGAAAATGGACAAGGAGGCATAGTGATCCCTGAAGATAGCCTTGGTTTCAGATACTGTGTTATCCAAAGTAAACAACGTGAAATGCCGTTTGTTTAAAGTAGTGGACAAGTCATTTTGTCCCTCATTACCTCTCTTTTTCTTGCTTTTTCCGTTTACATGTCTGGTCATCCTGGGGAAAAGACTGCCATTTACCACAGATGTAACTATTTAATACAGTCAAGACCCACACATTGGTGCTAATATGCCACAACTTCTAAAAAGAAAATTAGCACTTTCAGACATTGCCCATGAATACTGTCATAAAATCTAGATGTTCTCTGTATGAATTTACTAATGGCAAAGTGGTCTAAGAAAGTGTTTGTGAGTACGACTTTGTATAATTATTATTCCAGCTTGAGGATAACACCTTCCTATATTATGCAGGATGTTGACCCAGGACAGTCGCCGCAGGATCCTGTGGGACGTCCCATCATGAACCAGTCTGGTGTTAAGCACGCCACCGGTGAAGCACTTTACATTGATGACATTCGTCCCATTGACGGGGAACTTGCCCTGGCTGTGGTCACCAGTAGTAAAGCCCATGCAAAGATCATGTAAGTAAGAAAAAGAAAAAAAAAAACCCCAGAAAAATAGTATAATATGAAGTAATTTACATACTTCATATTTCCAGCACATTTCCACTGTTCTAATTAACCTCCATTCATTTCATCAAGTTGAGGTTGGAAAAGAAGAGAGGCTAGAGACAGTAATTCATAGAAAAAACATAAAGAATTTTGTTTGTTTGTCTTTAATGCATGACTTTACTGAATGAAGCAAGGAAGCACACATCTGTTTGATACACCTCATATACAGTAGCTGTTTGTGGTCACACACTCAGCAAACCGTGTCTCACTTCCCAGTTTTCCAGAAGGTCTGGTAGCTCTGTATCACACAGTCTTCCTCACAGACATCACCATTTGAAGTCGACTGAATTGGCTGGGTACTTTCATTGTGCAGCTCATTGCTGTTCAAATAAGTGATCCTTATGTTGGAAGAGAAAGGCCCATGGCAGCAAATATAGGAGGTCTGGATATTTAAATATGAATGCTTGTGCTGCAAGCAATATACACACATAAGTATATTGAGGCTATATATTTTTTTTAATTATTATTCTCTGATTTGGCCACATTATGATGTATATATTACAAACGAGGTAAAAATTACCTTACTGTGTTTCTCAGATGGTGTCAAATATGGACAGAGACTCTGTGCTAATGCCTTCACCCCTGTCAGTACAAAAAGAGTAGAAAGAAAATACATTCTTAAAACTGGAATGTACTGGGACAAAAATTTAAGGAGCTATTTTATGTTATTCGCAGGCAGATGCTTATGCTTGCCACTTGCTTTTTTTTTGAATATGCTAATTAACATTTCTGCAGTTTCTTCTCTGTGAAAAGATTGTTCTTTGTTTGGATCAAATGAAATATGTTTCTATCCTGAAGTTCATGAATTGCTGACACCGTGTACTGTATTAGTTTGTGTCTATGCTCCACTTTCCAGATCAATTGATGCATCAGAGGCCCTTCAGGTGCCAGGAGTAGTTGATGTGGTGACAGCAAAAGACGTTCCAGGAAAAAATGGCAATGATGAAAAGGCATTTGCAGAAGATGAGGTATTGCTTGCCTCTAGTTGTGTGACTGGACATTTTGTTTCAGTTAACAACAACAACAAAAGACTTTGTAACTCCTGTTGTCTTGCAGTGAAAAGAGAATGACTCTAAGAGCTATTAATGTGGTGCTGGGCAGGCTGGTCTGTAAAGAATTGCTATTTCCCAGTGAGACAGACATGAAAATTTCCTTTAAATCACTTGGGTTTTAAATGAATCTTCAGTGATTCTTTAGCTATTCAGTGCCCTCTGAAAAAAAGATGAAATAGGCCTGGCATATGACACTTTTGAGGATGAGAAATGAGGCAAGAATTTTCCCAGATAGATTTGATATTAATTTAGTTGCCAATTTGTACATGAAAATATGATAATAGGAGGCAACACTATGGGTCTGTGTGCTGAATACCAACAGAACTAAGAAATGCAGCCTGCATGACTATACAGATTGTTCCAGGCCTTACGTCTCCACCAAAAGTGACACTGTAAACTGGAATTTATGAAGAGCCAAGCGCAATTCCTAGTGTGTTGCTCTTGCCTCTCCTCTCCTAGCAGACACAAGGAAAGCTGTCTGTGTCACAGTACTTACTACACTGCCTGGTCACCCCAGGACAGGTATAGGGGAAAGGTTCATGACTGCTCATGTCAGCAACATTCATAATGCTGGAAAAAAGCGCAGCAGATGAAGGATACCAGTAGCCTTTCTTATCTAATGAAGATAAGTCTGCGCTGGGATTGTATTTCACAGTGGAATATAATTGAATGTGACCTACTCCCTAAGATGCATTTTTTTGTGCAGGAAGGTAACAACTCCTACACTTTTGCCTTGGGTAATACACTGCTCTGTTGCAGGTGATTTGCGTTGGTCAGATAATCTGTGCTGTGGTTGCAGAGTCACTGACTCAGGCAAAGCAAGGTGCTGAAAAGGTGAAGATAGTGTATAAAGATCTGGAGCCAATTCTGTCCATTAAGGTAACAACTCATCTCCTCCTCCTTGTCCGGTATCACTCTGAAGTCGTCATCTTCTTTGTTTACCTCCTTGTGTAGATCTCTACCAGGCTTTGGGTTATCTTTCTTGGATATGAGATATGAATTTGTTTTCATGATGATGATGGGGGGGAAAAACTCTTCTGGGGAGGAAAGAATTTCTGTGTACTTTTTAATACCCACCATTTGTTTATTTGATTGTATGGATGATTAATCTCTCTAAATTATAAATGACTTTTTTTTTTCCTCTCTGCAGGATGCAGTAAAACATAAATCATACATTACTGAAGAAAGAAAACTGGAAAAAGGAGATATTGAGAAAGGATTTAAATCTGCTGATAAAATTATAGAAGGTACATGCAGTGAACATTCATGCAGTGTGAGAGATCAGAGAAGGGAGTAATTCTGCTAGTTCAGAATGTGACTACTTCCAGCTAGTGGTTGAATTTAAATTCCTATTTTTTTCTCAACAGAATTTACTCAGAGATTGTGTATAGCATTAATACTGCGGAAGGAGATTTGGAGTGATATGACAGCATTAACTGTTGATAAACAGTCAACTGAACTCCTATGTAATTAATCCCTGCTTAAATCTTGTTCAGTCCTTTAAAGGTCTTGCAGCCCTACCATTTTGATATTATCTCTACACTGTATCCTCCAAAACTCCTCCTGCATCATCCTTGCAGTTTAGCACCAGTCTTGTAAACTGTGGTCTGCGTGCGGTTTTCAACCAGTTCTCTCTCTGATTTTATCAGATGACTGTATTTCTCAACTTTTTTATTACAACGGTCTGTAAGATTGCGTAAAAGACATTAAGATATATGATATCAATGTCTACTTCTTCTACTGGCTTGGCTAGATGTAATTCTTTTCTAATACTTGCATGCAGCAATGCTGTTTCTGATACTTGCACGTAGTTCTGAGATTTGCTAGTGCACATTATAAATGCCTAGATAATGCCTGTATTCTGCTTCTGTACTTTTCTGATTGTTCTCTTATGACACATATTACTGTATCTACCTTCTGCTGTTATCCTCAAATTTTTGCAGATGAGGTTTTCTCTTCACTGAATGCTAACCAGACATATAGAAACACCTGCTTGATCATGAAAGGGAATTAGCAAGCCACCAGTCCCTTTCCCAGTATCAGTTCTATCTGTGTCATCCTTGAAAGAAGGATTAATTTTATCTAATTAGTGGAGACCTTCAGACCTGAAGACTTTGCATTCTCCCTGGATTATTCCAGTGCTTCAGCGTGCCTATCATTAGAAGAGTTTTCCTTACAGCTAATTGAACTTTCTGCAAGCTAAATACTAGTTTGCTTCTTGTTCTACTTGCTGTGAACATGTGAGCATATAGCACAGATGGTTCTCTTCCTTACAGCAGTGGTCTTCTATATATTTCAAGTTTTGTATCTTCCCTCTCCTTATTAGGCTGGATCACCTCAATTTGGTCAGCCTCTATATGTAGGTCCGTGATTTTTCATGATTTCTTTTTTTCTCTCTGCTGTCCTGTGGGCTTTTTCTAACTCTTTCTGATAAAAAGTCATGTCAACCTCTAGTGGCTTCAGTTCTGATCCCTACTACTTCTGCATAAACACATATTTCAGGAACAACTGCTAGGGAAGTATTATTAGATCCAAGAATAGCATAAAGTTAAGATCATATAGAGAAATGACCTTTTTTTCCCACCCCCCCACCCCCCCAGCTGTACTGTGTTAACTGATATCTCTCAGAACTATACAAAAGGAAAGTATCAAGACTGGGTTGAACAAAGCGCAGCAACAGAAGAGCAAACTGATGCAAAAAGGATAGGAAAGAAGGGACAAGAAAATCTGTGTTTTCGCTCACAGAGTGATTAAGAAAGAGCATAGATTATAATCCTGTTACAGTAGAGGAGATGTAGCCTTCTGAAGGGGAAGAAAAAAAAATCTGATATTGATGGTATCCAAGGGGGAGAAAAAAAAAAGTTGTATAAGCATTAGCTGATATAATGGACAAATTTCCTTCTAATAAATGCATAGTATCTCCGGGTTTACACATGACATACAATCAGAAATAAATGAAACAATTTTTATTCTGTTATACATATAGAGGCATATATAAATTCCCCCTCTGTTTATTTGGTTATGAAAACTGTCCTAGATTTTCCTGTAATTGCAAACATATAGGTGAATTGCATATTGGAGGACAGGAACATTTTTATCTGGAGACGAACAGTGTGCTTGTTATTCCAAGACTGGAGGATAAAGAGATGGATGTGTATGTGGCAACTCAGCATTCAACAGATGTACAGGTAAAGCAAAGCATTCATGATGCCTGTTTTTTCTTAAACCTAAACTACATGGCCTGGTGGACAGCGTTGCTTTCAGGCTTCTGTGCTTCTCCTCAAACTCTCTAGTGGTGCTCCCAATTCAGCTGTATTGATTTGGATCCTGTTACAAAAGTAAGAGGCCAAGCTACACTAATGATGAGACTGAATGCAAAAGTGAGTCCTGTGAGTAGGCTGCTATTTGTGCTATCCAGACCAGTGTAGGCATAACAAGCAGTATAACTATGGGATGGACAAAGAATAGATAACAGAGCTCTTTGCAGAGAACATTTGAGAGTTTTGGGTGTTTTTAAAAAAAAACTCATTCTGTCTCAGATATACTGGGCAAAACCTAAGAAAATCAGTGAAAATGCTTGATTCCAAGCATGAGTCAGGCATTTGTTGCTCACTTTTTGCAAGAATGAGCATCTTTAGCTTTAAAAAAAGAATTGCATTGTTAATGTACATCATTCTGTTAATGATGATGTTGTGTGTAAATAATGGTAAAGGAATATGGAAATAATGGAAATATATGAATTATATAAAGTAATGTTGAAAAAGAAAAGTTAGCAGATCCTAGATGAAAATAGGATTGAATTCTGGGCCTGCAGAATAAACATTTTTAATGAATATATATTAATTCCTACACAGTTAGGATTATCTTTTACAGCTGATCACTGTATTGCATTTTTTTAAGCTTTTTCTGACAGCTGTGCAAGTCTGATCCTGAACTTCTTTTTCAGTGAAGCTGCTGTTTGCATTTCTGGCCTTTCTGGTCTCTGTCTGAGGAGATTTTCAGAATGCACCCTCCTTTGTGCTGTAAATGATCACTTCATCGTGAATGCTCAGTGAATGCTTTATGTTTAGGTTCAGATGCAATGTGCAGTTCTAGTCAGAGATCATGACATCTGGAATCAGATCCTCAAAGTAGTTTGTGGAGCTATTGTTCCATATCTACTTTCCATTAGAGTGTGCTTTCATTATCTTCACTTGTTTGAAGTATTTTTTCTGTATCTATAACAACTCCAATTTTCTGCCTGATTCTTAGGCCTGTTAGCTTCTGATATATTGGTTAGATGGGGAAAAGAGACATTTTTTTGGTAGAGACTGGTAGACAGATGATGGTCCTCAGTAAAATCCTGGATGTTCATTTCTGCAGGAATTAGTGGCTTCAGCTTTAAACCTCCAGTCCAACAAGATTATGTGCCACATGAAGCGTGTTGGTGGAGCCTTTGGGGGGAAGATTACCAAACCTTCTTTCTTTGCTGTAATTGCAGCAGTGGCAGCCAACAAGTAAGTCCTTTGCTATGATTTAGCTAAAAAAAGATTAAAGATGACAAGACAATTAAAAGCAATCCCGAACTCTACCGGAGCGCTGGCTTGAATACATTGTCTTTCTTCTCTCTTTGGCAGCAAATCTAGGATAGAGGTTTCAAAGTCTGGGCTTTTGGCAATGGAATTCACTCACTGTGTGATCAGTAGAACTAAGGCCTTCATGCATTTTCTCTTATGACTGATCTGTACAAATCCCAACCGTTCGGGCCGTTGCCAGACACAATGCTTGAATTACTTCTAGATATTTAGTGAAAGTGCTTTTCGTTCTAAAGTGTGCCACTGCTGTCACCACTAAGAGGCTAGCCATATAGCATTTTTGTGGTGTGCATGGATAGCTTGTAATAAGAGGTTTTGTTTTGTTTTTAATGCTCAATTTAGGACTGGGCGTCCAGTTCGTTTTGTTCTTGAGAGAGACATGGATATGTTAATCACTGGTGGACGGCACCCCTTCTTTGGAAAATATAAAGTGAGTGAGAGGAGAAGATACTTTGCTGAATTATTAGGTTTCCTCTGTGGCAAATCATCATTTTATTGACCAGCACAACAGAGCATAAAACCTACTTCCTCCTCTTATGAAATCCTAATCCTAGTCATAAATGTATGCAGGTCTCTCTTCCAATTCAGTGCTAAAATTCCCATTCTGCTCTGTAGCCTGAACCTCATGCTGTATTTGTAAGCACGTTAGCTGATCTATAGATACCAAAAAAAAAAAAAAAAAAGAATTTTGAAATAAATCAGAAAAAAGACTCTAAATGTACTGGTTGCTCTATTATAGGTTGGATTCATGAATGATGGTAGAATCATAGCAGCAGATTTTCAGTGTTTTGTAAATGGTGGCTGTACAAAAGACGAATCTGAGTTGGTAAGTCCTCCTCTGCTGATGCTATTTACACTGACTTAACTGACCACAAAATAAAAATAAAAGCTCCTAATCAGAAACTATTTCTATTAAGGATATGTCTGGTCCTGTTAAGTACCTCTCACCTGACTGAAGTAGAAATGCATCTGTAACCCAGATGCAGATTACAGAATTTCATTAAGGAGGTACAATATCTACTATTTGGGAATACTGGACATAGAAAATTCAGTTTTATAAGTTCGGAGACACGTGCCCAAGGCTGACTTTTTCAAGTAGCATATTATTATAAAATTATTCTTTCATTTCCCTCAAACTGAAGGTCTGATTCTTCCTTCAGTAAAGCTTATTCATGCTGTTGTATTTTCACTAGCCTAAATGCAGTTTCTCTGTATTTACATTAGTGTAAACAACAGAAGAGCAACAGGCCTCCTTAACATAATTCTCTTCCACCTTAAAGCATCTATATCTCATTGGTCCCTTTAGTGCTTCGTTACTTTTTTTGGAAGAAAATGGAACCATCTGAACAACTGTAATCTCTTATTACAGGTGATTGAGTATATTGTGTTGAAAGTGGAAAATGCATATAATATTCCTAATTTTCGAGTCAGGGGCCACGCCTGTAAGACCAATTTGCCTTCCAACACTGCTTTCCGAGGATTTGGGTTTCCCCAGGCAGGTCTTTTTGTGGAGACGTGCATCGTGGCTGTGGCAACGCAGACCGGCCTACCCCATGAGAAGGTAAAAGATCTTAAACTACCAAATAAAACATGGCAAAACAGAGAATTCTTTCTTATGCACATGCTTACAGAGCCAAATCTATCAACATAGCTTAGGCTGAGCAGACCTTTATTCAGAATTGTTGCCTCTGTGAGATAACACCTCATATAATACCAACAGAAGTAAAAAACAGGCCAAGAATTTGTTCCAAGATGTTTGAGCGCCATTGTTATCACAAACTCTATCAACAGTTTACTCAGCTGGCTCCTTCATCTCAGTATCAGCCTGATATTTCAAGTTTCCCACTGTCTTTAGATCTAGATTTTTCAACAATTTTAATTGTTGCCATTCCTCTCCTATTATCAAGTTCTATCCTTTCCCTACAGACATATCCATTCATTACTTCCTCCATACATAGCCCAGGGTAACCTTTTCCTGTTTTGTATATATTTAGGTAATCTAATTTTTAAGTCATTTTCCTTTCCAACCATCATGTCTTCTCCCTGTTTTTTGAATCTTTTCGCCTTCCCATTTACTTCCCTCCCCATTACCACCTTTCAAGTAAGCTTTCAGTTATACCTCCAAAGCCCCCAAAATGTTTTTAACTTTTGCTCTCACTTACCTTCCTGAGCAGATGTTGCTCCTTCCCTTTGATAATTTCCTCAGCTCTCGCCCAGGCTTTGGGCAAGCTTCCCTACAGCTGCTCGAAGGTTCCTTATGTGCTGTGGCTGGTGGTCTCCCCACTTTCAAAATTCTCCTTGAGATTTAAGAAGAGTCCATTCTGCTATTCTTTTATGACTGTTGAGCTTTTCACTTGGCTCCATCTTTGTACTTTTTATTTTGTCTTGCTGAGAATTGAGTTTACCATCCTTCTCTTCCCTTGAGCAGTCCTTCCTCGTATGAGGAACCCACTGATAGAGCAATCTTACCGAGACCTCCCAAGGTCATGGACATGTGATATGTGCAAAAAATCAGACCACTTGGGTAACAATTCCCTTGGAGAAAGGAGCATGCCATTATGCTTAATATAATTGAGCTAATTATATTAATATCTCATTATATAATATATCGTTGTATAATAGAGAATATGTCATTATACAAGGCTGTTTTCTGTTCCACACTTGTATAGATTTGCTTGCTCTTTTAGGTTAGGGAACTAAATATGTACAAAGGAATTAACCTAACTGCCTTCAAAGAAGAGTTTGATGCAACAAATCTGTGGAAATGTTGGGAAGAATGTTTGGAGAAGTCTGAGTATTTCATCAGGAAAAAAAAGGTGGAAGAATTTAATGAGAAAAATTATTGGAAAAAGAAAGGAATTGCCATCATTCCCATGAAGTTTTCTGTTGGACTTAATGCCACCTATTTTCATCAGGTAATTTCTTTGAAAAGGTGCCTTTTCAAGATAATATGTCTAATTTTCTCTCCAAAAAGAGGGGAAATATAATTGCCACAGGCAAGAATGAGAAAGAGAAAAAATTCCTACTTGTCAGGTTGGACAAACATATAAAATATCATACACTATATTTCCTTTTGGAAATAATGTCACTATATCTAACTGATAAATACTGTTCTGTTATTTGAACTAATTACTGCGATTCTTGCTATTAATAATGTCTAGCTCAGTTACAGACTACATTTTCCTAGAAGAGTGAAATTTCTTATTGTCAGACTGCTAGAGAATTTTCACTCCCTCTTAACATACTGAATTCTGTGGATAAAATCAGTCTTTTCATTGTTCTTTTTCTTAAGCAACTCTATTTAATGTAGTTTAACTCTGCTAAAAGTTATCACCAAGTGTCTGTGACTTTTCTTCAGGCTGGAGCTCTTGTTCATATCTATATAGATGGATCTGTACTAGTGACTCATGGTGGAATTGAACTGGGGCAAGGAATTAACACTAAGATGGTACAGGTGAGTCAGATTCTGTCTGAGCATAAACAAAATACACTGAGATAACTGAGTGATCTGATGAGTGAGTGCTGATAAGAAGTCCAACAAATTCCATAGATATAAGAAAACTATGTTTAATGTTGGCTTGTTGCTTCTGAGTAATTATCAAGGAAAGTCTGTGGAAGGTAAAAGCTGTAACAATAGTCATCTCTCAAAGCATGGGTAAGAGCTGAGCCCTCTCCATGGGATCAATCGCTGTTATGGGGAGAGCTAAAGTACAGAACACACGCAGAAAGGATCTAAGTTACTTGTGCAGGGAACTAAAACGCTGTAGAATTAACTCTGTGGTACATATAGCACCAATGACACCAGTCCATCGTTATGCATTTCTGGTGTAAATAGTGATAAGCAAAATTTTGTGTCACGAAAGGAGCTGCATGAACATTTGAATATCAGAGCACCACCAAAAAGAGTGAAGAGGAAACACAAACTAACCAAATTGTTTCAAATGAGGTATCAAGGAAAAAAAAAAGATGAAATTTGAATCTCCACAAAGGGACAGTGATTTAAAATTCAATTAAAAAGTTTACATATATAAGTAAAACCTCATTAGAGGAAGCAGTTCACTAGAGGCAAAACATACTGTATGATATTGCATTATATTTATTTAAAAAATATTTTACAGAATAAGGAAGACTTCACTGATATCCTGGTTATAGTGTTACTGTTGAATCTGATCATTTGATTGCTTGTATAGAGAAAGAGAAGAATGGCAATGCTCTATTTTTCCTGGCTGAAGGCTACCGCTTCAAGTGCACTGACAATTATATATATATTTTACTTTTGTTACAGATTGCCAGTCGTGAACTGAAAATACCATTGTCATATATACACTTCTGTGAAACAAGCACAACAACTGTACCTAACAGCAAATACACAGCAGGTTCAGTTGGAACGGAAATCAATGCAAGAGCAGTCCAGGTTACATTTATTTGTCTTTTTTCATATGATTATTGGTTCTCTTAAATAATGAATACCCCTCTGTGGATTCATAACTTTATTTTTCTTTTGAGCAGCTTTTATAAAGCAAATCAAATATTTGTCTCAAAATTGCTTTCTGGTTATTTTATACACATAGTTTAAAGCAACGTACTGTTCAAAGAGGCTGCTTTCTTCTGCTTTTCTGTGTCAGATTTACAAATATTTTGTTCAGGTTGCAGCAAGAGGAATGTATGGAGCTTCAGTTTATTCTGAGTATTTTAACATAGCTTAAGGGGGAATTTAGCAGAAGGTATATTTCTGGTACTTTTTTTTATTATGAATGAAATACCTTTATCTACTTAAATACCTTGGGATCAACTATGCTTTAATTTATTTTGTAGTAAGTCACTGAAGACAGTGGTTTTTCTAGTCAATCAAAACAGGAGAAGGGTCATGTCCTCTGTCTGCTGTTTATTGGTGATTTCAGTGACAGCCCAATATGTGGAGACCTCATACATTAGAGCAGATGCCAGTGCCAGTTGTTGCAAGGTACTGCATTCGTAGCTGGCAGGTGGCAGAGGAGAGAAGTTGTAACTAAATAAGCAGAATTATGGCCCTCAGTAAGAAATTGGTAACACAGCCTTGTTTTGAGCCCTTATCAATTGATGGTAAAACAGAACGTGCTGGGGGAACACTTAGCCAGTCAACCCAACCAGGCAAGAGCTTGTATTGCTTTGAAAACAGCAGAAAGTTTTGGGTTAACATATTGGTAAACAGAGCCCAACTTTTCCTCCCTAGGATGCCTGTCAAATCCTTTGGAAGCGCCTAGAACCTATCCGAAATAAAAATCCTAAAGGCAAGTGGGAAGAATGGGTAAGTGTCTTTCTATACTTTATACTGTTAGGATGAACCAATGGGTGTAGTGTGAAACTTGCTGCTGCAGTGGGAGTGAAAATTCCCTCTGGAGGCGGAAGGAGATGTCCCTGTCTGAAGTAAGCGGAAAGAGAGGTAAAAAAGGAACAATGGAAGAGTAAGTGCAACCCATTGGCCTGGTAAATCTGGCCAGCTTCAGGGACTGTCTTTTGCCCTGTGTCCCTTGCTAAAGATCATTGCAGGACACAAGGAAACATAAAGCTTTTACTTAGGGCTCCTCAGTTTCACTTTGCTTGTAAACATAACACAATAAAGTGTGTGTGTGTGTATATATACACATATGTAGTTTTAATTCTCTCTTTAATAATGAAAATATGTTTTGCAGATCAGTGAAGCTCACAAACAAAGCATCAGTCTTTCAGCTACCGGCTATTTCAAGTAAGGAATGTTGTGAATCTCTTGGTGTGCCTTGGCATCAAAGGTGCTGCTTTGTCAGGATGTTTACGGGAATGATGAAACTTTCCCCAGCGTTTCTCTTGCAGGGTTTGAGCAGGAGGAGACCTTCTTTTCAATCCATATTGGTTTCAGTATGGCTTTATATCCTTTGTTAGCTAATTTGATAGTGGAACTATAAGCCTCTCCAGTGCTAACTACAGTAGGGCAGGGGGGAGAAGAATTTTGCTCCATGACCATCATTCTGTCCTCCCAAATCATTCAGTGCAACACGTGTTTATCAGTGGTGATACATCCCAGATCATTTTTCATTATGGATATCCTAAGTAAAGAGTTAGATCTGAGTGTTTACTTTACATGCTATGTAATTCCTCTGATAACCTCAGGAATGAGGGTGATGGGGCAAGGGGTGTCTTGATTAAAGTAATCTCTTACAGTGTTCTTACTTCCTTCAGGGGTTACGTTACAAACATGAACTGGGTTGCAAAGAAAGGCCATGCTTTTCCATATTTTCTGTTCGGAGCTGCTTGCTCTGAAGTAGAAGTTGACTGTTTAACAGGAGACCACAAGGTAATGGGAAAAATTACAATGAACTGAAATAGAGTTGAGTGACTTTCCCATTGTTACATTCAAGTGACAATTTCTTTCTTCTGCTGCTTTTGACTCAGAATAGAGACATAGTCTTTATTAAATGTATGCAACAAAATGCCAGCAGAACACTAAATGGCTATAAATGTCCTTTATAATATATTCTGTTAATCCTCTTTTGGAGAGAGAATTCTGTTCTTAATCAGAATAATAAGAGAGTTTGAGAAGAGCAGAAAATAAATTTGTAATACTTGTGATGACCACTCTTTAATGTGTAGTACTAATAGAAGGTCTAATAATGTATCTACCATATAAGACAGCTTTCAAATTCTGTCAGACCTCCTGGACACCTCCCTGCAAGTCGGCTGTCCAGCAGCACGAGCTCAGATCATTAAAGTCTGCTTTTAAACAGGGTTGTGTTTAAAAGGGAAGACGCCACTTTGCCATATCACGCCTATTGCAGAGGGGATTCAGTGCAGGGACAACTCTCAGCAGCAGTGTATGGAGACCAAGCTGGTGTCTTCTGGACTAATGGGGAAATGCATATTGCAGAAGCAACTGCCATACATGTGTAGCCCACGTGGAGCTACGCTCCAAAGTTACTGAATTCTGTAAACCCCGTTAGACTCCACCTGGCTGGGATTTAGGGGGAGATGCCATGGGACCTTACATAAAAACAGCAGTCATTCCTCCCTATTCTGTCCAGGGAGCATTACACATGAGGAACTTCGGCTCTTCTGGACTTCAGGTTGCTACTTCCACACTTAGAACTTCCATAGGAAGTGGCTAAGCATAAAATCAAACAATTCAGTTGCCATCAGAGAAAAAGCAGCGAAGCCATTCTGAAGTAAAGATCACCCTGTTGCTCATTCCATGTGCACACCATGTCACGTGATCAGACAACCAAAAGGCATAATTTGAATGAAAAATCTGTTTAAAGCTGCTTTCATTTTTCAGAATAAATTTGTAATACAAATGATACATATATTTAATGGGTGGGGCTGCATATTGCTTAGCATCCCTTTGTTGTTGTGTATTTTAAATGTAACTTTATAACATCCATTTCTTTAACAGAACATCAGAACAGACATTGTCATGGATGCCTGTTTTAGCATAAACCCAGCTATAGATATAGGACAGGTACGTAATGTCATAGTTGTGCTGTATATTAGATGTTAGTGATCTATGGTTCTTTGTGTCTAAATAATTGCTAACCTAAATTAAAAAGCCTTTCTTCTCCTATATCTTTATTCTTTATCCTATATCTTTATATGTCCTATTATCCTATATCCTATATTATATATCCTATATATTACATATCCTATTATCCTATATCTTTATTCTGTTGCAAGCTGTTCCCCACACACTTGCCCTTTGCCTAGTAGATTATGATCATTACATATATCCAAGAATAGTTAAGTTTACCCAAGTCAATCTGCCTTAGCTCTTTGGTTCAGTGTTCATCTTGCACCAGTTCTTACTTCAACACAGTCACAACCGGGTGTCTCCTCAGCAGTTTTTCCTACTGTAGACCTGCTATTTTCTCCTCACATTCAATCTCTCAGATATTTGTGTCTGGCAGGTTCTGTAGAAGAGATTTCACTTAATCTGATATTTATTTTAAAAGAATTATGGATTTGAGCAGGCTATTTGTTTTATAGACTGTAGGCAAATATCTTCTTACTAAGGTTCTTTTGATCAATAGATCAAAAGTCAGTGGATTTAACCTGAAGTCAGTGGATTTAACTCAGCTCTCAGTTCTGCCAAATCAAATCAGAAGTAACTGCATTAGTTTCAGTGAGGTTAGCCAGGAATAAAGAAGAGCGGAATTTGAGCCAATGAAAATATTTGCGTGAGTCAAATGAGGACACTTTGGCCTTGTTTTAGTCTGCGTTGGTTTAACTGTCACCTCTGGGAGGAAAAGTGCATGGTTAATGTGTAATCTTAAAAAGTCTAATTTTATGTATATTTTTATCTTTTACATTTTCATTTAGTCACTTTAAAACTGTACTGTTTTTTTCCTTTTGTCAGATTGAAGGGGCCTTCGTTCAGGGGGTTGGTCTTTATACATTGGAAGAAATCTACTTTTCCCCAAAAGGAGAGCAACTCACCCTTGGGCCAGACACATACAAGATCCCTGCCACCTGTGACATTCCTGAGCAGTTCCGCGTGTATTTGCTGCCAAATTCACACAACTCAATTGCTATCTATTCCTCTAAGGTAAGCAGGCCAAGTAGATGGTGCACAATATAAGCAAGCACACTGTGAGATTCTGTGTTTGTGGTATACAGTAGGTGCGTTTTTTTTTCCAAAATAATTCCAATTTAATCTGTGCAACAGATTTCAGAGTTACTCCATGTGTTTAAAGGATGCAGCACTGCTGTTCTGAGGCTTTTAGACTCATTGACATTATAGCAGCACTTGGAAGCCTTAGCCAAAACCAGAGCCTTTTTCCTCCAGTGGAACCTAGCTGTTGTGCTACAGATAGGAAAGGGTCGGCCCTAAGAGCTTAAAATGCCTAACAGGAAATAGGATGGAAGAAGGAAAGATTAAAGATCTCTCCTTTTTAAAGATGGAGAAGTCATGTGGAGAGAGAAAAAGTAGTTTTCTAGAATGTCACAGGAAGCCTATGATAGGTATGGGAATATAATTAAGTTCTTCCATTAACCTATCTGCAAAGCACCAAACTTCGTGTTTTAAGGTTCTGAGGAGGAAGCCGGCACCAGGAGAGAGCACTCTGCATGGCCTCAAAATAAAAGCAAACAAACCATCTCCAGAATAAATGCAGGATTAGCTTGGAACACAGACCTCTGTCCGTCTTAAAAACAAAAAACAAGCAAACAAACAAAAAGACCAGAATAATTTTAAAATTATTTCCACCAGCCAAGTCTTGGGCCTTGATGTTTTTCTGAAGATTCCCATAGATCCAAAGAAGTTTGTTGAACCCAAACTCGCTAGTCTTAGCCAAATATTGAGCTGCTGATTCAGAGTAGCACAGATCATTTCGGGGAGATGTGCTGATGTAGCTCTGTGATGCGAGTTTGTAACTCATTGGACAGTTCTAAGCTCATCAACAATTTCTACTGCCTCTTTTCTTTGCCAGGGCATGGGTGAGGCCGGGTTCTTCTTGGGCAGCTCAGTTTTCTTTGCCATAAGAGATGCAGTGGCTGCTGCACGGAAGGAAAGAGGGTTGTCCCTGGACTTCACACTGAACAGCCCATTGACTGTGGAGCGGATTCGCATGGCTTGTGCTGATGACTTCACTAAGATGGTAGGGAATGGTATTTTTATTTTTTCATGAACAAGCCACCTCCTCAATACTCTGCAGTCGCTAAGAGTTTCAGTGATCATTTATGTGGACAGCCCAATCTCTTTTTTTGTAACTTTCTGTGCTTTGCCTTTTATTTAATCAGTGGCACTTTCTTTAGCTGTATTGGCAGAGTGGTATAAATTGACAGCCAGAGTTATCACTTGTCCAGACCTGAGGAACCTGCCCAGTTTCCTCAGTGATAATGGTTTCAATTTATATATCCTCCTCATTCTCAAAGCCCCTGAAAGCACTTTTGAGCTTGCAGTCTGACTTTAAGTGTTCCTTAATTTGCATCTCTGTTAGGAATTATTACTCTGTCTTGACACAGGCTGCATGTGCTCTGTCACTTGGCCTGTGGACCTGGCCTGTGCTGATTCCACTTTGTCCCACGTAGCCCAGTTTCCTTCCTCTTTTCCTTGAAAAACAGGGAAGAGGAAGGATGCTACGTGCCCTGATCTCAGCACACGGTGGAGTTAGAATGCAGGCTGTGTGCGCAAGAACGCTCACCGGTACCACACTTCACCTCTATCTAGTATGGATACATGCAGGCATCACCACTGACAGTGGCTTCCATGGAGCCCGTGAGTGCAAATTTAGGATATTCACTGTGAAGACCAAACTGTTTAGGTTTGTTCCAGTTACTTTGGTATCAGCTCATTCCCTATGTGACGAATCAGGCAGAAGCTGGCAATGCTTATTTCCACTTATCCCCATTTGCAGATGGGTTTACCAGGAGCCTCAACTGAACAGTTTGCAAGTAACAGAAAACTGAAACAGCAGCATAGGGCCAACTCCAGCTCTTTTTGATCAACCACTACCTTCCAGTATCTTATATCTTGCACAGATGGAACAGGCACCCACAATTGGTGGAGTTTCAATAAAACTTCCCCCATGTGCAGTGAAATTATTTGAATAACTATGTACATGGTCTGCCTCTACTTTCTTCAGAATGACAATGGAAAAAAAAAATATATATATATATTCACACACACACCCTTTGTAGTGCCCTGTGACTATCTTTCCAGAGCAATGCCTTCACTCTGCTGCTCTTATGTCTTGCTCTTCCCTCACGAGTAGTTTTTGCTAGGACAGAGCAGTAGCCAGCTGGAGAACACTTGTTTTTTGTGAGTGTGTGAGGCAGGAGCCAGGTTCCCTTCCCCTGCCTCTGCAAGCCGAGGGTGATCACACAAAAGAGCTTCCTTACAAAGGAGGCCACAAAGGGATATGATGACACTGTTTGCTGACTTACTGGATTTAGGCCACTGACTTACTAGATTTAGGCCACTTCAACAGGTTTTCCACCGCACTCGTCTTTTTGGCACTCTAGAAGTAGACACGTGGTCTTGCTTAATACATTAATACATTGTCCCTTGCCCAAATCTCTGCTTATTTATAACTTGAAGTTTTAAAAAAGGGGGGGGGGGGGGGCAGCTATTCTCACTACAACTCATAACCTGTCAGAAAGCAAATATTTGGGGGACCTGGAAAACATCAGACCAGGCTGTGACAAATTCCTCTAATAAAAGCTTTAAGCTTAAATCATTCTCCCACTGAGAAAATATTTACAGATGTAGTCTTTTGACCCAGGTTAGTTTTGGTGTACTTGATGAGCCACAAGGCTGTAGCCTCTGCAAAACACCAGGAGAACCTTCCTAGTATAAAGAATTATGGCTGCACAGAAACTAATTTCATGCATTCTCTGGATATTTGCAGATCTCATGGCACTATGAAAAGCACAGAATATTTCCAATGCAATTTTCAAGTTATAAAGAGATACCACCCAATAAGAGACTATTTCACTTCTGTCAACCAAATAATCACCTCTCTTTTTGTCTTGGCAGCCTAACCAAAAGCTGCACAGAGCAATTGTACTCTACTGTAGGCTGCAAATTTCTCTCTGAACAAGACAAAAGCTGACTCTGGCAAACCTGCATCCCCTAGTTATTCCAAAGGCAGGCAGCAAAAGGATAAAGGACTCTTATAAAGATAAAGGACTTTGGTAGGCTAGGTACCTATTAGAGGTACCTTATTTAACTCTTTGATTACAAGCATCCCACAGTCTTCTAGAAGTAAGTTGGCTGATTTCATAAGCCTTTATAGTACGAGAAGCTGAGGCTTAGTGCTCATAATGACATTTAAGTGCTTGCAAAGGAATGTGCATTAGTGAGTTACAGTAATCTGTCTTTTAACAAATTTGCATTGTTTTCTTTTATATTTTCTTTCAGATTCCAAAAGATAAACCCGGAACCCATAGGCCATGGGCCATCAGCATAGAGTAATGCTGTGTTCTTAAGTATGATAAAACGAGGTAATTCCTTCAGTCACCCACTGACTGACAGCATTGCCACGATGAAGAGCTTAAACTGTAATATATACATGCCCCCATGTCCCTCTTTCTAGTACACACTGTATTATTCCACAGAATAAGAGACCTTTCATTTTAAAACATAAATTTCTTTCTAAATCAAATTTTGCTTTATGGAACAGTGGAGTTCATAGTGTTACCTGTGGACTTCAGCGTTGCATGGGATTTTGAATAACATCCGCAATAAGCAGCAGATCACAAACGTTACCATTTTGCCACTTCTTCATCAAGTTTAAGATTCACGGTAGTTATTTACTCTTTTTGTTCTCCTAGTACGTGAAAATTTCAAACATCAGATCACTGTCCATATTCCCTACTGTCCATGATGAACAATATATCAACAATAGAGATTCTGAAAGTACATACTGCAAAATGTTTTTTACATTACTGATGTGTTACTACCATGGTGGTAACCTCAGTAGAGTAGTATTGCTTCTTGCTTTCTTTGCATTCTGGATGGCAATCTCCTGCCTGCTTCATACCACTGCCAGCTTTGATCTTTCCTCAGAGCGGGAATAAAATCACTGCTGTTCACTGCATAACCAGACCTCACTCACTCTATCCTTTGCCTTACCATTTTCCCAGGAAAATAGTGGAGTGGAACTGAGCTGCCACAATCATCTATGGGTTCAGAGAGTGGGTAAGAAGCTCTATATCACAGAGTTAAAAAGTAGGATTGGTTCCCACCACCACCTCTTAATGAAACACACAATAGAAATAAGATTTTCTGGGATGCTGTGAATTAGTTAATAAAGATGTAAGTTGAGGGACCACCGCATTTCTAAAACTTCACGGACTTCATGTCTAAAACGCACATTTTCCAGTGGTGCTGTTAATATAAGCAGGTACATGTAGCTCGTGTGCAGCAGACACTGACACTGGCCAGAGCAGGGCCAAGAGGAAGGAATAACACTAAAACAGTTTGTCATTAGTCACAGGTTCTACCAGTTCACTGTTTAACTCAGCTCTACCAGACAAGGCTACTGTCACCCTGGGAGATGTAATTTTAGAAAGGATGTTTAAAAGTGATGCAGTGGCAGCTGTGTGAATCTTGATGGAGCGTTCCCCCAGGAGGAGGTGGAAAAGAAAGCGCAAAGGAGTTTGAGGGAGCGTGAAAGAAGCAGCTGATGGCCAGTGTCCGTGTATGTCAAATGCATATTCAGTTGTCACGTTTGACAGTTCAAAGTAATAAAAGGAACTGAAAGAACACATTTAGCACTGCAACACTGTGTGCCTAAAACACAAGCATAAGAAATAACTCTGCAGATACTGCATTTGTTGAGATCCTGTTTACAGTTACGTAAAGGTAAATCTAAACTATTTTCATTCATTTTAAAGGAGAGACACATAAATGTAAATATAGATTTATTTTATTTATTTTAATGCAGACTTGGTTTAGAATGGTGTGGAAGGCAATATGACCCACACATACTATCAAAAAATTATATTTAGTCTAAATTTGAAGAGATGAAACAGGATTCTTTTTATAAATAAACCTGTACTGCAAGTAATGGGGAGCTTGCTAGATGAGGCTGGTAAAGTTTTACTGTTTGTGTTTCTTGGTAAACTATGAGAAACTAGAGCTGATGAGACAAGCTCAACTGGCGATAGGCTTGCACTTTGGTAGTCTCAAAATGTAGTTGTGATTTAGACAAATGCTCTCATTTAAGAGTGAGTACCAACCCAACTGGACAGTGCATTGGATTTAAAATAAATTAATATACACTGCAAATGAACAAAAGGATGGAAGTCCTACCTCTAAATGTGATCTGCTTGGGTATTTTTTCTAATGGGGTACTTGGGGAATTTCAGGGGGCTGTTACTTGGAAATTGCTTAAATATGTCTTCAATAAATGCAAACTTGTCAGGCTTAAAGGAGCACTTTCCTGCTCTTTTTTTGTGACTGATTTATAACCAATATTGCTTCAAGGTAAAAATAACACTAAAAGTGGTATGAGATGAGATCTGGCTTGTATATAAATGTAGTTGTTCAAAGCCAGAGAACAAAAAAATACTTAAAAGAAATATTTGCAGAATATTTCTTCTGCTAGGTTAAGGGATAAAAGATGCTTCTTCACGAACACAGAGGGGCAGCTGGACTGTCCATCAGGTAGGATAAGCAGCTTGGGAGCCGGGAATATTTTGGCTACTGGAGCAGGAGGCCCAGGCCAGTTGCTGGAGAGGCCGTAAGGTCTGGGGTGAGCCGTGGGACCTGCTGGGGGGGATGTGTGCAAGGGAGGAGAGACCAGCGGGGCTAGGGCCTGCAGTGCCTTAAACGCCGCCGTTATCGGCAGCGTTCACGGCACGTGTGGGCGCCTGCGTTGGTGCGTGGGGCTGCAGCACCCCGACACCAGCAACTGCAGGGAATGAAGGTTTGGGGACTAAGCACTGGGTGTGAATGGCAGTTGCTGGAGAGCTCCATATTTTGTAAACACATGTAAAGGTGTGCTGCTAACAGACCCACATCCAGGTCAAGCGGAGAGGCGAAGAGAACTAGGCTGCTGATGCTGTTTGTGCTGCATGAGTGCAGTGTCTGCACTCCCGAGAGCATATTTGTGATGCTCTCTGTTGATCTGTGCAGCCAGGCGCGTATGTGCACAGACATGTGCACACATGTACATGCATGTGCTTGTTGGGACTACATGCTCAGCCTTGCCCCTCGTTGGAGCCGGGGGCGTGGAGCTGCATCAGCTTCACCTCTGTTGTGCTACCAGCCTCAGTGACCCCTAACACATTCAGCGAAGGAAACTGCATTTATTGCAATTGAGGCTCTCCTAAGCACTCTTGAGAGTCATCCTGTCCTACAATTGAGGTAAGTGATACTGTACTTCCAGATGTGAGTGCAAGTACTCTACCTCAAGAAAGGATAGTGGCTTCATTTCCAAGTTGATGTGTTCTACCTAGCAAGCATAGGCTTTTTTTTTTTTTTTCCTTATTTTAAAATCTTTCAGTTTGTATATACATAAATCCTAAGTATCTTAGTAGCATGAGCAATTTTGTTTTTGCGGTCTCTCAGCTTTGTCCTGGCTTTCTACCTGTGAGGGCAGTGTCGATAAATGAATGCTAGTTTGCTTGATGGTGCAACGTAACGCAAGCGAGAAGCCAGCGGATCGTGAGCGGCCTCGCTGGACACTGGCCTGACGTTAAGATAACCGGTCGAATAAGGATGTCGGATCAAATGCAAGTTAACCAAGTTTGCTTTGATAGCAGGGTTGTGTAGATAAAAGGTACGAGTATTACTTCTTGTAGACTTTAAATACCCAATCTCTGCTACCTCTTGTATGTCTAATTAGGAATGCTTAAAATGATTTCAAAGAATCATTTTCTACTTAGAGAGAGAGGGAGATTGAGTTAAAGAAGGAATTTGTTGCAATAGAGAAAGAAGGGGGGCTGGGGCCGCCCTGTTTAAAGTCAGGCGCTGTGCGGGTGTCAGTCCTTGCGGGGCACCGTGACCGGCCCCGTCGCTTCGGGGGTTTCGGCCAGCGGAGCCCCGCGCGTGGCGCCGCGGGGCAGAAGAGCGCCCCGCCCACCTGCCGCTCCGCCCCCTGCGCCGCCCGCAGCTCCTGCGCTGCGCGCGGGGGCGCCTCCTGTCCGCACCTGCAGGGACGGCCCTTGTCCCACGCTGTTACTCCCGTCCCGGTAGGCGTTTCTGGCTTTACAGGGCTGCATGGATTGATACCAGCAGGCTGTGGCGTAGGGCTTGTTAGGCGGTGCTTAACGGAGCTGAAGTGCTGCTTCCCATACGGACTGGTCTGCAATCTGAAGACGGGATGAGCGCTGCTGTTGTAACGGTCACGGAGAGAAGGCCCCCGCCCCTGGAAGCGTGGGGCAGGGCTCCAGCGTCACCTGCGACGAGGGGTTAGCACTGAATTTTGTCCGTCTGGGCAAACCTAGCTGCAAATCTACAACCTCACGCTACAGCAGGCGCTGCACTGACAGAGGCGCGAGGTGGAAAAGGCTGGCGCTGGCTCTACAGTTTGAACTCCTCTGCATAGAAAGGAGAGACTTGCTGAACGTACGGCACCTCTGATGGTTACTGAGAACAAGATTTACTTGGAGGAATGCACAAATGAAAGGAATGGTTAAAGGTGTGTTTTATGGAACACTCTATTTTTACTACATGTCTAAAATGCTAATTGCGAGGCTAATGAAGAGGAACACGAGACACGCCACCCCACGCCCCGGCGCGCAGCCGCACTGGGGGCGGCGCCTTCCCGACATGCGCAGAGCCGCGTCCAGCGCGCGTCTCCGCCCCGCGTAGCCCCTCCCGCCGCGGCCCCTGCACCCGCCTCCTGGCGCCGCCGGGCGGCGCTGCGCGCGCACCGCCCTCTCTCCCCCGCCCCGCCGGACGGGTCCATTATGCCGCAGCGGGGGGGGGGGCGCCCAGCCGCTCCCTGGCTGCGGTACGGGGAAGGGCGGCGCGCCCAGAGCCGGGAGGGGGAGCAGCCGGGCGCGCCCAGGGCGAGGAAGGGGTGGCGCCCGGGCACGGCCGCGCCGGAGCTGGGGCGCCGCCACCTCCGTCCCCTTCCCCCTTCTGCCCCCGCGCGATGGGCTGGCCCGGGCGCGGCGTGCGCCGCCCCCTCTCGCGTTGGTTCCGCCCGCAGCTTCCTCGCCGCCGCCGCCGCCGCCCTCGCTGCTCCGCTCCGGCCGCTCGGGCGTTTTCTCTCTGCCTTAAAGTCGGTGAGCGCCGCTCTGGGCCAGGGGCGGCGGAGCGGGGCGGCCCGGCCCGGCCCGGCCGCACTGCCGAGGCCCGCATCGCGCCGGGCGAGGCCGCCTGTAACGGCCGCTGCGGTGGGGGGAGGGGAGCGGCGCCGCGAGGGCTGCGTTGCTTCCCGCACCGGCGGTGCCGCGGGGCGGGAGCGCCGGGCCGGGGGTGCGGGGGGGAGTGTGCGGGGCTGCTTCCCACCGCGGTCGCCATGTGCTGCCCGCGGCGCGGCCCGGCCCGGCGCGCCGCCCGGAAAATGGAGGCCGGGGAGGCGGCGCGGGGCAGGCCGGGAGCGGGCGCCTCGTGTTGCCTCGGGTCGTGTCGCGTCTCGAGGGCGCGTCCTGAGGCGCCTCCCCGTGTCCTGCGCTTCTTCCCAGGGTGTCTTTTATGAGTAATCAAAAGCAGCCGAAGCCAACGCTATCGGGACAGCGTTTCAAAACCAGGAAGAGAGGTAAGAGCCCGGGCAATGCGCGGCTGGTGAGATGCGGTGCCGGGCAGGAAAGCAAAGGAGCTACCGCCTGGAGGTGCTTTCCACGAGTCTTGTCAGCTAGGCTGTACAGAATGCAGTGTTTGCAACAACTCTGGACGCTCCTGAATGTGTCCCTCCCCCAAACCCCTTCCCTCGCCTCAGAAAAAAAAGGAGTAGATATGTAGTTATATTTGTGGTGACAGTCTTGAACCTAAGAAACCCTCTTGCCACAGCTCTGCAGAGTGTGGTTAGTCTGAGGGTAGAAGTGTCTGGTGCCGTGGCATCGCAGGGCTCCAGCGGCGTGTTGGAGAGGGATTTTGGTGTTAGCTGCTGAGCAAGGCTGGGGTCACCTTAGTGCTCTAAGACCATCTGTTTTTAAAGTAAAACTACTCTGAGGTCTGGGATGTGCAAGTGTGCATCCTCACTGTGTCTGTTTTGCTATTACAAGAAGGACAGAAGAGGTACAATGAGATTAAATGGGTTTCCTTAAGGAGGAAAGGGGACAGCTGTTATGCCTTATTTAACATTGCCTTGCTGAAAGGCTAGCAGCATTCCTACCCAAACAGACAGTGTTAGGGATGCTCCGCCAGCAGATACAGTAATAAACTACTGTGGGGGTATGTCTTGTCTCACATAACCTATTTTGACATCAAAGTAGAAATACCTTGAGAAAAGGTAGAACTGAGAGTTGGATCTAGTCTGTCCTGCAGATCCAGGTTTTTGAGGTGGTGTGAGTTGATTGGGTGTGTGCTTTGGGTTTTGGGTTGTCTGTTTTGGAAGTATTTAACTGTAGATCAGCTTCCAAGCAACTGTGTGGTGGCAGTGAGCTCCATAGATCTTTTCTGGAAAATAACTGACTCGGAAGATCTAGCTAACTGTTACACACATGTTAAAACTTGTGTTGATCACGAGGATGCTCTCATACCTTCTGTAAAGGGCTCATGCCCTTAACAGAGCTGGCTAGGCCGTGTTATAGGCAATTCTGTAGACATCTACTGTAGGCACTTGAGAAAAGCCATTAGATATTCTTAAGTGCCCACAAGAGAACGGGGGTGCTCTATGTAGCCAACAGACAGTTGACTCAAACATAATGTTGCAGTCAGAATATTTCATCCCAAACAGAGAGAGGCCCACGTGGCTAAAAATGGACCCACAGTAACTGGGTCAAGTGTACAAAGTTTCAGGGTGTGTATGTGGGATCAGCATCCAGCAGGTACATAAACCTCTGGTTGGAAAGTCTGTGATCTGCTATGGGAGCAGAGTGTGAGAACTGAACCTGGAAGGCAGCTCAGCTTTCTGGGGTCTGATTAAGGGTCTTCATAAACGGTTGCACTTCTGAGCACAACTGTCTTGGAAGAGTGGTTGCTCTTCAAAGCTCTAGGCCTTCTGTTACAGGTAGCTAAGGAATGTTTTAGCTTATAGCAGTCTCTTCCCTCTTCACCGAGGAGTGAAAGCAGTAAAACTCCTCACTGATGTGATACAGCAGTGATTTCCTAGCTGGGGACATGGCTACAGGGGAAAAAATAATTAATTGGAAATGTTCACGTGGAACCTATACTTAGGAGAAGCTAATTGTCCTAGGTGAAGAAGTAACTGTCTCACTGGTCAAAGAGTTTCCTGTGGCTGATGATGTTCATTTTAGGCTGTACTGTTAAGTCACTATTTGTACTAGTGATGCTAGTCTGGGTGGTAAGCCAGAATAATCTCAGTTCTCTGCATCTTCTGACTTGCCACTGCATAGATGTCTGTGTGTGTGTTTGTTTTCCTGAAGATACCAAGTTTGCTGCTAGAATTTAAAAAAAAAAAAATCTGCATGTAACGACTTTAATAAATGCTTTATTTTTACAGATGAAAAAGAGAGGTTTGAGCCTGCTCAGTTCCAAGACTGTATCATTCAAGGTTTAAGCGAAACAGGCACTGACTTGGAAGCAGTAGCAAAGTTTCTCGATGCCTCTGGAGCGAAACTTGACTATCGCCGCTATGCAGAAACACTCTTCGATATCCTGGTGGCCGGTGGAATGCTGGGTGGGTGTCCGTGCTGGGGCTGCTCTTACTTGCTTGACTTTACTACAGGAGATCTGTTTCTTTTCCTGTAAAAACGCAGCTAAGGAGCTTGCTGAACATGTGGAGTGGGGTGTAAGTCGTGTAGCATGGCGAGTAGCTAAGCAGTTGAGCTACCTTATTGTAGAAATAGTCTGTATTTTGCATCATACTTTTGCTTGGGTTGGTCTGTATTCTTCAAAGCTTATTTAGCCACTTGCACAGGCTTGACTTAAAGAAAAACATTGGAAACTGTATTTATTTACCAAGTCACGTTGCTTTTGGAAGAACCTGATGTGCTTTTGGTTGACTATGTGCTATTATGAGTTTTTGGGCCTAGCGGTAGTGAGGGAACGGGCTCTAGCAGATCCCGGGGTGAGGAATGAGATGGTGGCCAAGTCAGTGGAGAGCAGGGAGCGGGGAAGTGAAAGGAGGTGGCGAGAGGCTTTGTACACCCTGCAGCCCCTCTGTCTGTCAAGAGAGTGGAGGAGGTCCTGACCACCAGGTGAGAAGTACATAGAACTACAGGAGGTTGAAAAGCAGCAGGAAAGCTGTTGTACTAAATTCAGACTTCACGCTTCCTACCTGACTGACTAGTGTGAGAAGGGCTTCAATAGGGGACCCTTTTAAAATGGTGTCCTGGTCACTGCTTCTGCCTCGTCTGTCTACACCAGAAGAGCCTGTTTGTTAAGCCATAGTTGGGGGCAGGGGAGTGTGGAATAAAGACTTAAATGGCAAAATTGGCAGGTGCAGAAAGTTTTGGGTGTGGGGTTTTTTGGGGTGGTGTGTGGTGTGTGTTTGTTGGGGTTTTTTTTTTTTTTTTTTTCTCCTCTGTAAGGCAGCTGAAATTGAATTCAAGTGACCTGAATGTGTAGGGGAGAGGAAGTCTGGTTCTGGGTTCAGCTGGGGAAAGCAGTTCTGCAGTGGGTGCACGTGGTTGGGAGGAGATGTCCCTGGCGCGTTCAGGCACTCTCCATGCTGCTACTGATTGCATCAGGCAATTGGCAGGAACAAATGATGGATAAAAGACATTCAGAACGGTTAAATTCCATTAAGCATATCTGTTGGTCTAAAAGCCACATATTGGAACAGTGTTTATATTGTTGTGTTCCTCTTGATAAGAGGTGTTTCTGGCAGTGTGAGTAAAGGCACCTGCCTGCCACAGCTCCTCAGGTGGAAATTCTTACTGTAAGAAATGTAACAATCTCTTTATTTAGGTTTAAGAATTTAAGCCAATGCATACAGTTGCCTTGGAGGACCCAAGGTGTGGTGGAAGGGGGTACTGCGATGTGAATGGGAGCTGATGATGAGTTTAGTTAGTTTTAAGTTCCTGCTCAGAAATGCAGCTTTTGAGAAGTTGCTGGTAGTGACACAGGAGTCCTGTGCTCAACTCTCTCTCCATAACAAGTAGCCAAGCAAATGAGCTTTGGTCTTTGAGTGGATGAGGCTGAATTAAAAACCGGTGTTCTTTTGCCTTCCATATCTTAATATACCTACCACCAGTGTTCATCTCTGTCTTTAAGTTCTGTTTCTGCCTAGCATGTAAAAAAGGTCTCCCTTGTGTGTAAATGGCCTAGAAATGAGTATGGAGGTGGCATGAGATATGGGAATTTGTGACCTGAATTCACCCTAGTATTGAGCGGCCTTGGTAGCAATCAAATTCCCGTTTCAAAGGGAAGAGGAGAAGAGGCAAGAGGAGACAGTGCTTCAGTGTCTGCCTCAAGATTCTCTCTGGGATGTGTGTGTCTGCATGCCCACGCTCAGCCTCTGAACATTTAATATTAGAGACTCCAAAAAGACCAGTGCTAAGATAAAGTGGCTTTAGGTTTCCTTTAAGGGCAGAGCCACAGAGTGAAAACATTTAGATATTACTACTGATGGAGAGTGTGGGGAACCAACAGCTGTGAAATAGGCAGGATGCAGGTGTCTGTGCCGTGATTTGGGCTCTCCTTCCTTTTGTCATGAAGGACCATCTTGTCCTTTTCTTGTGTGTTTGGATGCTGGGATTCTTACTGTGGGAATGAATCTGTCTCCTTGTTGGAGAGTAACACCACTAACACCAAAACCCTTCTTTAGCCCCAGGTGGTACCCTGGCAGATGACATGATGCGCACAGATGTCTGTGTATTTGCAGCACAGGAAGACCTGGAAACCATGCAAGCATTTGCTCAGGTTAGTTCAGAGACAGGTAACTTCTCTTTAGTGGTCCAGAAAGGAAATGTTGGCATAACTGGATGTTTAGGTAAAACACCAATTTACGGTGTGGCTTTAGGATGGCTCCTAAAGATAGCTTTGGGTGTGGTACACTAAGCTAAAAGAAGAGTTCAAACCAACTTTGCTAAACTTGATTTCTGTACTTCAGAACAAAACATAATGCAGTCCATCTCTTTCCAGGTTTTTAACAAGCTCATCAGGCGTTACAAGTACCTAGAGAAAGGCTTTGAAGATGAAGTCAAAAAGGTATGAAGTTGGCTTACCTCTCTCCTGATAAAAACCTTCAAATTTTTTATCAGTTAGTCTCTATCCAGAAAAGAGAGAGTGTTAAATAGCTAATTCAAATAAGCCAGAAAATATTCTAAATTTCCCAGTTGAAGAGGTATTCTGTGTGACTAGTGGCAAAGGCTGCCAATGTACCAGTACTGCTGCTGGAGTAGCTCAACTGAAACAAAAGCGAGTGTCTAGTATGGAGATGGTAGTCAGAGTAGCTGACGTCCATGAAAGATGGATATTTTATGGCAGTTTTCACTTCTTCTTGTAGCTGCTGCTGTTCCTGAAAGGTTTCTCAGAGTCTGAGCGGAACAAACTGGCCATGTTGACAGGAATCCTGCTGGCCAATGGGACACTTAATGCATCAGTTCTCAACAGTCTTTATAATGAGAACTTGGTTAAAGAAGGTAACTACAGTCTGGCTTCCCTGTTAGGGAAAGGGTGATGGGAGACAGACCCTGAAGCTTCACAGTGATGGTGGTTGGAGATGGTAGATGGTGGGTGTGATGAGGCTGCCTTCCTGCAGCTTCCCAGCTGTGTGAGGTGAGAGGCTTTCTCCCAAACTGGCAAAGAGGTCAGTGACCTACAAGGTCTTGCTGAGACTTCGGGAGAACCACAGATCCGCAGGACACTTGGGACAGCAGTTGCCTGTGCTGCCGAGCAGGATCCTGATGCAGTTTCAGTTGGGACCTTCCCAGGCGGAGGTGGTGGTCCCTGTCCCTGGGCTCTTTCCCATACTGCAGCAGGAAGCCACAGGGTTCGGCACAGGAAGCCTTCCTGGTGCCAGGTGGTGAGGAGGGTCTGTGGGGCCATGTGTCAGTGTGTACCTGGGACACCAGCCTACAGCCACCCCTGCTCTCGGAGCGGGATGACAAACTAGGTGCTTGGTGTTGTCAGGCCTTTTGATGCCCTTTGTGTGGCACTTGAGTAATGATCCCACTGTTGTTGCACAGGTGTCTCTGCAGCTTTTGCAGTCAAGCTGTTCAAATCGTGGATAAATGAGAAGGACATCAACGCAGTGGCTGTCAGTCTTCGTAAAGTAAACATGGATAACAGGCTGATGGTGAGTTGCACTGAAATTATCAGTTTGATTCTTAAGCCAGCTTGGTAAATTTACCGACAAATATACTCAACACACATTTCTGTGGTAAAAGAATTGCTGCAAATGTTGCTTTCAGGAACTCTTCCCAGCCAACAAGCAAAGTGTTGAACACTTTTCCAAGTACTTCACAGAAGCAGGATTGAAAGAACTTTCCGAGTACGTTCGGAACCAGCAAAGCATAGGTGCTCGGAAGGAGCTGCAGAAAGAACTTCAGGAGCAGATGTCACGGGGAGATCCATTTAAGGATGTAAGTTTGTTTGTTTGTAGCAAAACTGGTTGGACTTTCTTTTATTTTCCTTGGAAAGGGATTTATGCCTAGATAGACACTGAACACCACAGCTCCCATGAGGAATTAGGAAAAGAGTGTTTTGGTGTTAGCTTCATAAGCTTTACCTACTGTGCTGCATCCTGCTGCATAGCCAAGGAGTCTGTGGTCGTGAGGGCTTCTGGGTTGCCTTAAATTTGGAGAAATTGAGTACTGTGCGACTTGAGCAGCATTATTTCTGTGTAGCTTGACTTGTGTCTTTAATGTGTGTTGAGAATGAAAGTTTAAGTTACTGTCATATATGGGTACGTGCTGACTCCTTTTCTTTCTTCCTCTGACTGACAGATAATCATGTATGTGAAGGAGGAGATGAAGAAGAACAATATCTCAGAACAGACAGTCATAGCCATAATCTGGTCAAGCGTAATGAGCACTGTGGAATGGAACAAAAAGGAGGAGCTGGTCGCAGAGCAAGCCATCAAGCACTTGAAGGTACCGTAATCTAGCACGGGCTCTGGCACCTGCTGCATGGGGCTCATGCCTTCCCTGTGTCCCTGGGAGTTCCAGTATGCAGGCGCACATGTGGGCACACAGCCCAGAGGCCTTCACAGTGTGCTGCGTTGCCTTGAACGCTCTGGTATGACGCTCGCTGCAGACTGTGTGGGGCTGTACATAGAGCTACACCCAGGCAAATGCAGCAGCGTGACTGGGCTGCAGAGCCTCTCCGGTGGAAAACAGCTTCCCTGAGGCGTGGGTTGCAACTCTAAGCAAGCGGCTGGTGCAGGCAGCAGAGTTGGGTGGGAGATAAAGCGGGGGCGTGTGCAGCTATGAGTGCCAAGTTGCCATTCCTGTTGCAGCAATACAGTCCTCTACTTGCTGCCTTTACTACCCAAGGTCAGTCAGAGCTGACTCTTCTACTGAAGATTCAGGAGTACTGTTACGACAACATCCACTTCATGAAGGCCTTCCAGAAAATAGTGGTGCTCTTCTACAAAGGTAACTCCTTTTGCATGGGCTTGTTTGTTTTGGTTTTGTAAGCTTCAACAACAACCCTGTTTTCAGCCTCAGCAGCTAGAGGCTGAACCTGCTGTGGTGTTGGGACAGCTCAGGCCATGTGTGAAATACTTGTTATTCTAAACATGCTTGTTCTTGTGTATCTACAGATGCACATAAGCAATGTGCTGTTAAATTGAAATGATGTTGTAAATATATATGGGGAGGAAGCAAAGGCTGCCAGGCAGGGGTGGTTTTAGCAGCTGGTATTCAGTGTGGTGGTTTGCTGACCTAACATTGCTTTTACACATCTCAATCAGCTGAAGTTCTGAGCGAAGAACCCATCCTCAAGTGGTATAAAGATGCCCATCTTGCAAAAGGCAAGAGTGTTTTTCTGGAGCAAATGAAAAAATTTGTGGAATGGCTCAAGAATGCTGAAGAAGGTAAGGGAGCTGCCAGACTGGGGTGCAAACACAGTATGGGTGTTTGGTAACCAAGGACCTCTCTGACCTTTTATAACCTCCTTTTCTTGCAGAGTCTGAGTCCGATGCTGAAGAGGGTGACTGACCTGTGCAATTTTGTCCTTAGTAAAGCAAACAGGAGCTGTAGATAAGTGTCATGTCTCACATGTCCTTCTGATTATTACATCCTACCTCCCTGTATCAAGCATGATATAAGGGCTTTCATGGCAAATTTATTTTAACTGTTTTCTATAGTCACGGAAATACTGGGTTTAGTTTTTAAAACCATGTTTTAAGTAGCTTACAGGAGCTATAGATTGATTCTAACCTACATTAATCCTTTCAGTTATTCTACCTCCTGTTTTCTACTGTAATGATGTAACTTAAGGCCTTCCACAATGAAATCCATGTTACCCCTTGGGTTTTCTATCTCCATATGAGTAGTAGACATGCTTCAGTAAGTGAGATTTATGGCAGTTCTGTTTGCAAATTAAACTGTTAAGTCTCCAAAGCGAAGAGGCCATGGCTTTTGTGGTAACTTAGTGTGATACTTTAATCCCATTCCACTTGCTCCCAGTAACCCCATTCATAGTGGTTGTCCATCCTCTCCCACCTGTCTTCTCTGCCTGCACTTCCAGCATGAAGTAATCCTGGTGCAGCACCACTGCCCTGTGGGGAGGCCGTGTCCCTGTCCTACCTGCCAGCACCTGCCATGGTGGTGGCCCCATGGTGGGGCATGAATAGTGGTGCTCTGAGTTGTCACTGCTGGGGGCTTCAACGGGGCTGTGAGGCCCTCGCGGCAGGGGCCAATACTGCAGGGTCCTGGTGTGTTAGCTGGCTCTGCTGCTTTGTGCTCAGGCAGGTACAACCAGCTGCACAGTTGTGGCAGCCCTCACCTGCACCGCAAGTAGCACTGGGTGCCCCGGCTAGGTGGCTCCTGCTGGCTCTCCCCTTGCACAGGCCTAAGTTCCCTCTGGCCATAGCTTCTGCAAGGGAAACAGGAACCGCAAGGGAAGCGTGCCTGCCACAAGGGAAATGCTACAGCTGCAGGGCACTGAGAACCACGATTACTTTATGGTGGCAGTTGTTCTAGTAATTGGCTACTCAACAAAACTTTGCTTGAATTCCTACTAGCAATTCTCAGGACAGCTCCTGCTTAGAGAGTGAGGGAAGTCTGAGTCAGCAGTGCTGTGAGCTAACAATGAGCATTAATGGAAACACTCATGACCACTGCACTTCTAAAATGGAAAAAAACTTGGTGATCACAATGCAATCTGTTCAATATTACCATGATGTTTCTTCCTTTGTAATTTTTTTAAACAAATAAAGGCCATCCTTACACTCAAAAAAGCTCTGGGGTTGTCTTTCATTCAATTTAAAGCTTCTGTCAGCTGAGGGATTGAAGGGACAGTCTAATGCCTTTGCCCTTTCAAGTTTACATTGTCATTTCATTGACATAGTTAATTAACATACATCCCTAGTAACAGTCTTTCTTCACCTGGACTATGGTCCTCTGCCTTAGAGGGCAGAGTATATGCTTACCCTGTTAAGACAGGCTGAGATTTTATTCAAGTAAAAACAGTAGTAGGTACATCATTACCTTTTCTTAAATAGAAAGTTTTATTTCAGCAGCTGGAACAATAAATTTAAGTATCCAAAGAGGGTCATAATACAAAATAGGTATTTATAAAGCTACCTTTACACAATAAATAACTTTTAAAACTTTATTATGCTTCCGTTGTTGACTGACACAGTCTGTAACGCTTTGCTCAGCTGTAAGATGGAGCTTACTTGTTTTCTTGCTTCAATGGGAAAAAGAAAGGATGTTTCAGAGCCTCTTCAAGAGTAATGCGCTTGGTTGGGTCATATTCCAGCATCTTCTGAATGAGGTCGAAGAGGTTCTTGTGGTCAGAATCTTGACAAGTCATAAACTCCTTTTTAAAGAAACCCACAGCTCATTACTTTCACTTCTAGAGTCAATGTCACAGCTTTCCCCACAGGGTGTTTTTCCTTCTCTTACCTTCAGTGGCTTACAGCGCCTTGACACATATCTGCCAGCTGAGCTGTGTTCATCCCAATCCAGGTGGTCATGATGAAAGTATTTGCGTTTCCTTGAACAGAGTATACAGCTCAGTATGTGCCCTAGAAGCAAAGCTCGCATATGTGGTTCTTAGCAGTGTGTTTAAATACAAGCCCAGGAACCAATACAGGACTACTACATACCAAACCAGCCCATTTAATAAAGCACAGGGATGAAGCTGAGTTTACTGAACTTGTTTTCCATCATTTATTTGGTATTAAACCAAATCTGAAACTCTTTATAAACAAGGCAATCTAGGTTCAGAATAAAAACGTCCTTACCTTGTTTTTTGTATCATGTGATTTGGCAATGGTCCCAATATTCGCTCCATCATTGCCAAATGTTCTTTGCTATCATGTGTCTAAAGGAAAATTAACAAAGTTATAATTAACACCACACATTTTTGACTCGCTTACAACAGCATTTCCCATTAAGACTGTATTAAATACATTTAACACTACTTATTATTTCTCATAATAATAAAAAAGGGTGCCCATAGCCATCTACTTCCTAAAATAAATTACTTTATACTAGTTTGTCTGTCACTGGGTTTGTCCTCCTTTTAGTAAATTCCAACTTTCAACACTGTTGTCATCATGACACTTTTCATACCCACATTTTATGGGGGATGAGACCACCTCCGTTATCAGCAGTCTTGTAAATTCAAAGTATAACAAAGCACTGGGTGCTCACAATGAACTGCTGCTACATCACTGCTGAAAATAACTTATAGAAGAAAAGTTTTTTTGTGCCATTTATGTTCTCCACCACTGGCTGCTGCAGAAAATACAAGGTAATCTCCAGCATGCGCCATTCCTGCTCCTCATGGGAGCACTCTTTCCCAGTGTGCTGCGGTTCCTCACAGCAGCTCTGCTACCTACCGGAAATACGGTGAATCCGAGGTAGTACTCTATGAGAATACAGCCTATGCTCCACACGTCACATGGCTGTGCCCACCCCAGCGCTGTGGAAATTGAGACAGGTCATGTTTATACAGAACTAAGTACCATTTAAACAGGAGCCACCCTAGCACAGTTCAGTGTTACAAACAAAATGAGGTAAAAGCTTAAGACTGTACAAAGTTCACATGAGCTCTGAAAAGCACAAAGTATTCCAAAGGTTCAGGTTTACATAGAGCACATCGCTAACAGTGTATTTTCCAAATGCCTCCTCAGTGCTTAGTCTAAGGTATCACAGAGTTGACTTCTAAAGCCCTTATACAGAAACCAAGTCTACTAACCTAGAATAACCTCAGGCGCTCGGTAATGTCTTGTAGACACTAAAGTACTGTGATGTTCATCATCATACGTTGCACTTCCAAAGTCCACAACTTTGATGTCAGGATTTTTTAGTGTGCGCTCATCACGTTTCTGAAAAAGTGAAACACACAAATCCAGATGATGAAATAAACCCAGGTGGCTGCGGAGAGGTGGGTAGGGAAGACAGTGGAGACTTACCAGTTTGGGATTATATTCTTCCACATAATCAGATTTCACAAATAAAATATTTTCAGGTTTCAGATCTGTGTGTGTCAGCTTGTTCAAATGCAAGACTGCAAGATAACAAGTGTAGTTAACACACTCTTCCAAGAAAACTTAGCCACAAAACTAGCAAGACCCAGACTTACAGTTCACAGATTTGCAGATCTGATAGGCCATCTGTCTGATGTGGTCCAGGCGAAATGGCAAAAAGCCGTTCTCTTTAATAAAGTCATAGGTACTTAGGCCCAACAGCTCAAAGACAATGCAGACATGTCCATGGTGCTCAAACCATTCTAACATTTGGACACAGCGACTGCAAAAACAGGAAAACCGCATCAACTACCACAGTCAGTTACATGTCTGCTGAGCTACACGGCTACAAAACTTAAGGGACTTCTAGAGATTTAAGGGTTTTCTGTGTCAATAACCTGGTCTAACAAAAACAACAAAGCTCACAAAGAACAAGCACCACAAGACCAGTGTGCCTGAGCCAGCAACGAGCCCTTGTGGCCAGGAAGGCTAATGGAATCCTGACCTGCGTCAGGAAGAGCATTTCCAGTAGGTCGAGGGAGGTGATCCTGCCCCTCTACTCAGCCCAGGTGAGGCTGCACCTCAAGTACTGTGTGCAGTTCTGGGCTCACCAGTACAGGAGGGATGTGGAGCTGCTAGAGAGGGTTCAGAGATGAGCAACCAAGATGATCAAGGGACTGCAATACCTAGTGTATGCAGCTAAACGAGCTGGGCCTATTTAGCTTAGAGAAGGATGAGAGGGGATCTAATCAATATGTATAAGTACCTGAAGAATGACTGTAGGGAGGAAGGAGCTAAATTGTTTTCTGTAGTGGCTGGTGATAGAACAAGGAGGAATGGTTTTAAGCTAAGGCATAGGAGGTTTCACCTCTGGGTGAGGAGGATCTTCTTTACTGTGAGGGTGACAGAGCCCTGGAACAGGCTGCCCAGAGAGGTTGTAGAGTCTCCTTCTCTGGAGATCTTCCAAACCTGCCTGGATGCCGCCCTGTGCCATGTGCTCTAGGTGTCCCTGCTGGAGCAGGGGGGTTGGACTGGATGATCTCTAGAGGTCCCTTCCAACTCTAAAGATTCTGTGATACTGTTCAGGTGAGGCACCCCAGCCAGCACAGCTGCCTGGCAGTAACTTGTCCTCACCTCCTAAATTAGGGAGGGGAAGTACAACTGAAGCACCACCACCAGATGCCTTCCTCCCACTGCAGACACTTCAAGAGGCTGGCTGTAAATTCAGCTAATGAGGTTCTGCAAGAAGCCGATTAGTCATGTGCATTTTTTTTTTTTTGGAGGGGGGGAGGAGGGGATGCTGGTTGTGGAACATTTTAAAAAATTCCAACAAGAACATGATAGTGAAGGTAGCATTCCTATAAGCAGTATCCAATCAATACCATGACTGCACTGACTGAAGCTAGGTCACCTTCACAGCTCTGAACAAGCTGGGGCTCCATGGAGATGCAAGAAGGGCAAGAGGCCTGGTGAAAGCTCACTGAGCTAGAGAGGGACTTGTGTATAGCTGCACAGACACATGCAAAAATGGGCCCTGCCTCCAAAGGTGAACAGCACAGTTGCTCTGCAACTATCAGACACCAAAGAGAAATAAGCTTAGATGATTTAGAAGGCAAAGTACTCCAAAATTACTAATTAGCAGTTCTGAGCTTGTATTACTGTTTTGCATTATAAAAATGCAGCAAAAACAAGGTATAATCTTCTTTGCATACTTACTATGCACTGCTGGGATCTGATGTGTTTAAGTGTTCCAGTACTTGTATTTCTGAACGAGCTGCTTCAGAATATCTATCAACATTTTTTACTATTTTCACAGCTACATGTCTACCACCCCTGAAAAAAAAAAAAAAAATTTTAATGTTCAGTTATACCTTTGCATTGTTGTAACTAAGATAATTCAGCAATTATCCCTGTAAACAGTTTATAACAAAATTCAATACTGAACTTAGCAGAAAAGCTATTTTTAAGATTATATACGTGCTGACTTAAAATGTACCTAAGTTTCCCTTCTATCTATCAGTATTAGCCTTAAAGGCTAACTATTTATGTGTATTAGGCTAATATGAGCGGTAAGTTGATGCTTTGCAGCCTAATGCAACTATCAGTCAGAAACACCAAATTGTCTTCAGTGATCTGAGCAGTTAAATTAACTGAGCTGTCAAATATGTTCTAGAGTGACTAGAAAACACAATTTGATTCCAAAGCATATAAAACCCCTGACACTGAAAAAAATGTTCCCAAACTGTAATACAGTAACTGCTGGAACCCAAATTGTACTACACCATCACAGGTTATATACACTCTCAAGTACAATGTGGAGTTTTGTTTAAAGATCAGCAATCGCCTCAAGTGTCCCAGCAATAACTGGCCACCCAAACACACCATAAAGGTTCCCTCCTCAAAAACGGGAGTAAATAACTGCAGTAATTTAATCTTCTAGCTATCACCATAAAACATGTGTTATTCCCATACTAATCTCCTTTATGAATAACCATTACCCCCAATTTTGTTATTTTATGTCTATATTTAAAAGGAATACACAGATCAGCATATTAGGAAGTGATTTGGTCCAACTGATCTGAAACCACTTCATGAACTATGTACATCAGGATAGCATCAGTAAAAAAATTGCAAGCATCAACTTGAAAGACTTACGCCTTGTGATCGATGCATTCCACCACTTTTCCAAAAGCACCTTCACCCAAAGTAGCAACAATCTCATCTAAAAAGAAAACAACTCTCAGTCACAGAAGTTGAGAAGTCATTCAACCATTCAAAATCACAATAACAAAAACAATCAAGTACTATCACTGAGGATTATTCTAGACTGTGCTTCTACAAAAACATAAATACAGTTTGAGAGATGTTACTGGACAACTCTCATCAAGACATATTAACAGATATTTCATTCTAGGTTCATTAACTTCAATTACTATTTTGAAAAAAAAAAAAAAGAAAAAAAAAAAAGAAGAAATACATTTAAAGTTCTACAGAAAAAAAGGAACAGTAATATTCCCCCCAACAAAAGACAG
This sequence comes from Eudromia elegans, assembly GCA_003342815.1. Taxonomy (NCBI): domain Eukaryota; kingdom Metazoa; phylum Chordata; class Aves; order Tinamiformes; family Tinamidae; genus Eudromia; species Eudromia elegans. Next base: position 488,959 of record PTEX01000178.1, on the reverse strand, counting down.
AAAGAAAAGACTTCCAAAGCCCCCTCACATCTTATGCTAAAAGAAATTATTCTATCTGAAAAGTTAATAAGTTTTGAAAAATATTCTATACATCTTGCACTTAGTACGTCTCCACTCTGACAGATCAGGTGACCCTCCTCATCATCCTCTACACTCCTGGATCTTTTCCTTCGATGACTCTTCTGGAACGGCACCAAGATCGTCCAGCCAATCAATAAACCCGAGTGAATTCAGGGTAGAATACGAATTCATTCAGCAGGGAGATATTCGGGCATTCAGATACACGCCAGGCCACAAACAGCAGGAGCAATTTCAAATTCAGTCCCCAGAAATTCACAGGGCACATAGTTTATGTTACAGGAGAAAAACATGGCAAGGAACAGATTTTCAGATAAGATACTCAAAGTGGCAAGGCAACAAAAATTACAACATTTTTTTTATTTTAAAAGATTGGTTCACGACATTTTATTTTAGAATTTCAGTGCCTTTATTTGAAAATAAAGGATGTAATAAATTATCATCTACATAAAATAGTCTCATAGCTAAATTAAAATATGTAAGTTAAACAACTGATAGTAAATAATTTGTCTGAATATTTAATAATTAAAAAAACAATAACAGCATATATATTTACTTTAGGCTGTCTCAGCTGAAGAGCTTCAATTCTAAAACCTATGCATGGCCTTTTTCACAGTTAAATTCATAACAAAGGCAGAAAGTATGCCCTGCTGGTGGACAGACAACACACATGATTCTACAGGCTATTTCAGAAAAACTTAAAATATCTGAGCAAATAAATAAATAAATAGAAATTTGGCAGTATCTCCTTGCTATTCAGTGATACTAGACTTATACTTGGATTTGTACATATGACTGAAATAAATATTTAAAAAAACAAAAAAACACACTTTGAAAGCATTGAAGTGATGCCTGCATTTAAAGTACTTGAATTGACGGTTATTGTCCATTAATCAGTTCAAATCCAGTGAACAAGTAGAATTACTTCTTCCATGTAGTATCGTAAGTATACCTACAAACTATGAAAATTTCTTACTGAAGCAAAAAAAAAAATCCTAGCAAAAAGTAATGTATCAATAATAGTAACTAAGGCTTCCCCAAACCCCAATACTCAGTAATTACTGCCCAGATGAGAATTTATCTTCTTAAAATAAAAAATCCTAAGTTAAAAATTGGTCATACCACCTGTGAATGATGATGGTGAGAGGCACTGTGATGTGTCTTGTATTTCCTTTTGTAACTACTCCTCCCGCTATGGCCTGATGACTTGCTACTATGATTGTGATAACCATTTTCATGGTCTCTGTGATGGTGCCCATTATCATATCCTTGACTGTACTCGTTTCTGTATTCTTCAACATAGCGCCGCTCATGATGGTCTCTTTCATTTATGGATTTGGTTTCTGAATAGTTACTACAAACAAAGGATTAAGTAAACTTTATTTAAACAATTCCAGTATCCCTATCAAGGCAGGATTTTGTTTTAAACTGAATGACATCCCTCTCGAAACATCTGCAACTTAAAAATTAATACATTTAAAACATCAACAGAACCTGATCAGAAATATTAACCTTAACAGAACAGTAAAATCTTAAAACAGATACTTGCTATTTTCACAAGTCAAAAAGTTTTTTTACCTATCCGGAAGTTTAGAAAGATCATTTTTGAAATGCTTGTTCTCTCGTGCATTACTGAGTGATCTCCTTTTTCTCTTATGACCACTGCTGCATCTCCTGCGATCCCAACTTTCTTTTTCATCCCACTCAGGATAATTAGTTCCTCTGAAATGCCGCATCTGTGACAGAAAAGGCATTTTGCTCTTAAAATTACATCCTAGAAACAAGCAATTCATTTTAAAAGTGATTAATACTGAACTATCTAAATAGAATAATGAAGACTATTTTTTTTCTCTCCTTCATCACTCATCTGTAATGCTCTCCCTTCCTGCTTTCTTCTGTGTTACTTCTACATTCAAGCATTTTCCCAAAATAATCTTTTTTCATAACGGAAATTAAACCAGTAACGTTATAGTACATAGATTTTTTTTTAAAGGAGGACCGAGGCACACGTATACTACCCTATGTGCTTTTTAAGGCTTGAAAGAATTATTAAACTTTTGCTACGCGTCTATGGATATCTGGAAAACTTACAATGCTAACTTAAAAAGCCAACAGTTGAAAATAAACATACAGGTACTTCCTAGCTATTTATTCCCAAAAGGAAATTATTAAAAAAAAAAAAATCACTGCAGATTTTATTTCACTTTTCAACTGAGGGGAAAAAAAAGGGGGGGGGGGGGGGGAGACGCCTTGACACTGCAAAGAGGCGGCGTCACAACGCGGGCTCCGGACCTGGGCCACATTCTCGGCGGGATTGTCAAGTCTCCCTCGGTGCAGCCCCAATTCCGGATCTCCCGCCCGGGAGTGGAGACACAACCCCGGCCTCCCCCTCGGCCCCGTCACGGCGCGCCAGAGGCCGCAGCCATTTTCTTTGTGCCCGAGTGAGGCTCGCGTAGAGAACATGGCGGTCGCTCGAAGAGATGGGCGGCGGGAAGGATGCACCCTGGTCCCCTGGATCGCTTGCCTGGACCAAGCGGATCCCTTGACTGTTCCCTTCCCCCCACCACCACGGCAGGAGAAGCAGCCTCGGCAGTGCAGCGGCACCTGCCCGGCCATCCTCCGGTAGCGGCCATGTCCCCGCCGCAGCCCGTCCCGCCTCATAACCTTCAGCTCTCCTTCAGCTCTCCCCCCGCCACTGCGGCAGTTCAGCGCGCGGAGCCGGGGCCGGGCACCGGGGGCCCTGCTGCCTCACCTCAGCAGCTGGGGATCCTGCCGCTCTCGGCGAGCCGCAGATGTTGGGACCGCAACGGCCGCCGCCCCTCAGCTCAAAGCTTGTCACAAAATGGCGGCGCCAGGAACCTTCTGGAGGCCGGCGACGCGTCACAACGTCACCGTGCGGGCGGGGCGGAACGGTCACTTTAAATGGCGCCGCCGATAAGGTGGTTGTGCTTCCCTGGGCTCCTAGGCGTGCGTAGAGCGTCTGGCCGCTTTCAAATCAATCGAGAGAAATACCACGTATTACTAATATTTTTTCCCCCCCAAAGTCTTTGCAAATCCCTCCCATTAAAAACATTTTAAAATCATTTGTCATGGGGTGGTCTGGTATCTTGCAGCACCTTTCACTCGCTTTTAGTCACATTTTCAGGTCTCAACCAAACCTAACTAGCCCTTACCAAAGAAACAAAACCCCTTAAAACAAAAAAAAAACAAAATGGGAAAGAGAACAGGAAAGGCCTCCCAGGACACCTCTTTCCCATACTGGGCAGTTCAAGCCAGCAAACACAACTCGCCCTGGGGAAGATGGCCTTGGCCCGCCATTTCTCTCTCAGTAGGAGCTTTAGAGACAGTCTGCGGTGTCACTGCTGCTGCAGCGAAGCTAACGAGGCATCATGTCTGAAATGTGGCTCTCCAAAAGCAGTGTCAGTAAAAAGCAGACATCCAATTCATTTAGCATATAAAACACAGGGCAGGGAGTGAAAGGATACAAGGGTAAAACAGTCCTGAAGCACAAGTGTGCACTCGCCAATTTTTTTTTTTCAAATCATGCTTTTAACTTGAGCAAGACTTAAAACTCCGAAACTCGTCCACCTTTAAGAGACGAGCCCGTTTTTTTACCCCTTTGTATTCTTTCGATTTCACCAGTCGACCCTGTGATCAACACCCAGTGGGTGCAGTGCAGGTGCACTCACGGCAGTCTACCGTACTGTCCTTTCTGCGTAGGACAGCTACGGTACTTAAACGAATAGTCCAAGCACTGTTCCTGACGCATTTCTAACACTCTCTTTTCCTATAATTTTTCTAATGCCTAAAATGTCAGAGATTATCCAGAATATACATGATGATACCCTCCCTCAGAGCCATAACACAAGATCATAGTGCTAACACACACCAGCGTATTTTTTTCCTTTGCACAGATGGATTTATTTTGACAAAACTCACCTTGTAGGTTGCAAAGCGTTTGCCATACAGCACTGGACTGAGGGATTTAAACACAGCACATCATAAAGCACACATGAAGAATGGTGTTTTCTCTAGCATTTTCACTATTCAAGGACTTGCACGTTACAGAATTCCAAACAGCTGCCGACACAAGAGCTCCCTGTGTGCAGGAACCGAGTACCAGTGACGCTCTGCGTGGCAACCGCCTAGGTGATCATACGCTTCCACAGCGGGGCTGTGTGTACGTGCTCTCTCCGTCTTCATTTATTTCTGTCTAGTTCTCTAATTGAGCGGGACCAGCCCCATCAGTATTTGTGTCTGTTGTATTCTGCTCACCTGGGCGAGCCGTGAACAGGAAGACACAGACATGATATGACTTGTAACAGTTAGGATATAACTCCATCCCATGAGATCCCTCTGCTTTCAAAACATAGATTATATTAAAAAAAAATGCACCATGCAGAGAGCAGAGCTATGCAGTACTTTCATATATTTTCTATAACAATCTTTTTTGTTCAGTGATGTGTTTCAAATTACTGGTTCTTTCGCAGTGTAGGAAAATTCTCACTATCCATTCCCTCTGCATGTTGGTGAAGCCTGCAATTGTCTGCTTTTTGCCTATTCCCCATTACCACTGGTTACAAGGAGGTAAGCTACAGTAATTGAGCTCTTCACCTGACTAGCAAGAGAGGGGGAAAAAAATGTTTCAAGTCCGGAACAGTAGTTTTTAGCAACAGTACTCTTCAAGTACTCAAAATTGTGGTTCCTTCCAATATCCATCGGAATACCAGAGCAATATTAAAAGGAGTGCCAAAAAAAACCCCACCAATGATATATAAGGAAGGGGCTTGCTAAGTGAGGCTGAATGAGTCCAAAAGGGACATGAGGGGAAGAGGGCTGGGAAGGCAGAAACTGGAAGCTGAATCCAGGAAACATGGGTGCTCTCCTAGCCAGTGCTCCCATGCAGCATTTTTGGAGAGTTGGAAAATGCACCTCAGTAGAAACTTTTTTTTTTTTTTTCTTCATAGTAAACATGCTGAAATGCATTTTTTAACCCACAAACAGGGATTTTTAAGTAATCAGACAAATCACAGAATGTTCTGGTTTTTTTTCAACATGCCCAATACGGACATTGCTTTTATTAGGTGTAAAAATGGCTTGTTTGTGCCCGCTCAGGTCATTTTATTTTATGCTTACCGCACTAAAATATTTTTACGGGACCCTTTACTTTTTTGTTTGTTTGTTTGTTTGGGGCTGGACCCAAATGAATAGAGACTGATGAATGCCAAATTACTAGTGTTTTCTTTTGGGATTCTTCAAAGGGACTTGAGCATAGGATCAGGATCATATAGACCTATTTCTATATCTCTCTATGGAAGTATTAAAAAAAAAAAATATATCTGTACTAGCCCAGCCAGTCAATATTGAGGCACCTCTATATCTTTATCCAGATAATCTTATCTGGACAGCTTCAGATAGGCTTCAAAAATAACCAATTATTTTCTGTATTTCAACTGTTACTTTGTTGTGCCAACCACTGCTTCTCACAGGCACTCTGCCCTCTTCTTTTTGTCATACAGTACCAGGGGTTCTGGCAATCTCACCACTAACACGCAAGACCATCTTCTTTAACAACATCTTGGTCATATGATGTTTTATGTCAAGGGTATCAGGACATTCTTGGTAAGAAGCCTGGCTGCAGTCTTCATCACTACTCTTTTTATGTTTAATCCTGCTTATGCAACAGAGACGAAAAAGAAGTTACACTAAATCCATGGTTACCTCTCTTCAAATTGCTGCTATGTAAAGATGCAAACACTTGCTAAAAACTTTGTGCCAGAGGCAGAGAGAATTGTTTCTGATCTACCTTCTGTGGAAGCTGAAGAGGTTCAGTCCAGCATATCAGTACAGGAGAAACCACTCATTGAAACATGATCTTTAATCCACTAGCAGAGAAATGATTCCTCTATGTATTATACCACTCTCACAAAGAGGAAAAAAAGTACGTATTTTTCAAGAAAAACTCAATAAAGTAAGAAATGTTGGCGCTTTCCTGGGAAAGTTTCAGAAAATTGCTAAAATGCAGTTCTAGCTAAATATTTGTTTCTGAATAATTCCCCTTAGACAAGATAGAAATTGAAGATTTGAAAAAAAAAAAAATATATTTTAAAGTCTTCCCTTATTTTACACATACAGAAAGCTATGTTTTGAAGTCAAAATCCTGGGAGATACTCTGGAAAAACTGGCTGCTGAAGCGTTAGGACCTCCCTGTGACAACTCCCAATATCACAGGTTCTGAAGGTCCTGCATTCAAGGACCAAAGATGTGATCCACTTCGAGTAATTCTTTTTAATGACATTTTAAACACCATAATCCAAGAGTCATTCTGACTAGTCTTTCAAGGGGCATTTTTTGGCTACAGAGCAAAAGGATTGGCGTGAATCGTGATGTCTTTAATGTGAACATCATTAAGAGGTCGGTAGGTTTTTTCATTCACAGGCAGTTTCTCCAGCTCATCCAGGGTCTCCAAGCCATCAATAACTCTGTAAGAAAAGCAGAACTATTAGAAAGTTCCTTCTAACAAACAATTTAACTTTCACATTTGAGGTATCTCAAACACTTTACAGTGAGTAAAGGACCACAGTGTAAGCACTTGGCAAACAAATGATACAAATAAGGCAGCCAAAACCTTGCATACAGTATTATAACCTACACTGAATTTTACGCATCCATGAGAGAGTCTGATAAGCAATAAAAGTAATTCCCAACGACAGTATCATATTTTATTACAAACCACAGCAATAAAGACCACTTCCTGACAGGCATGACTGAATGATCATAGTATATGTTTAACGAGAAGCAAAATATTGGTTATCTTCACGGTGAACTGCTGAAATCTCAAAACTGGAAAATCAGTTTCCAAATGTAAGTTTGTAATTACTAACCTTCTAGCTCAAAGGCAAGATTGGATTGACCACTGATAAATGTGTACATCTAATGGAACAAATGCACTTAAGGCCTTCTGGTTCCTGTTCAGGCTGAAGAAGTGGCAGGAGAAATAATTCTAATAAATTCCTTACCTTCTCAATTTAAATAATTAGTTCTGCTAAATTTTAACAGTATCCTGTAACAGGCTTGGCAGAACACTTGACATGTCACTCACCACTCAATTCACTATCACATTCATCAATTTTTGTGAATCTAGGATGCTGCACTATGGCTGGAACATGGATGAGCGTTCTGCTCGCTGAGTTTATAACTAGGACAACAGTTGTCTTCAACTGCCACGGAAAATCTAGCAGATCCCCTGCTCTTTTGTGGGAGAGAGACATACGACAACTAGTTCAAATCACACAAACAGAAATGAAAATACTGTGCTTGTATGCCCATAATAAAAATGGTAAAAATGCAATTTTCAGTTTCCACTAGTTACTTTGAACTTTCAGCTCTATTTGATGGAGGCAATTTTTGTTCAACAGATTCACCTTTATACAAGAGGCCTTTCAGGAACTAGCAAAAGAAAAGTCATTACTGTGACTTCAATATGGAAAGATAATATCAAGAATGGAGTAGGTTTTTTTTGTTGTTTTGCTTTGGTTTTGTACTAGCCATTTCAAATTGCCCTCCTGTCCATGTCCAAATGGACAGTAAGCTGGAATGGCTATTGCAAAAAAGTAAAATCAAACAGCTCTGTTCTTGATATTATTTTAAAAATGCCTATTTCCATTAAATTACCTACGACTAATAAAAAAAAGGAACAGTATTTTGGGTCAGTTCATTCTGCTGACAGATCATATATTTATATATACATATATACGAACAGTCACAATTTTCAAGACTTTTGTCATGAAAGTTTGTAAATTTGCATTGCACGTCCTGAAATATTCAGATCTTTCTTATGCTCTGACAAAGGGGCATATGTTTGGATCTCACTCACTTCCCAAAGACAGTGTACTTCATATCCAGGTGCGGTTGCTTGGCATAAGTGATGAAGAACTGTGATCCATTGGTATTCGGACCGTTGTTTGCCATTGAAACAACTCCACGGACACTGTGCTAAAGGAAGGGGAAAAAAAAGCCCCTCAGCATTGAATACATACCCGTGAAAGCAGGATTTCAAATGTACAAAAGGATTAAGGACTTAGTACTTCACCTCAGTATTATTACTAAAAACAAATATTGGCTGCTAATATATTCTATCACCACCCATAATTAACTCCTCAAATCTGCTCTTATAATGCTAAATGACTTTATTTTCAGTGAATTAAAATATCTTATTACAAACTCTTCTTACTTCTGTTCTCAGTGCTGAGAACTCTCAAATATAACTTGCTGAGTACAGAAAATGCCTGTTCCTATTTCAACAGCAAGCTTTAATAACATTACCTAACTGTGGGCTTGTGCCTTATTTCACAGTTACAAGATAGGTATTTAATCTAGGGCAACACAACATTGATCATTCTCCCACTTTCAAGGGAACTGCATGTGAAACATAACAGTAGATTGGAAACACACCAATACCTTCAGGTATTCACTGAATTCATCTTCAAACTTCCTGCCCCAGATGCTGTTACCTCCCTTTCCAGTGCCTGCGCAAGGAGTACCACAACAGATTATTGATTCTCAGATGGAAAAATTCAGAAATGACATTGTTCTAACATGTCACAGCAAACACACTATAGAAAAGACTATAAATCACTTGAGGATAAATTCCTCATGTCTTGATATTGAGAAGAGCACAAAATAATATAAACAACTATTAGAGCAACACAAAGTGCTGAATATTCCCAAATACAATTCAGAACACGTGCAAATAAGCACAAAGGTGAATCAACTATTTCTGCCAATAGCCAACACTGTCTAGGCCATTTCCCAAAACAGTAAGGAGAATTTTTAGAAGCACTGTAAGCTTTCAGGAAGAAACCAGAGTATCAACTATTGCCTTTGCATGTACTGGTAAGTCAGTAAAACCATTATATTCAGTGAAAACAGCTGGAAAAATTAAAGTCTGTACAATACTTTTCCACTGCATGGTTATTTACGACTAGGATAATGGCTGCTCTTCTGTAAACTCACCATAGAAAACTAGGTACATCACAAAACCCTGTCAGCAATACAGTTTATGTTTCATCCCATCCCTGCACATTTCTCTATATACAGACCCTGGATTTACCTAATGGATCCCCTGTCTGAACCATGAAGCCCTTTATATTCCGGTGAAATACGCAGCCATTGTAGTAATTACTAGCACAAAGCGCCAGGAAATTCTAAGGAAATGAAACACAGCACATTAACAAGCAATTAAGAAATAATATCCCATGTAGCTAAAACCACAGTACTGGCGAGACTAGTTCTGATCCTGCTTTTCACTCTGAGCATGTCTCAGGGTTAGTCAACTGTCCCAGACTATTGCTGGCTATTAAAAGATACAAATAACCCTTAGGCATTTTCCATCCCTTTTCACAACCACTGCTATAGTTTTGCTATTATTTTTGTTGTTATTGTTGTTTAAGTGTCAAATCCAGAATGATCCAGATATATCAACAAAGCAACACAGATGCTGCCTACACCACAGGGAAGATGGAACTGATGGGGGCTGGGTCACAAATATTCTCTTTCAGTTTAGTGCCGGAACATTCATCGTTTTTGAAGGACCTCTTCCCACAGATGACTGATGACTCACTACCTGGATAAGCGCAAGTACTGTTCACCATTTTGAAGGAAAACTCCCTTTGAGATATATTTGCTATGTCACTGAAATTTACATTTGGGGTGCCCAGAATGCAAGATGAAAGTTTTGCAGCTGAAACTGGGAATTTTGAACTAAAATACTCTTTACCTTGGCTTAAGAAAACCTTACAACTACAAAATTAAAAACGAAGCATGAAGTTCATTTAAAAGTTACGTTGCATAATATCTCCTAAAACTACCATTAAAACATCAGGTGTGGCATCTATAAGCAAAACAGAAGTGGCTGTAAAAAAAAGGGGGGGGGAAGTCTGCTGTTTCAAGAGATCACGGTTTGCATTTAGAGACCCTGTTTTCTTGGTTTCCTACACACGGTGACTATGATAGTTTAACGAATCTGTATTCAGTAAATAAAAAGCTGGGTGGTATGAGTATGGGAGTATGGGCAAACCAAAGGAAGTTTAGGAATCCCAGGGCAAATTCCCATGTTTCCTGCTAAGGACAAAGGTCATTTTGGAAGATAACTCAGAGAGAAGTGGTCCTTAGCTAAATCTTATCTGAAATGAATAGGCAGCAAAACTGTAGTCAGTACAACGCAGTACGCGACAAGTCCCTCAATTTGATTAGGCACTGTAGCAGCTTAAATGTAAATATTCCATGATGTGAAACAATGAATTGCAACACACATTTAACCTCCTCTATGATCTTTACTACTCCTACTGCTCTGCTTCAACACTAAGAATCCTACTCCTGTTACACCGACTTACCTCACAAGTTTTTGGTGTTCGCTCACAAAATAGTTCTATTTTAATATCTCCTACATCAGTATGCAGCGTGACAGCCTGAGCAAAAGAAAATAATATCTTTATTTCCTTATTGCTATGCTTTTTAAAGTCTACGGCTGTAGAAGCTTACATACATTCCAGCAGAGCTATAAGCATGCAACTTGATCAATGCATTAGTAGTAGAAGAAAGGAAACTAGATGGCCAGATCTTAGTCAAATTAGGATTCAAGTTCAACGTCCTAGAAATAAAAATCTTATTGTGTTTTTAGATTGATGAACTACTAGCACCAACATATTCTCCTTTCCATGGTATCTTGCGTAGAAAGCAGAGCTTTTCATTGCAAAGCCTTCACAATTTCAGATTAAAACATATCATCATTGAGATGCAGGACAGCTATTAAGTTTCCAAAGATGACTTACAAAAATCAGAAAGGATATAAAAACTGCTACTGATCTCACCATGTTTGCGCATCAAAAAGTTTAGGTAGATTTCTATGTATCAGGTTCCTGGGAGAGAGAGAGACAAAAAAACCAAACAAACAGTAATTTGTTATTTTTTCCACAATCCCAAGTATTTTACAGTCCTCAGGTACGTGTGTGGTTAATGAAATCACGTGCTTCTTTCTCCGTAAGGTTTTGCAGCATTACTCGAGCCACGTTCTGTGGATGAACAGTTTACTTACATTACACAGCTCCCCAGCATAGGGGTAAAACAAACCCCAGCATGGGGTAGAACAAACAGTTCAGGGAATAAGGTGGGCAAAGAACAGCCTTTCCTGAAGAGCTTTCACTAAGCAACAACCGCTTTTCTAGAGATTATGGTTGCACACATCACTCAGGTTAACTGATAAAACAAAAAAGGCCCCGCCACAAGCCACTACCTGTGCAGAACTGGAACGCAGGGTCACCTCCTGGTGGCCCTCGGAGCCTGCGACTGCCAGGTACCTGCACCCAAGCCCCGCAGCAAACGTTGTCTTTGAACCACCGCTGTTTTTACACGAAGCACGCGGAGTTGGGGTGAGGAAAAGGGCCGCCAGGGCACCCGGCGGCCGCGGGCCAGGCCCGGCCGCCTCGCGCCACGCTGCCTGTCCCAGCGGCGCCTCTCCCCGAGGCCGCGCCGAGCGCCCAGCGGCTCCGCTCACCGGCAGCGCTCACCGGCAGCCTGCGGAAGCGAAGCGAAGCGGAGCAGAGCGGAGCAGAGCGACCGCCCCCGCGGGCGGCGGAAGCAGCGGGGCCGGCCCGCGCCCAGCTCCGCCCCGGGTGCCGGCGCGAGGTTGGGGTCGGCGGCACCGCGCCGTTAGCGAGCGGGCGGGCGGCGGCGGTCGCGGGAAAGGCGAACGAGCTGCGATGGGTTCCGTGCTTTGCGGTTGATTATTCACCCTGTTTCCTTTTCCCCCTCGCTCCGGAGGGTGCTGCATGCTGCTGTGGGGCACGCGGCTCCTTTGCCGAGGCATCAGCCCCCTGAGCCGCCGGCCTTCCCGCTCCGTCATGAACCTCGGGGAGCTCGTGTCCGCCCTCAACGACTTCGCCTCGCCCGCTCTGGCTGAAAGCTGGGACAACGTGGGGCTGCTGGTGGAGCCGAGCCCTCCGCATGTTGTCAAGACCCTTTTCCTCACGAACGACCTCACGGAGGAGGTGATGGAGGAGGCCGTGCAGAAGAAGGCGGAGCTCATCCTCTCCTACCACCCTCCGCTGTTCGCGCCGCTCCAGCGGGTGACGTGGGGGACGTGGAAGGAGCGGCTGGTGGTGCGGGCGCTGGAGCACAGGATCGGCGTTTACTCCCCGCACACGGCCTACGACGCCGTGCCTCACGGCGTCAACAGCTGGCTGGCGACGGGACTCGGTGAGAGCAAAGCCATTGCCGGGGCCTCTGAGCACCCTCCGCTTACCTTAGGAGATTCATCTTGGTGAGGAACACCAGTAGACGTTTTAAGATCACGTTTATGCGACAGGATGTAGTCAGAACTGGTACAGCATGCTTACTGCATAGTTTGGTAGAAACATTTTAAAATTGCTGACTTTAAATCACTGATATTGATTTATAAAGTGCAAAGCCTAGTAGTTCCTACAGCACTTTATCGGATTTTTTTTTTCTGCCTTGTAGCTCATAAATGGAAGCAGCTATGTCTGTTCCAGACTGATTTCCAAATCTGACACTTACATTTGTTTATGCAGTTTTTAGGGTAGAACTTGAATGGTGTCAAGAAGGTAGAAATAGTATTTATCCTCTTGCCTGCAAATTAAAATAGACTGTGCCCAATGGAGACAACAGGGCATAAGTCTCCAGTTCTGGTCATGGCAAATGAATTAAAATGCAAAATTGTTCAAAGATGCTTCTCTTTTTGATAAGTCAGTAAGCATTTTCCAGTTGTCACTTTTCTGTCTTAAAATCAGCATAAGGAATCTCTTCCAACTTTCTAATGCAGCTAACCTGTGTGCTCTGTTCTCAGGTGCCTGTACCTCTGTCCCGCTGCATCCCTCGACTGCTCCAAGCTATCCAACGGAGGGCCCTCACCGAGTAGAATTCTGCACAGAGAGCACTGAGCAGCTAGAGACACTGCTGTCCAAAATCAAAGACATCAAAGACATCTCCTCCATCACTACTCTCCCCGCCAGGTACCTGCTTCACTCCCTCGCTTGTCTTCTTTCAGTTGCTTGAAAGAACACATTGCCAGAACTGTATTTTACTATTGCAATCCATTCTCTGTGCTTTGATGCTGTTGTTTTGCTTTTCCTCACAGAAAAGATCTATTAATTTAAGGGATAATCTTTTCTGACTAATCCATGTGAGGTTAAATGCTAACTAGCAACTCAGTGTGGCATCACATGGACTAGAGATGGTGAGGAAAAGTTTTTACAGAAAGCTCAGTGAGGATAGTTGAGTTATATATATATATTTTTTTCCTATAATAATAGGCTAGACTATAGCCAATACTCCTTTTTCCCTTTCTCTGTGATAACCTGGCTTTATATTCTGTTAACAAGATACTGAAAATTTAGCTACTTTCCTACCAATCAATCACCAAATACATCTTTCCTCAGGATAGAAGGTGAAGAACAAACACGAGTGATTCTAAACTGCTCTCAAAAAACACTGTTGGAGGTGGTGGCATTATTGTCCAAGAACAGCTCTCTCTATCACAAGACTGAGATTCTGTTATTACAAAAGGTAATGCATGTTTTACTTGGGAGCTGACTGTCCTAAAGACTGAAATCTAACAGTTGCTGGCATCACAGGTTTCCTATGGGACCTGCAAGTGCTCTGAAATGCTGTCTTATCAGAGAGTTGACACCACATATGTTTTTCAAAACAGTGAACAAACTATCAGGCTATACCAATCCTTAAACCAGTTCTAATATCTAGTGTACTTCTTGTGTTACATTTTAGAGCATCATGTACATGTTTCTTCTGCAAAGTTCAGAGAAATTCATTCTTAACGCCCAATACAATCACCTTTGTATAGTATGGAAAGCAATGTGAGCTTCTGGAATCAGCTTTCTCAGAGTAATCGTGATTTCTCTTCAGCCTCTTCTTCCACATACTGGAATGGGACGTCTCTGCACACTGACTGAGCCGGTCTCCTTGTTAACCATGATTGAGCGCATTAAAAGCCACCTAAAATTACCCCACATCCGCCTAGCTGTGGGAAAAGGCAAAACACTAGGTAAATAAGCTTGCAACTATAATTGTCCGTTGAAACCAGTATCCCATGAATATGAGAGAGCACATGTGTGTGTGGGTGTGCGAAACTGCTGCTTTGAACAGGTTTGCTTCCAAGTAGTATGAAGCACTTGAAAATACAGCTTTATGTGATTCAGTCACACAAAAAGGATATTATATGTACTTCTCACTAGAAGTTCTGCATTATGGTGGTTGTCACTGTGGAGAAAGGGAACAAAAGCTGCATGAGACATCCTTTTCATAATCTATATAATGTTACTAAAACTTTTTCCCCCAAGAGTTCAGGCACAGATGTGTATAATTTTACACTCCCTTTTGTAATTGAATGTTAAATTCTAGAGCACCTTAAGATAACAAGATGCTTTATAGTATTCTTACAAACATGTAACCATCCATGTTTCAGTGAAAAAGAATAGGGAAAGAGAAGGTGACATACCCTAGGTCAAATGGTGGGTCAGCAGTAAAACCTGCAAAAGAAGTCCTCTTATCCCAGTTTCCTATCCTAATCTCCAAGGAACACAGATACTAAAATTCGTGAGAGCACATTTGTTCAAAGCTTGGTATGCAAAGGATTTTGCTCTATCATCAAAGATGTTTTCGCCTGTGACACTTTTAAACTGACAGATTTGCACTAATTCTAAAATTAGGACAATAGTTATTTCCATTAACAGTAATACTGGTGTGAAGGCTGAACAGAGGGAAGGGAATTTAACTATGGCACCTTATATCCTGCAGAATCTCCAGTGAAGGAAGTTGCTCTGTGTGCTGGTTCTGGAGGCAGTGTCTTGAAGGGAGTGAAAGCTGACCTCTATCTCACAGGTAAGAGCTTATGTTGCTGCTTCCTTATCTTTATAAAAATAGCCACTAAGAAAAAAAAAAAGGAGGAGGGGGAGTTGACCATCTGTTTAAAGATTTGTCCAGAAAGTATTACTTCATACAATTGAGGAAGCAACAATAGGGATAACACAGATCAAATAGCTTTGTGGCACAGGGAAGGTGTTTTTTGAAGTAAAACATTTTGCTACATAGACATAATGTTTCAACCCCAAATCAGTGTATGATGCTAGAGTCCATTTCAACTTGTGCTTCGGTTATGTTTCTCTAGTGGCCTACTGTAAATATCTACAAAAGGTATTTCCCCAGTTCCCTACAGAGTTCCCTGAAGGAAAATGGAATGTAAGGTAGTAAGGTATAGACTCTTACAACGTAAAATACATAACAGTTACCATTCTATATTTGGCCAAAGGGTCCCTTGGAAAATTATCCTATTTCTGGCAGTGTTACATTACTCCTAAGAGTTTGTTTCATGATGTGAGGGAGTGACCAGTATTCTGCAGATTCTTTTTGAGTCATTTCTTTGGCAAGGCAAGTCTTGGCTCACCCTGAAGAGATGACCCTCAGCCTCCTTTTGCATGAGGTTTTCCCAGTACTATCCTCCATCCCAGCGATCCACTTGAGTAGATATGTGACTACCAGACAGTTCACCTCTTAACTACTTTGCACTCTTGGTTCCCTGCCCAAAGTGGCAGAATCTATCACTATTTAAAGAGGGCAGTGAATTTTTGAGTCTTTTTCTCAACAGCACTATAGGGACATACACCAGGCACAGGTTTGCAGTATTCTGTGCAAATTCTGACATGGTTTTCCTAAAATGAGGAGTGTGCCATACACTTAACAGAGCCCTTCTGCAGCCCTTCTTATGGGCTTCTGGCTACTTCCCCTGTTAAGCCCCTCACAGCTTCCAAGAAAGATTATGAGTATGCTGCAAACATCTGGTTACCTAAATCCGTACTGTTTGTAACCTACATGCAATTTCTTTTTCAAAATGGCAGGAGAGATGTCCCACCATGCGGTTCTGGATGCTGTTGCTGACGGGATAAGCGTTATTCTGTGTGAGCACAGTAACACTGAACGAGGCTTCTTGTCAGGGCTGCGTGACACACTAGCTACCCATCTACAGAACAAGATCAACATAATTGTGTCAGAAAAAGACAGAGATCCTCTCCAGGTGGCATAGAGGAAACACAGTGAAATTACTCAGTTAAACTTTCATGGTATATTGCATAGAACTTTCCAAATGTAAACTTAATTAAGATGCTCTAAATTTGTTCAGTTTGGAATAATTGTATTAAATTCTCCAAATGTGGGGATATGTAGTATATGTCAGAAAAATCATAAATGCTAATTTTGCGCTAATGAACGCTACTGTATGCAACTATCAGGCTGTTCTCAAAGTTACAGTTACAGATTAGTTCCATATATTTGAAAAAGTAACAATCAAAGCATTGTTTTGGGTAAATTATAAAAACCTGATTTATGTTCTATTTTCAAATTTACACAGCAGTTCTGTCCTACTGCAGCTACAATTTTAATAAGGAAAATCTACCAGTTAAGTCAGTCCTTTTAAGTTGTGTTAATAAAACTGGATCATATAACAAATCTTTACCTTGCTGAATTGCACACAACAACTTAGTGTATTAGAGTCCTATGCAAACCAAATTTAAGGCTTTATTTCTTTAACTGTAAGTGCATGTGTTGTTCCATTTGTATTTAACTAAAAAGAAGTGAGTAGCTCCAGGATTATCAATACCATGAGTACCTCTAAGTAAACTTAGAAACAGGAATGGTAAAGGTAATGGTTCAGCAGCATAAGACATTTCTTGCTCATGTCCCCAAGTCCAGCAGTTCTGTATTGCTGTAGGAGACACTGAAATGCTACTAGCCTGAAACAGCTCATATAGAATGCAAGAGGCAGAAAACTAATGCACAGATTGGGCAGTCATCCAGAAGCAGCACAAAATCAAGCTGAAATGTTATAACACAAAATCCAAGGAATTGTTTCACAGTAATTTTCTAGAGCGTGCACGATTTTGCAGTCAAGAACAGCCAAGAACTGATTCAATTAACTTTCTCTTAGCAGCTGTGTACTAACTCCTGCAGCCCTGTTCCTGGCCTGCTTAGGCATTTGATAGCCTACCACAACTGTTAGCTAAAAAATATCTAAAGTCAGGCTGATTATATCACTTTGTCCAAGTAAATATCACATCTAGAAAACCTAATAGAAAACTGAAAATGTACAGTGCCATCACTGTCTGTAAGCACCTTAGACAGTCTTTCATAGCTATTCAAATTATCAATTAAAATCTGAGTTTTACAGGAACTCTAAAGAGAGTCGCAGGACTGCAAAGTAGGAAGTGGCTACTTTTTAATCTATGATACTTTTAAGTTTCTTCAACACATCTCTTCCAGTGGCAGAATATTGGTTCTTCTTTGAATCTGAACCTAACTTCCAAAATTAGGGTGCCTTCACCCCTCAACCCAAATGTGTAAGTTTTAATGGTTCTGAGGGTAGCATAAGTGGTGATTGGCAGCATCTGTTGCATTTTGTAAAGTTTTCATTTGCAGCCTATAACACAAAAATGCAAATGCCATCAAAAACAATGTTAGTTACAATATATTTTAGGGCAGTGCAACTGGATGGTGCTGCTGAATTAGTTGGTGGCACAGATCACTTTTTCTCACCAGATCCTCCAGCAAGGCTAACTAGGGCTTATATTAGAAGAATCAATTTGACATTTGTGTTTTCAATGCAAACAAAAGCCAGGCTCCTGATTATGTCAGTTAGGGACACGCCAGGTAACACTGGAAATACAGTTAACAGTATTATAGTTAATGTTTGGGTTCTTTTCAAAAGCTATATATTGGTACTAAAAGTCAGGCAAACTACTTTTAATTTGCATACCTTAGAAGAAACAGTATAAAGTATCTCTGCTAGTGAGTTTGAAATCATCTGTGTACTGAGAAGATTTGCGAACTTTTGACATAATGGCAGTAACAGTGAAAATGGGACTTTCACATGCACACAACTGGCAGAACACCATCTGTCTTCCCATAAAAGCTTTGTGAAAGACAACACAAGCTAGTGAAAATTAATAAAGTACTTTATTTGATTGATTTGACCCATTACAATATTGAGCTGTAACACAGCTACCACATATTAGACACACAGAATTCAAGTGTCCCTGAAGTCTGGCTGGCAGACTATAGTTGATGAAACTGTAGGGCTTATTCCCACATACCTGAGAATCACAATGAAGAAAAGCTGTGAAACTACAGCAGTCTCTCAGCCTCTAAGGGCTACAAAAAGGGAATTCTTATAACAGGCACTTATAGCCTCCTCCAGGATCAATTAACATTACTGATGTAAACAATACACATATGCAAGCATTTTAAAAATAAACAAATCAACTCCACAGCCTCTTTACATTCCTGGATATCAAGCTGTAAAGCAGATGAAACAAAATGGATATCCTACTCTCACTCAGAGACAATGATTCAAGACCCTCACAATTTCTATTATCTAAGTTCTGCTGTAAAAGGATAAGGTTTGGAGAATGACCTTCAATTCTATTACCAGAATTTAATAAAGTTATCCACAACATCCCAAACCCACTGCTAGTTTTCTTTCCTTACATAGTCACAGCATGTCTCAACATTGTAAACCTTAGCTTCTTCACATACTGTAAGCCAGTCTTTTCTAATTGGTACTGGGAGTCCTGGAAAGCACTCAGCCATGAAAAGCTGTATCACTAGTAAAAAGTAAAGCTCTGACCATCTAGTGGTTTGCACTTAACAAGTGAACTGCTCTAACTAAACCCTCATGTCTGGTGAGGTAATATGCAGAAGGCACAATCTTACCAAGCGGGTTTTCCTGTCCCTAAGGTTGGCTGCATAGATGTGAATAAGGCCTCATCTGAGCAAACAGACAAAGCAGACAAATTAGAATACAGAGCAAGAGATCCCTTGCTTATAGAAAGCATCATTCCAAACTGCCTGAAGTAGCTGAACAATGAGCATCAGAAAAATACTGCATTTCAGTAAGTAGTCGAGCAGCTTTGGGGTTGGAGGGAAAGAGATCTGAGTATAGGTCCTTCTCCAGCAGCCCGTGGAAAACAGTTGGCATAGACGCTTTGGGAACACAGAGACATTACCCATCTTCATCTTCTTTCTCCAAGAAGTCAGTCAAGGTACTGTCATCTACAGGAATCAGTAAGTATTCCACGCCATCAGCTCCCTGAGAACACACATGTACATATTCTGTTAACACCAGTGGAAGCTGACACACAAACCACTAGGTAGCACTGCAACACTAATTCGTTTGCAGTGCGAGAGAGCTAGCCAGCACTCAGAACTACAATGCTAAAATCAGGGATGTTTAATTAGAGCAATGCCGTAAATGCACAAGCACAGGGACCAGCTGAAATATACTATTCTGCCACTACATAGCTCCTCAACACCATGTTTCCAGATTCAGTACTGATACTCATATAATGCCTCTTTAGCCCATACTCTAGCCCTGCAAATAAAGATTGCGACAGGAAGCAGACTGACAGACTCCAAAGCCTGTCATTTCTCAAGCTCTTCATGAAGCTATATTCCACAAAGCCTTGTAGGCTGCCAGGTACCCAAACCATGCTGTGCTTTCATTTAAAGAAAGTTCACAGACTAGTGGCCTGGAAGGAGCTGCCATTATAGAATTTCATCCCTTTGCTAGTGTCTGGGTGCTTCAAGCAATGAAACCTAATTCAAGCTGCAGGTTCATGCCTAAGGGATACTAGTAGCAAGCAAATAGCTTTCTGGTTAACATAGCTAACATAGATAGTTAACATTAGTCTTTCTGCAACTCACCCGTTTGGTCCGGATGAGCTTGTGGTCCCTGAATTCCGTCAGCTGTGCCCTGAGTGTCAGGTCACTGTTCACAAGGAACGCCTCCCGACACTGCTGGTAGAAGTCTTGGAAGGAGAGCCCTAGAGACAAGAGAAGGTGAAGCTGAAGTAGTAAGACTCTGAACATCCACTGCTTCCTCTCAGCACTATTAAAAGAGCATCCATCTTCTCCCACCTCTTTCATCAAGAAAGCACTCTCTGGCAAGTGCTCAGCACGATATAATGGAACGCAGATTTAGAAAAATGAAGTGAGATACAGAAGAATTGCTGCACCTTAAATTATCACAAATTCAAATCACAAAAGTTCTGATCAGCACTTCATGCCCAGATACAACAGCCTTATTTCAAGGATACACAAAACTTTGTTGAAGTCTGAGTACTTGCAATCCTAACAGCTTTTCCCATCTAACAATGCATATATGACTTCCACCTACAAATCCTGCAAATCGGCCCAGACTATAAAGAATGTGACATCACCACTTTCTTCACTTCTAAACATTGATAATTCTCTCTTAATTTCCAGCCCTTCTATTTTACTTCCATCTTTCTTTACGATTAAATGTTGCTCATGTCACCTGCAATAGCTGCTTACAGCTATTGCTTACAGCAGTGATAGAATGTCTGCATGTATCGTAGATTCCAGGGACATACCAAAAAAATCACTTAGGAGCAGCATGGGAACAGAAGCTCCTGTCTTTTCCTGGTCCTGTAAGTACTACAGCTATGCAAATTCATATTCTTCCTTTATTTTCCTTTTGTAAATGAGACAGCAGTCACAGCGCTTCTGTTGCTGATGATGCACCCCAGATAACAGAAGCCAGTGTCCACTATGACTGAGCTGGCAGTGATGCCACCCCAAGCAGACAAGACAAGCTGTTTAGGTACCTGGGTAAGATGGGTTGTCCTTGTTCTCCAGCTGGTACTGTGCAAGCAATCTGAATATCCCCCTAAGTGTGAGGACGAGAGGGAATCAAAAGCAAAAGATTAGAAAATACCGATTTTTCCCTCATAGGGAAGTGACTTTGTACATGCAGCTAGTGACTCTAAGTCAGCTATCCAAACTCCGCTTTAGAGTAATCCATTACTTAGAAGCCAGGTCATATTGTCTTCATCTGAAGGACTGTTTTCAAAAGAGCCCTGCCTCTTGCTGTGTGCCTAAGAGCTAATACAGACCAGAATAATCCAGCAAAGACTGGAGGCTCCCAAGTGCTGCTATGAAGTATAACAGTGTCTTACCTGGCATTGGGAGTGAGACTGCGCAGGACATGTGTTAAGGAGCTCAAAGCTAAAGATCCAGACTGCTGCACTAAAAGTGAGTTCTCGTAAGATGTTTCTTCCACGTAAGGACTAAATGTGGTTGTTTCATACCAAAGCCAGTTGTAGAGGCTTTGCTTTGCCTGATCCCACACTATACAAAGAGAGGAAGAAGAAAGCAGGCAAAATTGGGAGATTCAGCTTTTCTCGGGTATTAAATAATATTAAAATGTACTTGGTTCCACTGCAGGGGCTGAAGAAACTATATTCTTGAGGAATATCAATAAAACAAAGACTGTTGGAATCCTGTAGTCTGTTCATATTTTCAGTTTTCCGTGTCTTTATATACTTTTGATTCAATAGGGTCCCCATATCTAATCACAGTTTCTAGCTGCTTCATCCAGAAGCAGCCTGTTCAGTCAGAAGCATCAGGTCTATTTTACACATAAAGTGTAACACTTGTGAAACACGCTCAACTGGCCCAGAGTATAATGCAAAGACTTTTCTTTTTGCTACAAAGAACATGAGGCAAAAGGGTACTCACTGAGAGGAGCATTGATATGATCGATAGAGGCAATGAGGTAAATGCTAGGCAGAGAAGATAACTGTGCAAGGATCTGTTGACTTCTTTCTCCTCTCAACATTTGGCTGTCCAGGTTATGAAGGAGGACATAGAGCTCTAAAGATGAATCTGCAAGGTCAAGAAAAAAAAAAAAAAAACAAAAAACAGCTAAAAAGAACAGATCAAAGGAACTGTGCACAAAGTGGTTTCCAACACTCAGTGAAGCCTAGAACAAGTCTATTTCATCAGGTTCACCTCTACTTTCCTCATTCAATATCAAACAACTTTGCTTACACAGCCTGAAAGGCTTCCCCTCAATTCACTGTACTGCAGCTCTCACCACAACTACTGTTCTTTCTGCAGCTCAAGATTTTGTCTCATAATCCACTTATCACTTGCTCAATGTTTTACCAGGAATTACCCTGGTCACCCTTTTAGTCTGGAGATTCAAGGTCACTCAACTGTATCTTAAGAGGGAAACCTAAGCACAATTTGTTCAGCTGCTTTTAGGGTACATGACTAGAATCTTTAAATTCCTTCTCACACACCGAATACATATTTCCTACTCAGGATTTGATCCAAAGTATATTGACTTCATTAATTTTTTTCCCACTGAGCCCTCAGAAGAAGCCAAAAAGACTTTTAACAAGGGTAACATAAACAGTATTCCTTAAAAGTGCCAATGTAGCTTGTTATCCCCAGGGAAGAGCTGCTTGCCGAGCCCTGACGCAACTCTATAGAGGAGTAGCCATTTTCTGCAGAAGACATTTGGCTACCAATGGAAACTGAAGTTTTCACAGACTCCCACCAAATCAGCTGTAGTATAGCACACATGAGACCGACTTATATAGATTCAAGTGGGGACTTTCATTAATCAGCTTTTCCACCTATTTCCATCAGAAATACAAAAAATATAATGATGGAAAACGGAGTGTAAATTTTGAAAGCAATCCCCTACGCAATTAAGGTTCCAAAGTATACATACACACACATAAGCAGTAAAACTCATGCACAATTCAGCCAGCATTCTGTATGGTGGTTATTGTTTATTTTTGAACTAATTTCTAACTTGCCTGTTCATTATGCATGTCCTTTATTTCATCTTGATTTTGTAATTTGCACATTAAATGACTGCTCCACTAAACCATGTACACTTAAGCCTTGGCCCAGCATATACTGAAATTTATGGAAGGACTTCCAGGCCAGGATTTTCCAGAGGGGCTGGAAGACTTGTAACTGCCATTCCAAATTGCGTGCACGTTCTTCATCCTGTTTATTTCAGGACGATTATCAGATCTTCAAGTAGCACTAACAGTCACCTTTCCTCATGTTTTATGTTTATCCTGTCTTTTACCAAGAAACATATGGCTACAGAAACACTGTATACGTAAAGCACAGAGACACTGTGCTGAATGCAGGAAATGAGCATTTTAGTTTGCTCAAAAAGACAAGAAGCCTCTATCCTGCTAGAATACTCAGGCTCTCCTCCTATTTCAAGAAAACTCTGTGGGTGAAACACTGACAGAGGTAACAGCAAGGTGACATATATATATATGTAATCCTGGTATATAAGCTTCAAGAAAGCAAATATTTGGTAAAATAGAATAAGAGGTTGTAATTGTCCATATGAAAACTATGAGGTTAAGAATTAATAGTAAGATAAGGTCAGTCACTTTACCTTCTTTAAATCTCTTCAGGATGAATTCAAGTTGGTCAAGGGGACTACGGAACGTCCCAGTATGCTCCAGTACTTCCTCTGTGATGGAGTTCAAAATCTGGAACAGAAAATTGCAGAGTTATCACTGTTTCTCTGGCACTAATTGACCTACTGCAGAGAATCTGAAACAGACTTTGGTTATCATGAGGAAGATAACCTGTCCAATATCAATTCTTGAAACCCGTCAACATAAGCTAAAATTGCCACGCTTTTTCAAAAATAGAAGTCTAAAGTCTTATTTTATTCCACTAAGTATACATTAATGACAGGAATCACAACTCCCTAGAAAATGCATGGGCTAATTTCTTTAAACTCTTAAAAGAAATGGGAACTTCTCTTCATTCAAGAGTCTGTTAGCTACAGGCTTCAGGGAGCTTTTCCTAGAATTGGTCCTTATTTGGTATATTGGTATTGATTGTTTCGGTACTTATAACACAGGAAGATCAAAAAACCCATGAGCTTTTACCACACTTACTGATCTCACAGTGATGCTGGGGAAGTATCCATTAACCACAAGATGAACAGAATCCTGAAGCATAGAGGTACGAAACTTCTCTAACAAATCCCGCTTTGAGCCCAGTCCATAGAGCACGATATTGAAACCCAAGCTGCGGAAAGTGAGTAAATACACTAAATCAATCCTTCTTAGGTTCATAAATCTCTGTTTTCATTAAGCAAAATGATCCTATCCAATCCTACCTCTTAAAATTTCATGTTTCTAGAGAATTCATCAACTCCAGGCTTCATCTCTCAGCTGACAAGTAAGGTCAGCTGCAAGGAACCAGGTATGTGTCATCATAGAAAATGAAGTGTTCTGGCAGGCTAGAAACCATCAATTTAACAAAATGACTATGGAACAAAAATGGTATGATCCAAGAATTCTGTAAGACTGTACAGAGCCACATCATCAAATAATGTTGACCAGACTAACATTTGAATTTCCTCCTTCTCCATGTGATTGTATTGAATATTTACCATGAGTCACTGCAAATAAAAGAATAAAAAAACATAAAAGGCAAGTGTGTGCTACCCATTTACAAGGTGGGTTTCTAATCCCATCCACAGGTTGAGTTTCAAAGCAAACTGCCACTCTTCTTATACTTTCCCTTTCTTCTAGGACTGAAAAAACACCACCTTGACTAGAAAGACTGTCAGGCCACTCCAAGAACCAGAACTGGGCAAGATACCAAGGTAAGGCATCACAGACTTCAGCATCATCTCTAGATTTGCTCCTTTTATTCTGCCGCATGCCTGTCAAGCCATTTTCCCAGGTATTTGAGCTGCAGAGAACTCCTCCAATAAGTCTCTGACTTTTGAGGTTAACATGTTTTTCATAAGCTCCATAACTCCCTGTGGAGTGCAAATTCTTCTTTGCACTCTCTTCCAAAGCACCCAAGGGGCTTTCTGCTCATCAACATCTGCTCCTGCCTCAAATTTTAACTTCAAAGCTGAAGCCCTCTTTTCTCCAAGGCACTTCAGTGTCTCACAGCTCTACTCAACTTCACTATCTGATTTCCTAGAAGACTATTCTTTCTCCTTCCCACTTCACATTTCATTTCCTAGAAGACTGTTCTATCTCCTTCCCACTAACATATACATAGGGTTTCCTGTTAAGGTTTCCAACAGCATTAAAACTTCTACTTGCCTAGATCATTTAGCACCACACACACTCAAAGTTAACATTACTGCCATACCATTGGAATGGCCACGTACTTAAAGTGGTAGTGGGCTAATTATTATCAACCATACTCTTAGAAGCTTTTTTTTTAAAAAAAAAAAAAAAAAAAAAAAAAAAAAAAAAAAAAAAAAAAAAAAAAAAAAAAAAAAAAAAAAACCAACAAACCCAGCATTTTTCTCACCTTCAAGTTCTCTCTTCTGCAATCTTGCTTGGTCTATCTGGTATACACAAAATATTGTACTAAATTAATGATACCTAACTTTAAACATGAGCACTAAATTAAGGAGAAGATCACTCCTTAATTCATCTTTAACTCAAAATGAGTCTTGACAGGAGGTGAAGTTTTCTGGCAGTATCTGCTTACTTGGTTTATTCATCGATTCTCACTTCATACTTACTGTAACTGCAGCATCCACTTGGAAAACAGGGACTCATGCTGTTGATTTAGCTCTTTAATTTCAGCAGCAAAGGGAAGAGGAGCTTTTTTCAAAAGATCACGCAGTGTTTCCTGTATTAAGAAATAAGACAGTTTCCAAATCTGGGAAAGACAGGACAGATGTCTTTAGTCCTTACAAATACCACTTCAATACACTCTCTAGCTATGGACCAGCACAATTTTCACTGACAACTCATGTTCCCTGTGAGAACTCTAAGCACAATTTTGCTTTTGAAGAAACAAAGCAAAAAGCAAGTAAACTTTTTAGGGGAAATGTTATCCAGACTAGGACTAGAAGATTTATGCCAGTATTGCACCATATTACACCTCTTTCTGCTCAGTCTGGGAACACCAATCCTAGAGCAACAGACACATTCAGAGCTTTAACTGTATCAAACACTCTACCAGGAAGATGCCAAGACCACAATCCTGTTCAAAAGAGCACGGGTTCCAGTCAACATGCTTAGCAATAGTTAATGTGTTTGTCACTACAAGAGTATGCTCACAGACATCATCTTTGAAGAGAAATACAAATACAGCAGAAAGGAAGTAATTTTCAGCCTTCAAAATCATTGAGAAGAATTAATTCAGCTTTAAAGATGTGCTGGAATGTTGATATTTAAGCTGCAATGTGGCGTGATAAATGGCATCAGACTACACTGTCCTCTCTTTCTTCTATTTTAACAGCTTTACTTTCAGCTTTTGCTTTTCTACTATCTTTCAGCTTTTGCTTTTCTACTCTGCAGAAGAAGACAGTTTACCCTTGAAAGAATACAACAGGCAGCTGCAATGTTTCAGAAAAACATTGAGAGATAGAACTGCCAAGCCTGCAGCTCCTCTGGTGCCAGTAGTAGATTTAATACTGAAAATCCCAATTTCCCTCCAGAGCTGTTGTGCAAAAACTTGTTAGGGTCCAAATGTGTCTTTCTGCAATAATTTCAGACAGCAGCAGACAGCAGGCAATCTGTATATATGCTGTCTTTTAAAACACAAATGGGTACAAAAACAAAGTTACAGATGAGAGGGCACTATGTATATTTTACGTAACTCTCAGGCACCAATCCCAGGGGTTCTCTATGGTGCAACCACTTACTTGAAACTATCTGTGAAAGAGGCACATGGGAAAAAAAGTAGTCTAGCAAGTTAGCCACCAAAAATACACAGCTCCTGTTTCCCAGGAACTGGAATGAAGTGCATTTCACAAATAAGGTAACAATATATAGAGTTGTCCCCTCCTGCATGGGGCTTGACCCAGTAACCCACAGATGAAAAAGGATCCATCTTCTCTACACATATTCCACTAATATAATCAAGATGGTCTGTAAACCCCTTGCTCATTTCTTTTATAAAAATGCTGGTTTGGTGTTAATTTTGAATGCAGGGCTCTCCAACTCTACTTCTCCCTCTTTTCCTCCTTCAAAAGACAGCTTTAACCTCTTCCAGCGCTTGCAACTTTCAGCCACTTACCTTAGCAGTGCTTTGTCTCTGCATTTTCCCTACTGTTTCAAGCAATATCAGTTGGCAACAGCCCACTCTCACTGTCCTTGCCCAGGAGCAGCAGTAGGGGACAGGATGCTTAGACTCCCTGCCATGAACCCCATGCCTAACCCAGAGTTACCACCACCAATGTTTCCAGCAAAGACAAACTGAAAATACCAACACTGGGAAGTTTCAGAGGGGAAAACCTATACCCATGAAACTAAAAGCTCTGAGAGCAGTTTGGTTCACCATGAGCGTACCTGATTTAACCTTCTTTTCTGCAGTTTCTGCAGTGTTCGGTCTGAGGTAAGCACTTTAGAACTACTGTGGGCTTCAAAGTATTCCTCCACCAGGTTGCTCTGAAAAAAGTGACAGCAAGATGAGCCACTCTCCCCTGTTATCAACTCCTCTGTCCCTCTGCACCTACAAACATGTGTGCAGATGGCAATTAAGATATATAGAGCAAGACTAAATAGACAGACATGCTATTTGCAAAAATGGCTTCTACAAGAACACTCTGCCAAAGCTAAACCAGTCATACGGTTGCCCTCTGGAGAAAGAGGGAAGAGTTTCCAAAAGAACAGAACAAGGCAACAGTTCTGCAGATTATGGTGATCCCTGGTGCTGAAGAAAGTCTTATGCCAAAATAAACACTACGACAAAAAGTAGGATGTACTTCTTCTGGTACAAGAGGAACATATTTCTTCATCACTTCTCAATGCAATGACTCCTGCCTCACAGACATCATAGAATTTCTCCTTCTGGAGCAGCTGAGGATACGGACTGGGTTAGCCCCCAGGTTCATGCTTCATGGAGACAGAGCAAGGGCTGCTGGAAGGCACAGCAACAGCTAATCCAGTTGGTCTGGTTTGAAATAAATTTAGTAGTTCCTCCCCTATTCAGGCTTGGCCATTGACAGCTTACTGTCATTACGTGTCCCTTTGTTCTTGATAGCTCAGGAGAGCAATTTCTGAACACTCACCATCTTGTCCTCCTTCATTTTTTTGTTTAACAACTTTTTGGGAAGAGGTGTAGATGCAGCCTTAGTTTTTGCTGGGGTTTTTCGGCCTGATACAACAGTACTGGATTCCTTCTGTTCTTCCTCTTCCTCATCCTCCTCTGAGCAGGAAGCAGAATATTCACTCTCACTCTCTAAATGAGTGTCTGGACCTAGAGGATAAATTTAAGGTTAAGAGCTTAACCAATGACTTCTTACAAAGAACACATGGTGAACAGTCTCTCTCTCACACATAACATTCTCTAGAGGTTTTCCAAGAATACTGTTCCTAAACCTACTTAACAGAAAATTAAAGCAAAAGCTTATGAGGACTGCAAACACTCACAGCTACTTCATTCCCATTTTTGAATTTGAATTCATGTTTAGTTCTGCCCATTAATACTAATTGAGAAACACAAATCTATCCTAAAGTGGCTAATAAAGGAGTAAAATTCCTGCTTCTCCTAGTATGTCTACAACATTTTTTTCCCAAATGGGAGTCCTGTGCTTTCTGAGTCACACTCTGCAGGAAGGTTTTGTAAAAGATCTCTGTTAACAAAGTTGACTAAAGAGCACAGAATCTGGCTCAGTCTTGTTCTCACAGCACAAAACAAGAAACAGAACATGCAATATCATGCACAGAACTCTCCTCTACATTCATTCAGGACACATATAACCAGCCAGTCTTTGGAAATAATTTACCAAGCATATTGCAACCATCAATATAAAGTTTTAGAACTTGACTAGGTTCAAGTAATTGTGTTGATCCGTCTTAACCCTATAACCTTCACTCCCAGACTGCAGCTTGAAGAGCATCAGAGACCCCAAAAGCTAAGAGCTACAGGCACGGAGTGTCGGCATAGGTAGGATTATTCACAGTTTTGCCTCTTGTGATCATTTTTAGTAATCTAGCTTCTATCTCCTCCACACCTTTCCTTAATAGTAATTTTTACAGGGGAAAAAAAAAGCATATATCTTGAGAAAGGAGTCAATAAAATAAATTTCTTCAAGAACATTTCTGTAGTCTTTGTAGGTTGAAGCAGTCACAGTCAAACAGAAGCTTATAAGCATGAGAACCACTCCTCAACACACTGACAGTGGCAGCTGACTACCAAGACTGATCTTTACCTGCTAGCCTCCTCCTGAGTCTGTAAGGAGTGGTGGACACAAATTCATTCTTTTTACTCTGTAACAGCAAAAAACACACCATATATTAGAAAGAGTCACATTTGATAACAAAAAGCCTCCTTTAGATAAATAACCTTAATTAATCTTGTCTAATCAAGGGGTAAATGTGGTCTTCAAAACCAGTGTGTCTTACAGGCCTCTTTCATACTAGCGCCCCATACTGTAAAAGCCTTATCCACTTCTAGTATGATCCTACCCCACTTTAAAGAACCAACTTTTTCATTGCTCTTCGTTCTGAGTCACCATAACTGTCAGGTCTGGACTGTATCTTTCTGCACCATCTTGAAAGAAGATAGAAACTTCTTGGCTCTCTCTCCCATTTCACTTTTTTATTTTTTTTAAATAATAACAAAGTAAGAAACTGAACAGTAGCATCACTGCAGAACTTCTGTTATAACAGCATTGCTATCCTTAAGATTAAGGTTGTTTCTTTTGATGAGAAACTGGAAAACTCTGAGTCTAACTGCATATTAAGGAACTGGTAAACATTGACATTTGAGTGAGGTGAGGATACAGTCTCCAACTATGGTAATTAGGCTGTCAAACCTGTTAATTTACACATTGACTCTAAAGCCCATAATCCTGATTCATGATAGCTCTGGTGGCTCAGTGGAATTACTCCCCATCTGCCTCGATTAAGGGAGACGTACTGTGGGTCAGGTTCTTCAAGGTCCTTCCTCTCCAGTACTGCAAGTAACTAGTCAGTTCAAGTTAAAAAAAAAAAGTCACTCACCTTCTGCTGCACTTTGCTTGAACTCAAATGTTCTGCAAGACAAGAACCATCACTGTTCAGAATATCACATATTTCCAACAGTGGCACAGAATCCTCTATTAGGAATACAGGCAAAAACTACTCAAAGTTACACTGCTCCTGAATGTCATCTCACTAGCTGATAAGTCCTATGACAGAAACCCTTACCTTCCCACAGGTTAGCAAGGGAAAAACGCAGAGAGTCAATGCTATCACCACAGAAAAGAGACTAAGTTCTAGTCACAGTTCTGTGGGAAGCCACCAGGCAAGAGGGGAGACGAAAAAGTTTTAGCTGAATGTTCTTCTGTCCATGAGACAGAACTTTTCGAACACAAGGCTGACCTTCACTGACTTCTCCCACCTGTATCTCTCCTTACAACAGTGGATACTTGAATACTACACAATAAAGTATAAAGCTACACATGAACACCTACCCAGTCCTACCCATTTCGATTCTCACTCAACAGCTCAGCTCATAACTCTCTCAAGTGCAAGCATTTGGGTTGAACATACAGAAAATCATTTAAGGGGTACAGCAAAATATGAGACAGAAGTTCCCATTTTTCTCCAGGCCATCAGTGCATAGCAAAAGATGCGACATTCAGATGAACCAGAAGCCATGCACTCCAAGCAGCTCACTGCAAAATCACACTGACTAGAAAATAAAGGCGTAAGAGAAGCTGACACCCAAGTGTTCGCTTCACCACACAAGCAGGAACATAACCCCTAGTCACACAGCTTCAGTTCCCCAGAGCACTTACTGCTGCTTTGAAGGGTTTTGACAGTCTTGTCAGAACACTCAGTGCGATCAAGTGCCTCACTCTGTCCTGGTGTCCGGGCTAATTCAGAGGCTGTAAAAAATGGGGTGAAGGAAAGAAGTTCCATGCATCAGGCACAAAACTGCCAGCTCTGGATAGTCAGCCATGGAATCATACCCTTGAAACAGTTTCTTTTAGTATTCATTTACCATCTAGTTCAGGTATTGCATCAGATACTTCATTTTTTTTTTCTAACATCAAACTTAAAAATGATTCTCAGAAACCAAACTCTTCATTCATGCCACAGGCATAGCTGAGCAGGTGGCAGACTAGCTTTGCTTCTGTGACTACTACCTGTCTTCATATTAGAACAATCTTTGGATGTTTCTACTCAGGTTCTAAAAAAATGTTTGGCTGGACATCGCAGAGCTGCACATATAGCAAACATATCAATCCCTCAGAAGCTTAATTCTCATATTCAGTTCACCTTTTTCTACTACTGATTAGCACAAGCTGAAGTTGGACCACTGATCCAAATATGGAAGGCATCATGTCAGTGCCTCAAGAAAACCATTCTTCCACTGTATGACTTGCCTGATGAGTTGCAATCTATTATTTTTCAAACCTGTTGGGCTCAGTTTCCATATTGTTTATCCATCTCCAAACCCCAATCACAGCCTAGACCTTCAGGGTATAAAATTTGGCAGTCTTCAGCTTCCTAACTGCTATTCAACAGGTTTGTTCTATTAACAGGTATCCTCCATGCTTAGGTGAACTAATAACTTTCTTGTTCACTTTTACTTTGCCCTCATACACAACAAAGTTCCAGTACTGCATAGCTATACTCTTTTGCTGATAAACGTAAGTTTTCCGTAAGTCTAAGCTTTCCACAGGGCTTTCCATACTGCTTAATAGAATACTGTTGACACTGGCTAAGTCTGCAGTTATTTCAAGTTTTGCTTTCCAAATGAGGAATGTTTCACATAGCAGTCAAGCTCCTGGACAGAAGTACTCTAGTCCATAAGGCAGAGGTACTCATCTCACTAACGACACAAACCAGAAGGACCTCCTTCTGCACGTGCAAGTTAATGGTTTTATGCAAATTAACATCCAACTTTTCAGCATTCTCTAGGATTTGCAAGTCACCTTTTACTTGATGTTTTTATTTGAATGCAAGTTCACAGAAGTATGATGAAAAGGCCTTACTATATAGAAAACAAAACCAGGACCCTCAGATCAAACTGTTTAAGCAACATCAGGTTAGAACACCAGTCATAAAAGTCTGACAGGTATAAAAGAACATTAACCAGAGTCACAACTCCCAGAATGAATCTATGTCCTAACCCTGAGCTTGTTTTTCTAAAATAACCCAAATGTATCTTCTCAATGCACAAATGAACACGCAAATTATGTTAACAAGGTTACTCAAGAAAACAGCAGCTGGAGTAACAATAAAAGAGGAAAGGGGAAAACATACCCAGCTCTGCCATTTTTCCGGAGCGTTTTGGAGTCTGGAATGTGTAAACTTCACCACCACCCACACCTGAGCCATTTCCCATTGAATCTGTGAAAAGAAATGTTACATACAGTTATTCAAAAAGCACCGGAATATTGCCAGCCCAAGGGAAACTGAATACTTTTACTACGGGGCTTAAAAGATCCTTTATATAACAGATACTATAAAACATACCTAATTAAAAACCTTAGGCTTTTTACTGTCTACCTCTACCTCCAGAAGCACAGCCAGACCAGGCCAGCCCTCAGCATCCCTCTCCATGCTCCCATCAATAGCAATTTTATCAAAATTGTACAGCTTGCGCAACGCGAGAATCTCCCAAAGAAACCGCTGCGTTAGGATCTTCCCTTCCATTACCTTGAGCACATATTCCAAGAACTGCAACATAGGGCTTCTCTTCCAGGATCTCCTGAGCTTCATCATCTGAGATATTTTCAAGGGTCTTCACAAATCCCTTCACACTAACTGCAAGCTGAGGCTTATCCTTCCGAACTTTAAAAGCTAAAATTTCAAACAGAAGTTATTAATACATACTGTTTCCTTGCCTCGATTGTAGTAATTGCAGCTACCCATTTACAGACCAGCGTTCTGCCATGCTAAGCTCTACATAAACACAACTCAAAATATGTCCTGCTAAAAGAACAGCTAAAGCTAAAGCTACTCTAGGCCACAACAGTCATCTGATTGTCGGGCCATGCGTCCCTCCTGCAACACCTGGCACAAGAATCAGCTGCGAGGCCCAGATCCTCTTGTCACCACATGCCAGCTTGCTCAGTTTGGTACACACACACACGTGAATTGTTGTCATTTTTAAGTGCCAAATTACAGGCAGAAGGGACAGCCTTTAATTTCCTCTATCTTACTCGGCAAAGGGTCCAACAGATCCGGCCTAGAGATTTTCAGTACACTCACAGAATAATTGAGGGTGGAAGAGAAACAACCCAGGAGACCACCCAGTCCGACCCTGTGCTCAAAGCAGCACCGATAGCCAGCCCCGTCAGGGTGCTATGGGTCTTGCATCGAGTTTCCAGCATCTCTGAATCTGGTTCCACTTTTAAAAGCAACGAAACTTGCAGCAACGCGGTGCGAGCGGGCGTTTTTAAGTTCTCCGGAGCATGGGAAGCTGCCAGGCCGCCCACTCCTCCTCCGTCAGGCCGTTACACGTCCGCCCTCCCGCTCAGGAAGCCGGTGTGCGAACACACGGCACCACCTCCCGCTGAAGGGACCTGCCGCGGCGGAGCGGCCGCCGCTCTACCTGTACCGGAGACGGGCGGGAAAACGCGCCGAGGCAGCGGCGAGCTCAGCGGCGCCGGGTGCTGCACGGGCGGTACCTGCGTCCTCCGCGATGTGCTTCAGGACGTCCTCGTCGGGCACGAACCTCACTTCCAAAGCGGCGCCGCCCCTCCCCCGGTGCTGGCTCATGGCGGGCCCTGCGGCCGCCCGCGACACGCGCGGCCCTCGTCCTGCCCCGCCGCCAGGGGGCGGCGCCAACCGCCGTAATGGCCGCCCCCTCGCAGCCGCGGCGCCAGGCGGAAACGGTCCCACGCGCTCGGCGGCACGCGCGGAGGGGCGGGCGGGAGGCGGAGCGAGGGCGCCGCTGCGCCAGTGAGCGCCGCCGACGGGCCCTGACGGATTTGGGGCTCGGCCAATCGGCGAGCGCCGCAGCGCCTGCCGGCGGCAGTTCCGCCGCCCGCCACGGGGAGCGCGCGCCCGCCC
Organism: Eudromia elegans; assembly: GCA_003342815.1. NCBI lineage: Eukaryota > Metazoa > Chordata > Aves > Tinamiformes > Tinamidae > Eudromia > Eudromia elegans. Next base: position 455,009 of record PTEX01000178.1, on the reverse strand, counting down.
CCTGCGCCGCCGCGGTAGCCGGCGCGCCCTGCGCAGCCACTGCGAGCCCGAGGGAGAGCAAAGCGGAAGAACCGCGGGAGAAAGCGGAGGCAGGTTCACTAAAGGAGAGTGGGAGTAGGGGGGGAGTGGAGGGCTCGCAACCTCCCTGACACACACACGCCCCGGCTAGCTACCCGAGGCCCAAGCAGGTCAACGTGAAAACACACACTTGACAAAGTACTTATCTGTTCAGAAACAGCACGATATTTATTTAACATCTTTATATATTTATATATATTTATATATAATTCTTTTCTGCATTGCAGATTTAGTTTTATACATCTCTATTTACAATGATTTAAAATAATTATATTTTATCTCTGGCAGGTATTTACAGAGTCAAAAGTAACTACATTTCACATTTCAACAACAGTCAACAGCATTAATCAGTTCAGTAAGACAGTTAAGATAATGGCTTACATGCACCAATAACATGATCTTCAATATGTGCCATCTTCAGGTCTAACAATGAAGATTTTCCCTGGTCCCAGGTTAAAGGACACCATACAGCAGAGGTTGGGGTTACTAAAACCCCTTTTGCTTTAGTCGTTCACCAGTAACCAAATCCTGAATGTTTGGGGTTCACCACCCCTAGACAGGGCTTTCCTGGTGAAAAGGGATTCAACACCACTAATCCGTGTTCTGTCACCTATTTGTTTGTCCACAAGAAGTGGGCTACTTGCTGCTTATGCTCCCTCTATGACAGAGATAAGATTACATAATGCTAAAGTAGTAAAAATCCTCATTTCAGAGAAACAAACCTTGTATGACAGAAAAAGTAAGAAAATAATCTTTTAACCCTTGCAGAATTTTTTCCCCTGTCAGTAAAACTGACTGCATATCCTGTATTGTTACAAGGACAATACAAATCAAAAGATTCACTGTCAAGTAGAGGAAATACAAATTTAAAAAATGCAGCATGGGGTATACATTGGTTTAGCATTTTCTTTTTAAATAACAGATAAAAGCTACCATAACAAATCTAAAATGTATTAAGAGTATCTGATTTAATTATTCAAAATCTTTATTAGCTTTTTCCTGGAATCCTTGATATGGAAAAAAGTTAAATGACTCAATTTAATTTAATCACCTGGAATCTTTCCATAAATAACCAGCTAGTAATATCCTTCCCAAAAGTATGCACTTTCTGCAAGAAAACTGTAAGAAGTCTTGTTTCAAAGTAATCATTGAACACTGACACACAGAAACACACATACACACTCCAGCACTAACAAACTATTAATACTTTGAAGAGTGGTTTATCCTGAGTGATTGCTATCTCACATCTACTGTATATTTGAAGCCACATAGTTTCTAACACTTGCATTTTTTTCATAAACTAATAACATTAAAGTCTAGCACTGCTATAGAAACTGCTTGAATAAAAGGAACAGTGTCAATAGCTAGTATTAATTAGTATCACTTCCAAGTCCTACCTATTTTTAAAAGATAATTTCTCTTTGAACAGATTGCTTCATTCCTACCAATTTCTTCTTTTTGTGGTCAGTTCTGGGGAGGACAAGGAACCAAATACATTAGATCCATCATCCTCCTTGTGAGGAACATTTCATGACAAAGCACCGAAATGACACTTTTCCAAAGAATATTCTTTAACTATCAGATGTCTTCCCCTGACACACCATTTTGCCCCTCTGAAGAAGAAAAAAAAAAAAAAAAAAAAAAAAAAAACCACGATGTGAATTTGGTACCACCATTTTGATGGGTGATTATTCATCTTTTCAAGAGCCAAAAAGTTATTTTGAAGTTCCATCAGAATTCAAACAAACATACTTTCCGCTAAATTCTATTTTATTCACTGCAAGATATGAAGCAAGAGCTCACAACAAAGTAATTAGTTTATAAAACTTGGCCTAATCACTTTGTGCATCACACAAGTTAAAAGATAAGCCAGTTTTACTCTACAAAGTTTCATACCATATCTCTTCCTATCAACAGCTCCTCACAGCAATATTTTAACAATCCATTATGAGAGAAAGGACAATTTATGGACTCATTTTTAAAAATTAAATCAGTCCCACAAATCCAGTCTTTGGTAAAAAGGGGATGTAAAACATAGTCGAAAGATTATTTTGTCCTTTTTTTTTTTTAAATTCAAGAGAAAATAAATCAAAATAATGGAAACAGAAACTGTTTACTGTTATCTTTAGTTAAACTTAGAATACAATCACTTAGCCTGAGAATACAATCACTTAGCCTGAGACAGATTTTTACCAAATCAATTTCTGGAAGCTGTGAGGTGCTTTTAGACTTCTGCAGCTTGCTCCTGAACTTTTAATTCACTGTATGCAAACCTTAGCGCTTGCAAAATTTACCAGGCGAGTTTACTCCAAACGGCTACCATAACATGGCTGGCAAGCATGACTATTTATTTTAGACTTGAAAATTTTTTTTGTTTTTAGACATGAAAAATTTGCTAGACATGAAAATTTTGACTGACATACATATTGACTAATAACATTCACATGCGATCTCCCCATGACTTCCCAAATCACCTCTAGAAAAGCTTTCTACAGCCAAGTTTACCCAATTGCCAATGCGAAAACAAACTAAATAATTAAGGGAAATTAAGGCCCACAGGCTAGAAATAAACTGCATTTAACTCACTGAAAATGGAAATAAACCCCAAAATGCAGTCCACGTACAGATAAAATGTCCTTTCTTTTTACTATGCTTAGAAAGGGCTGAAGTTTTGCAAATTTGGTTCTGTGATCGTCCTAAACAACCAAAACAAAAAGCTTATTTACTGTTCTCATGTAAACTATTCCTATACTGTAAAGGGATGTTCTCACAACCCATTCCTATATTGTAAAAAGCTAATGGCTTTAATACTATATTAAATGAGCCAAGGTAGCAAAATCTTTGGCCACAAAATAATTGCAGAATTTAAGGATGACAGTATAACTTCTAAGAGCATCAGGAACATCTTTTTCTTCTGTGCTACACACATTTCATTCAAATGTGTTTCATTACATTTTCCACACCTCCTCCAGGATTATGACTACAGTACCCAGTTTTAAGATCTTTCTTGAAACCCTCTTGGTTCCCACTTGGTCTTCAAACTAATTTAAATTTGTAAGCCAAAACAAATAACATTTTCCAGTTTGTGACAAAATTAAAGTACCTGAACAGTTAAAACAGGTAGCCATCAGTTCATGAAAAAATAACCTCAAATTCTTAGGTTAAAATACAGCTGTAGCATAAGTTTATCTACTCCAAAATTAAATTCTTCAGAAAAATTGTATTTTAAAAACATTATATATTAAATATTAAGGAATTTTTTTTTTTTCTCTCTCCATGAACAGTAATAATATTTGTGAAAGAAGTGGAAACAAACCTCATAATATCTGGAGATAAAAAGGGTTAGAGATGGTCTCAACCCTTACTATGGAGTAGCTTTACCATCAATATTAAGGTGTGGGTTCCTTCCTTAAACTGGAAAAATATGTCTATATTTACATACAGTATACACACAGTTGAGGCAACTGATTGTCAACACGTGACAAATGTATGTACCTATCCACACACAAGTAAACCTCACATGGTGAGAAAAAACCCTGTCCCAGTAAACTCCACTATTCACAGAAGTAGTGCAAATAAATACTTTGTGAGAAAACAAAATTTTTCTCACTATTTTGTTGCCGAAACAGCTGAATTTAATAACCTTAAAGCCAGCAAGAGTATGTTGGAAATGTTAAATTTAAGTACTTAAGGCCAACATACTTGCAAACTATAAATTTCTGGTGGCAACATGTTCAGCATTACCGAACAAAGTGTGCCGTAAAAAAGCCTGTCCAAATTCACATCAGCAAGGGTGTGTATTTAAGTAATACAGTGACATACAAAGTCTTCATATACTGAAATCTAAACTGAAAGGATTATACCGCAATTTATTCCTAAAATCATAAGGACCAAGAAAAAGAACGAATAACAAAATGGCAGCATATCATGATGTGATAAAAACTGTATAAAGGGATAATTCAGTTATCCTGACTTAAATGTGCATACACACTTACACTACTCACATCTTCTCACCCAGCACAGGTATGCGCATGCAGACACATACACACACAACAAAAACGCAGTGTTGTGCTTTTTACCCTTCTCTTGTTACGCTGCAGCTGTACTAAATTACTGCAGAGCTCTAAAACCAGCACTTCCTGTCAACTGCCAAAGGTTCTAAAACCAGCCACAGGAGAATTAATTCAGAATAGAGAGATTTGAATCTAAATATTTGCCATGAGTGTCAGAAAATCGAAGTATGCTTTGTATGTCATTCAGTATTTAACATAATCAGAAAGTCATCAGATTATTCTATCAGCCAGCATTACAGATATTTCTAATTTTATTACTGCCACACTACTTTGAAGTGTACTGAACTTCAGTACATGAAGTTTTGGTACAGTCTTCACACATCTCAGTATAGTTTGAGACACATCTAAAAGCATTAGTGATCCATGTGATATACAGCACTACCAAGGCTCGATGTTACAGCCGGTTTGTAGGTACCAGTAATGACTCATTTCTAAGATAGGTTTTGATCAGTGCACATTTGAAAAATGACAAATCAAACCCCCACAAATAAAACATTGCCCTCTAAGGGTAATTTTGGTAGGTTATAGATGTACCACATCAGCACATAGGAAAAATGTAGGGATAAATTTCAAAATTATTCAAAAAGCTTTATAGGAGAAATAAAAATCACAAGAATTAAACAAAATACAATGCATTATAAAGCCATAACAAAAAGGCACCCCATCAGAATGAGAACTGCAAAAATACCTTAAAATATAGGTTGACTAAAGTTTTAACCAATTCAAACTTACACATACACATTTGCTTTTTAGCTTTCCTGAAAAAGGTTAATGGCATAATGTACAGGAAACTACACATACACATGGATATATTTATATATATATCCACCCCTAAATATATATATATATTCCAAATATATGTTTGTTATATTTGTCATATATACATATATAGTTTGACAAATTAAGTGAACGAAACACCTCAATGCACACTTACAATGTTAAACACAAATCAAGAACCTTGCTAACAAATAGCCACATTTTAAAAAAATGCTTACTAAAATAATTCTTCAAGAACTAGCTGACACTTCTGACATTTCCTTTCCCAAAGATTTAAACAAATAATTTGGTCCTTACCAATCTACAGTGATGGTTCTTTCATATAATTTCCTTTGGATGGTCTCTACAAAATACAAACTTTGTAAACTTTCAAAAGACAAACTAGCCAATGAGCTTCTGCACACCCAGGGCAATTATCAAGTGTACTATATCAAGCTACTGCTACTAAAACTTTATAAGAGTAGCCCCTCTAACCTCTACAGCTTTTGACATTATTACATATCTCAGTGTCTGATTTTCACAGAGGATTCTATCTTGTACCTGAATCTTGATGTTGCCTTATAGTTCCTGCTATGTGTCACTAATGGGTTTGAAAGATGAACTTTGAATGGGAAAACAGTAAGGCTTTCTTTCTTTTTAATATTTAAATTACTCATTTTCTGATTATATTTTGGCATTAATCTGGATGCATTTAATTATTTAACTTCTCTGAGAATTAAAGATATGAAGACTAGATTTCCAAAGTTACTTGTCAAACCACAAAAACTCCTTCAAATACCGAAGTTTTAATGTAAATTTGAAAGCTAATTTTTTTTTGAAATAAATATTCAAAGGTAAAATTACAGAAGCTACATTAAAATGACCATCAGCACTGTAACACCTTGTTATTGTCCTGAATTTTTTTAAAGAGGATAATCCAAACATAGCCTGTTACTTTAACTGCTTATTTTTTTATTCACAGTGACAAGTGAAAGCAAAGTGCCCACATAAAGACTCTAACGCTCCTGCAGTTTTACAATTTGTAAACTCCCAGCATATTATATATTACCTAAGGAAACAGGATGAGCCTTCCTCTTTCCTCTCCAAAAAAAAAAAATACAGCGAGACAGAAGGAAAGGAGAATGACAAGCATTTCCTGTGCAACCAGGAATACATATGTGCTTCTAAGCAGTGTCCTCTAACATAAGTACGAGCTTGTGCCCATACACCAGTCATATACATTCAAGATTTGGCTCAATGGCATGAGTTCTGAATTTTCTAGAGTAAGGGTCAATCAACTAAAATAACAAGACAGTTAAAACAAGAAAATCCAGAACACCTTAACAGATTATAAATACAAAGGCAGCAAAGCGTGGTCCTTCTGGGAAAAACGGACTGTCGGTACCACTTGGTACAAATGCTGTTTCCAGAAAAGTGTTTCACATTGAAGCTTCAGTTTTTCTAGCAAATCATTGTCTCAATCCCTGAGACAGCCCCTTAGAGGATGGCCTGTCTGGACTGCAGGATTCTTAAAATCACTCCATGATGGAATTTAGGGACACTGAGAAAGCAGCTAAGGGGTGGGAGTATCCACTAGCCATTATACATAGAAAGCAGCCTGAGAAATATTCTTTACCCGAATACACCTTTCAATTCAGTGATCATCACCTCACAAGAACAACAACAACAACAACACTAACAACAAAAATTGGAGCAGAGCTAGCTGTTAGTTCCTGGGAAAGTAGTGTTTCCCTCCCACTTATGAACCAAATTGCTTTACCAGCATGGTCTTGTCTAAATTTTAATCTGTACACAGAATAACCCTGTGTCCTGGAGGGGAAGACATAACATTATATATGACTGCAACGCCATTAGAAGTGCATTGTAACCTACATTATCTACTTACAACTCTCTCTGAGGGACAACAACTTGGTAATATGCATGTCTCAGTGGCCAAACATCAAAAGCTTCTCAGATGAGAGACTGGGGCAGGCAAGAAAATAAACTACCCTCGTTTAATGAAAAAGTGCTGTAGGTAGCCAGGAGCAGCAATGACAATCCCCTCCCCAGAATTGATTGCACAGACTCAGAGAGGTCCAAAGTCACATTAGAATCTCTGAGGCACTCCTGGTTCTGAGAAAAGTCATGATCCAGTAGTCTTTGCAGTACTGTAGACCGAGAAAACAAACCCGTTTCTATTTCTTAACAAAGCCAAAGTATCATCTCATAGGGATCACATTCACCATTTCCGCCGGTGTCTCCAGTCTCACAGTGTTGAAATGGGACTGATCAGCCTACGATGGATTGCACATCACCCAAGGAGAAAGGAAGGCATGGAAAAAGGCATACAGTACGTTATATACTGCTAAACAACCATGTTTACAAGGGGTGAGAATGAAGGTGAGGGAAGAATTATTGCTGTTTCAGTACAAGATACAGTATTATATCTAAAACAAATCAAACAAGATCACAACAGTATTTTCACACTGTAGGATGATGGTTCTTGTTTTGCCCAAGGATGACCTTGCCTGGGGATCAAAGGGGAAAGGGAATCCTAAGGGGGTCAGCTACACTTGGGATATCAGCTGCATATTGAAACTTGGAGATCGAGACTGTTTGGTTAGGGGAGCTCCTGGGGGAAGGAGATCTTTACCTTCCCCAGCTTGGCCTAGTCGATCCTCTTGTAGGCTGATAGTCGAAAAACGGTTGGTGTTGCCAGTTGATAGATTGGTGACACCCTCTGTGCCAACGACGACACTGGAGCCTGCTTGACTGCCATTCATATAGTCAAATGATTTGCTGGAGGAAGCACTGGCGGTCCTGATCAGACTCAAACTGTTGGCTTTTGGCACCACCTGCCCAGCAGGCAGGCTGAGGTGTTTCTTAGTAGGTGTCATCTCAATCATATCTGCACCAAGGTCAGTGGATTGGTGCACGTACTGCTTCCGAGCTACTGAATCTCGAGGGCTCTCACTAGATTTTGTTGCAGAAGAGCTTTCTTTATCCTTAGCTGAACGCCCACTTGCTGTTTTCCTTAAGCTACCCTTCTGGGATACAGATGATGGAAGTTTGGTCCCAACTGGCTGGCTGCTGAGGGAAGCGCCTGATGAAAATCCTTCATCAGCATCATTAAGGTTCAAAGATTCCTCTCTTCCATTTACACCCTCAGTATCTATTGAGGAGAAAAAAAAGGAAAAAAAACACAACCAAAACCCCCCCAAACCAGTCAGAACATATAGTAAACATTTCAGTTACATACAGATGCACACAGAATGTCAGAACAAACTTTGTTTGCTGATTCAGATGATTCCTGCTTAAATCACACTGCTTAAAATTTCTAACTCTTTTCACAGTAATTTTCCTATTATATGTAATATAATAAGGGGATTTGACAATAAGTATTCTCTGAGCTTGATTTGACTTTTCTCTGTATCATTCTTTAAGTCAGGAGTACCAGTTACCATGAGAAGGGCCTCATTTGATTTTAGCTCTGTCTACATTAACTGATCCCAGTTCTCCCACAACCAAAAAAGGCAAAATCTTTTCAGACTATCTTCATCCTGATAGGGGGCAAGATGTGAGCATGTTTAAGATCTCTGTCTGTCAGAGTAAGTTACCACTAGGTGAGCAAAATTAGGTCACCTTCCCACTTCTACAGAAGTAGAAGGCTTCTGCTGTGTACAGCTAGTAGTTCAAACATGAATAAGTCTGCTGTTGGAGAGCAAACTAATTTCTGGTTTTCTCTCCACAGAGCTCAATCCTCCATACATTTCTAGCTATCCCATAGACATGGTTCAATCACATTTGCTTTCATCTGGGCATCTATATTTTTCAGAGAAAAATTTCATGTATCAACATAAGTTTAACCTGTGCAATATTTCATGTTGGACAAGCCTTTTTTTTTTTCCTACTTCTGAGTAAGGCCTGTAAAGCAGGGGGAGAATAGGCAAACACCCAGGAAAAAAAAAAACTTATTAAATTCTTGCTTTCAGTCTTATGATGTGATTATGGTTGTACTTTTTTTTAAACCCATCTCTTGTTTTAAGCTCCAAATACTCAAAACAGAATAACAGTTATTGCTTCACTAAAAAACTGAATAGCATTTGAAATTCAAAACTGAAAGCAGAGCTTGATGTCTTTGCTCCAGGTACCTTGTTTGGATAGTTAAACCCCATGAAGTTTAGCCATGTCTGCAAAAAAGGAGACATTCAGGTGACGCAAATTTTGCTTTCCTTTATGAAAGTTGTAGAGTTTGACTATTTGTCAAATCCACAAAATCTATGCATCTGTCACGTGTTACTTCACTGGTAGTTTGCTCAGCTTGCATGCCACTGAGCAAACACATTTCTCTCTTCTGTGGAATGAGGAAGAGCAGTGGTAAGGATCTTGAAAGTCTCTTAACATTTGAGTAGAACCTCATCCTTTCATACTGATTGGTAGCAGTACGCTAAGAAACATTAAAGTATGGCAAGCAGAAAAGGCACAAAGCCTTCACTGTTGCTGCTTTGGTATAAAAAGCATACAGCTAGATCCAATGTCAAATTTCCGAAGCATGAAGTGCTTCATTGTAGTTTTGTTATTGTTTGGTTATTTTGTTATTGTCCGGTTTAAATCAGTTTTTCTTTTTAGGGAATGCTGCTTTGGAATAACTAGTAGAGTGAATCAGCCTACAAAAGTTGTTCAGCCTTCTCCAAATCAGTCTATTCTCAGGCCTCTCTCAGACCACCACAATAATGGGATATTCCCTCATTCCGTATGGTTCTGTTTGACTCACTAGCCTCCCCAAAAGCAGCAACATAGTTCATGCTACTGCAGTCTTCCTCCCTTTATTCTTGAATTAGAAAGCTATTTAATTTTCAACAAATATAATTAAAATGAAGTGTGTTACACTTGCTTTAATTTCCTGCATCCATATTTAAAACACATATCAAACTAGAGCTTCATGTTCTTATTAAGACATGCATCTATTTTCTTATATAGGACAATAAAATATTTTACTCACAATCCACATCTCCATTCCCCCCAAACCTTCCCACACACAATTATCAAAGGTACTAATAAAAGGATGATGTAACTGGAACATAGTGAAAACATTTTTTCAATAAACCATCATTTTATGTTCCTTTATATCATCATGCAAAGCTGGATGAAAGTGTATTTGGTTACAAGCAGCAATAGCAGCAGCTCAACTCCCCTCTCAATCCTTTCTTATTGAAGCATAAGATAAGCAGCTTGAAAGAAAGCAGCTTGAAATAATATTTGTAAAATTTCTGTTTTTACAGGAACATGAGCCGTTCTTCATAGTTTGTCTCATAGCATTTCTGATGGAAACAGGATGCACTAAAGCAGACATCCCCTTTTCAGGGTCTGAGAAGCAAAGACACACAGAAAAAGTGGCATTGTGTCCACAGAATTTAGAGAGAAGGCTGAGAGGGTTGCTGCAAGCTTTTGGATGCTGCAACTATACAGAGGCCCAAGCAGCTCAGCAGTGCTCAGAAGTGAAGAAAATAGAGAAGACAACATGCGAGAGAATTTCTGGTTAGTCTGATCCCAGGTATGTAGGAAAAATCTCAGAAGGACTCAAGTAATTCAGTAAACACATACACTTTTCTCAATGCAAGTTATTTTTCATCTAAAAGTTGCTCTCAGAAACCTCCACCCAAAAAAAAAAAAAAAAAAAAAATCCTCCAACAGACCAGTAAGACAATGGAAAGGGGGAAAAAAAAAAAGAAAAAGGGAAAAAAGAGAGAAAAAGCTAAACCACTCCTCCCTATTATACTACCACACCAGAATGAAAAGAGCTAGTGCAATGTGACAGAAAGCAGGTTCACTGCACTACATTCTGTCTTCAGGATTCTCACTGTTCCCTATCAGGATCAGTCCCTTTCCAAAGAAAACCTTATTAATGCAAGTACATAGTTATTCCTACAGAGGTAGAGGCAGCATTCTCCAAAGGTCCAAGATAATGTACATACCTACTACTAATGCAGGACAACATCTTTCTAAGGCATCCCTGAAACATTCTTGAAATCTTCTGCCATTTTGCTTTTATTTGATCAAAATACTGATCTAAAAAGGGGTTCTATATAATTCAAACGACATTTATTCTGTTTGTCCTTTCCATACCTGAAAGGTGGCAGAGTCATTAAAAATGATAGTACTCATATGATACTGTTTAATATCATACTGATTTTGAGAAGCTAACCCACACTCTCTGTGAAATCAGCATCAATAAGATAATAGAACACTATATATATATACACACACACACACGTACACAGGGCTATACTGATAATCAAATCAAACTCCATCCCTTGGCCTCCTCCTAGATGTTATCAACTGGCAGAATTCGGTTTGCTCATGCACATAATTATATACTGCTAATATTTTAAAAAGTAAAGGATATTCAACCCACTTCTATTTGGGTAAAACATGCAGAATGACCCATTCTTCAAGAATATGTAAATGACAAATATATCTTTAAAAAAAGAATGAAGGCCATATCGTTAAGCAGTCTCTTTCTCACTTCCCTTCTTTCTCAGAAGGTTCTCTGCAAAATTGACGACTTCTCCATATCCTTCAGGTCATGCGCATGCAAAGGTTAGTGAAACAGAGTTAGATCAATTGAACAAACGAATTTAGGAGTAGACAGGACTCATTTACTGAGCATGCTCAAACTCACTATGCACCAAGGAGTAGATTATAAACCCACACTAAGCATTTTTATGCAACTGCCCTCTACAGAAGAATGGTATGTTCATTACAATTTGATATCAACTCTGATTAATGGTAAGGATTCTGTGATAACAATTCCTTAAATCTTTATTTTGTCCATATTATTTCCCAGAAGAACAAATCTAAAACCCATGTAGCTAACCCTCATACCTGCAAGCAAATCTCAGTTTCGATAAACTAATATGCTTGTAGATGTTGGAAATACCAAAGGAATGTTCGGATAGCAAAGCAGACTTAAGACTGGAGAACTCTTGAAAATGTATTTAGATAAATTCACAAGAAATTAATGAGAATGTTCATCATTTCTGAAGATGACTCAAATTCAATGCTCAAAAGCATGCTCCTAACTCTTATCTAGAGTATAGATAAGAAAGTTGATAGATGAGCTTAAGTTAAATTAATCTCTACCAGCTACTCTATCTGAACAGTACAACTGTGAAAGAAAACAACCACTGAGTCAGAAGTTTAAGTAATATGACAACTTGATTTAATCTGTAAGACTGAAGTTTTGTTTTAAACTTTTTGTTTTTAAACCAGCTAGTTCTTTCATGTGAACTAGTTGTAAGCATGTGAATCTTCATTTACTGGCAAATAAATCCATTGGAGAGGCTTGACTTTTAAATGGAAACAGGAATCTTTCCTGGAAGTTTCAAAGCCACGCACTAGCAAGACACAACTGGATTTAACTTGTAGCCAATCTGTATACTGCTATATCTCTATACTGACTGCTCTTCAGAACTAGATTTATGTTCACCTGGTGCATCTTTCTCCTTCTGAATATTAAACATGCTCAGTAATAGAAAGTTTCCAAGCAATCCCAATGCTCTTGGCTATTATATTTGTATTTCTTTTTAAGCCATGCCAAGCAGTCTTTCACCACACAGATGCAAGCCCCAGGCCAGCCCACGTGATAACAAAAGGTAGTACCTGACCTGATGTTAGGTATATAGGGGATGCGTGTATTGCAAAGAGAAGCTAATACACCCTGGGATAGCGGAAACACACACTAGAATGGAAAGAAGTTCTGCTTGGGGATAGGGAGCCAGGATCCTCCTCCAGCAACTGCCTCACTGACTTCTGCCTCCTCATCTCTGTCCTACCCTCTGTTGTGGCTGCTGTCAAGGTGGGCTCCGGGAAGCCATGCTCAGGGGTCCTGCGCATCAGCACCTCCCCCTCTTGCTCACGTTTGATCCCTAGGTCTGTGCAGCCGTGTTGGATCGGTGAGCCAGGAATGCTTGAGTCAGCCTCGTTTGAGAAGTCAAAGCCATCTGGGATTCAACATAACACATTTTAGTGCGTTTCCGTTCCTTTCTTGATATTCCAACCCAGGTAGGGAAAATAGAAGATTTATGTGGACAAGGAACAAACATAAAACACTACCCATGCTTAGCTGAAAATTGTGAGAACATCCACAGAAAGGGACAGGTGGGCTATACTGCAGACCAGAGACTAGCAAATGAATATAATGGCAACTACAGTAAAGACAAACACAACTCAGAGTCTTCAAGATAGAAGACACTTGCTTCTTGTCCTGGACATCCCGATTCAGCTGAGAACCAGAGGTCATTAAATCCCTTGAGCACATGATACAAAACAGAAAAACAAAAGAAAAAAGAAAAGTATCAACAGAAAATGCAATATTTGTTTTCAGACTCCTCTACCCTCAGTTTAATTTCAGGTTACTCTACTTTTTACCTTCAGCTATTTATGCTTTTTTTTTTCTTTTATGTTTTATACATGTAGCATCAAAGTTGTTTAAGTATGACAAAGTGATTTCAAAGTAAGCTTTTTCCTACACCTACACTGAAGATATATCAAGGTAAATATTACTACATATTTTTCTTTAAGTCAAGCACACTTGCATATGGAGAAGTGCTCTCTCATGAAAAACAGAATTTTCTTTAGTTATCCTAATTCAGTTCATGACATATCCCTTCTGTAAAATGGACTCTGATGGTATAAATGATGTTCAGCATTTCCATCTCCCACTGTGTTCAGTGGGTCTGGTCAGCTGGAACCCTACCGAGGTTTGGATACTATTTTGCTTGAGTTATTTATGATGGGAGACAGTTGAGTTTTAGTGCAGATTAATGGAAGAACTCTAATTCTAAACTACACTCTATCACTGAAGTTTCAGGCTGTGTAACATGGAGAAAGAAAGGCTTGCTTAACATTTTCCAATTTCTCTATTTACTTACCTACCTCAATAGCTATTGTCAAGTAAAGAACAAAACAGACACTAAATGTTCATGTTCATGCAGTGCTCTGAAGATGTAAAATACTAGACAGTTACAGAGCATAGTTTTTCAAAAGAAATAGTTATTATTCTGCACACATTCAAACTCAGAAGCCAGGTTACACTGATGGAGATGAATACAGTATGCTACAGTGTTTACTGCTGGCAGAGTAAGGTCACCTTCTCTCCTCCAGCGATGACGACGAATAGAAGCTGTTGTAATGGCAGTGCGAGAAATCCTCGGCACCGTGGGAGTAACTTCAACTTTCAGTACCTTCTGGCCTTCTTGTGATGCATCAGGAGCATCAAAGGGCAGCGAGTTCTTCATGGCATTTGCAACCTAGGATAACAGTAAAACATTGTATTACTGCCATCCTTGATAGCACTAACAACAATAATACTTAGATCTCTTGCACCAAAAAGAAGGGAAAACCAAGAATTAAGTCAGATAAGGCACCATCTTGAAGATTCATAGTTGATAACCAAGTTGAGAAGTTCATCACAAATCCATGCTCCCATATACAACTGGATTTCCCTCTCTTTTTTTTTTCCTCCCTTTTTAGGGGAATCGATTTTTCCAAGTTTGCCATCTATACTGTCAAGAAGAGAGGAGATTTTTCCAACCAAGTGAGACTGCAAAATAAGAAGGAAAACAACCCCAGCACCATTCTTGCCACAGAACTAGATCACAAGCCAAGCAGGTGGAAGAAGTGCATGACTGTAGAGTGGGCACTGGCTTCTCCAAAAAGCAAGGATTTTGGACTGCAGCTTCTTGCAAGATTTTGAAAAAACTGGAACAATGAGCATCAAATCATTAAAACACAATGATCTTTATTAGACCTCATGTTTATTGTAATAAGCTATAATAAAGCATAAGTCTCGTTTGGCAGACTTTGAGAGAACAAGTGACTCTTGGCTTAGCTGTTCCTTTTGGGTTTAGACATATCTTTAAAATTTCCCATAATATGGCCTTTTTATTTAAAAAGAAAACTTTTGGTTTATTATTCCTAATTTACAAGTAAATTGTTCTAAAACTCACATACTAGCTCATGAAAAGCATCTAGATCTGAGTGGTGTGTTCTCTGTGTTCACCAACACTTTTCACCAGCAGTTTTCCAACTGCTTATTCATTTTATAAAACTCACTGGGAATACAAAGATAAGCCATTTTAAACATATCACAACTTCATTCATATATCTTACATGTTTCATAAACATCTGACTTCCTCCTCCACATTCCTTACTCCCCTTCCAAAAGGGAAAGTAGCTAAAATAGAGATGTATAGATTTAAAATAAAACTGTGGAAAATATATCTAGCTAATCTTGATAAAAATGCTATCCAATGACAGTTTCCACATGAATTTGTGCACACTATTCTCTACAGTTTAGAAGTGGCATTATGAAAAGCCACCTGTATGTAGCCACTTGTATCAGAGAAAGGGGGAAAAAGATGAAAAACAATCCCAAAACCCACACACTCTGTGGATCAAAATTCACTGTGACAAGAAAACCAAATCTCTTAATCCATGTAGTCTGCTTGTTACTTCAAGGCAAAACATGCAAACTTTTAAGATTCGGATAAAACAAGTTTGACAGTTCTGCCCAATCAAATGAAATACATAACTGCTTTGTAATATACATCTTTTGCAAGATACTCTACATTTCTGATAATGTGTAACATTTAGTTTAGACTATGTTCCTTTTCCACAAATCAAATTGGCAGTTTATTGTATGAAGTCTTGTGTCTTAGCTAATACATTAGCTTTAACTGTTTAAGGCACTGTTAAAATTAAATATTTCCTGGTTTTGCACTAAAATCAACATTTTCAGTTGCTCCCCTAAACACGATGGCAAAATGAAAGCACTTTTTAATCTCATCATTACTGTCTCAATGTTACATCATTAACATTGGAAATATAAGGAACATACAACAAATGCCTTAAGCTCCCAAAGTCCAGATAAACTGAATTTGCTTAGCTAACAAAAAAATCTTTGGTTAGCAGCTTGACATCTAACCAGCATAAAGAGTGCTGGCAATGCTGCACAAATGCTCCTTATCAGTCTCCTTTCCACTTGTTCAGTTACAATTTGCCTACACTAGCCTCCATTCGCATACAGGCCCCTTTTCCACGCTGTCCTCCTGAAGTGATAAGAGCCTCTCCTTGATCACAATTAAGACCTCAGAAATTCATTTTTTCCTCTATTTAACCAAATGTAATCAAGCTCAGCGGTATAAAGAGTTTGTCTTCTTGCCTTCTACCTACTAGAGGTGCAGTCTTTCATATAGGGATCTTTCTTAGTAAACAGACTTAAAAACTGAAAATTAGTAGCAGAAAGCTTCTAGGAACAGAAAAGTGACAGAGCACTTGTTCCGCCTTGTAAACAGCTGACTCTTCAAAGCACAATTTGTACTTTAGGGACAGAGGAGAACCATATGGCAATAAAATTAATCTAAAAAATAGTCTAATGCAACAGTAAAACTTCAAAACAATCCAAACAACTGGTTTGCATGAATCACAGCCCTTCTTGGTGTGGAAGAAAAACCCAACCATACAATTCCCACCTCCCTGAAAACAATTCTTCAGGATCCCAACTATTTCCTCTCACTCTGTCTCAGGATCAGCAAGCACCAATCCAAATGCAGTAAAGTACATCAATAAAAGATAAGTATACTTTTACAATATAATACAAAAACAACTGTGACAATACAGCTAGTTAGACTTTTGCTTCTCGACTAGCAAGCCAGGAAAGTCTGGCTGCCTCTGCCCTAAAGACAGAGACAAGTTTCATTTTGAAACCTAGTCCAGGACACTTGTACTGCGTGTAAGTGACTGGCCAACTTGACCTGAGCTACCTCCCGAATCCAGAGTAGCTTGGTAGAAATACTGAAGCTGTTGATAAACTTTACCCTCGCTGCAATCCCCAATTTTTGTGGCTATGAATCTGACAGCCAGCATTTATTTATAGATATACCTCTCCCAGAGAAAAAAGCTTTTCTTGCATTACTTCTTGCTGCTTCCAGCGCAGTGTCTCTAAGGGAATGTGGCTTGACAAAATACTTCTATATTTAAGTTATTTCGTAGCTTCCTGATGCTGCTATTTTGACTTCATTTTTTTTTTAAAGACTGTGCAGACAATAGAAAACTGTTTAAATAAGAGCACTGAACTACCATATTATCAAAAATATTTCTCCAAGAGACGTATCCAAATATAGGAACTGTGCTTTGATGATGATTGGCACCCTTAATTACAAAAACGACCCAAGTACAGAGCTAAATATAACCCTGCTGTAGAAAACTGCCTAACTCCTAAATGGACCTCTAAGAATTTGCTGCTGCTAGGCAGTCCTAGGCAGAGGCTGATGATGGAACCTACGTGGGAGGACGCACAGATGGTATTTTATTCAGTGCCAGTATTTTTAAGCATTTAAAATACAAAATTGTATAATGCCACTGAATTATACTTATTTCCTAGAGAAAACAACTAGGTGAAAGGAGTCCAGCCCTTTGAAAAGGTCAAATCTCTTGAACATACAGCATGAGGCCAAGGACACAAAAGTCATCTTTTTAGGAATTTAACACTGTCATAAAGCTGCTCTTTACCAACTGCAGAAAAAGTGTGTGATGGAAATACTAAGAAAAGAGTACACATATATTGATACACACAAAAGAATGTTACCATCACAAAAATAAAGTCTGAGTGGCAAAAAAAGCTTTCAAAAAACAAAGACATTCTAGAAGATTCTCTCACTTGGAAGTAATTTCAAAAAGCTGATTAAAAAAAAACACTTAGGACTGAAAATTGCCATATAATCAATTGGATTAAATTCCAGATCCTCCCACACACCTCCTAAATGTAGTATATTCTGTCAGGATGGCTCAATTCCACAGGTTCAATATTCAATTTAAAACTTTCAGTCTGATAGAGCAATGAGTCATTTCCAAAAGGAAACAGCTATTATAACAATTCAATGGATAAGATGTATTTAAAATGCAACAATCACAGAAAGCTGCCAAATAAATTTTTCAACCAATTTTTCTCAATCCACTTCTCTGCTATGGAGCAAACAGTAAAAACTTAACTGTTCTTAGTTAAGAGGAGGATCAAAGTCTTAGAGCTCTGATAGAGAAATTGAGATAACATTCTATTCTATTTAGACTCCTTATTTTTCTTCTTACTTTGATTCCCCCATCCCTATATCTAACAAAACCAAAATCCTTCCATTCCTTCCTTCTACCTGTCAGCCTCTCCATCCTCCCCATTCACACATCTGTATCTAGCTCAGTTTTTTAACTCTATCCTGTTGGCGCTCTTCTACTGCATTGATAGTTAAAACATAAAACTTTGAATTGCTCATAGGTAACCTAGACCAAAACACCATAAACATTTTGATCCGACTGTAAAACATTAGAAAATCCTGGCTGTCAGCATCAACGTACCCTAAGACATCCCAGCATCGTCTCTTAATACTCAAGCAGAAAAGGCAAGATATAAGTAGCTACATTGGAAACAGCCACTGTTGACAACCACTTGCAATTGGGAGTGCAGTAAGTGGCCACAAATGCTTTCATTACCAGTCCATTTCAGAAACACTTCCATACTCTTCTCCAACTCCATACATTTCAGTGGATTGTTTCTTACCAGCAGAGGCTGTGAGTAGAGTTCAAGCTGTGCTCTGTAAATTATGTCCTCTAGAACCTCCTGGCCAAGATCCCACTGACCATTATATCTAGAAAGAAAATTATTTCTCTTTCAGTATTTTACGGGCACAAAATTGTCTTTTTTCCTGCCCAAATCCAAGCCTTCACTTTTGTGTTTAGGTGTGGAATATTCATCAATAGCATTTATGCCCAAACCTCTCCATTCTTTTTAAAAGCAGCAACAGATCATCTTTTTTTTATGCCTACAAAATTAATACAAAAACACTGTTCCCTTTCATCTCTGAGAGAAAGCTGATGCCAAAATCAAAATTTACATAGTAAGGAAGAAAAAAAAAAAGGGAGAGGGAAGCAGAGATGTAAAGGTTATCACTCCTTGCAGACCTAAATTTCTATTAGAAATGGATTTAGGCTAACCCAGTAACTACTGGCATTCAATAGGACACCTCTTCATCATGTATTTTGGCATCCAAGCTCACTGTGTTTGTAAACAAAAGATCTCTCATAGCGACAGCAACTTTGGAAAAGATGAAACCAGGAGCCTCCCACTTCAAGCACCTAATGCTGACAGAGGTATTACTAGATTATCAGAGTTGAACAAGCAAGTAAGGGGGGAAATATTGATTCAGTTGGGCTCTGGTATTGTATACAAGTTTTATTACAGGCTTTCAATCATAAACTGAACACTGATATTTTAATTCATGTAAATGCAGCCATTAATTTTTCCACGAAAAGGAATCATCTACTTACATGGAATAATAGACACCTGTCAACAGCTGCACCATAAAGTCAGGGTCCAACACCACTCTACCACAGTGTTCTTTCCAGTGTTTCTCATGCTGCCGTGGAAAGCCACTTACACACAGCCTGGGGAAAAAAAAAAGAGGGAGCAGGAATTGTAACAAAGCAGTAGCCCCACAAACAGTTTCTTTACATTGCAGATTTTGTTCTGTTTTCAAAACTAACTGTCAAAACACAATTACTCAATGCAGAACATTTCTTATGCTGCTCTCCCAACCATTAAGGTAGTTTCAAAACAGTGTCTTGAAATGTGGCCAACAATTCCATGAGTGCTTCACCCATACAGCCATTACCAATATCTGTTTTCTTCAAAACACAAGCAGCCCCTAAAGAATGACAGTGGTAAGATGCTCTCTGCTGCTATCTGGCAAGTCTGAGACTTGCCCAGAAACCCAAGCCAATTTTCCTTAAAGGAAACATTTAAGTCATATGGATCAGCGAGCTTATCTCCCACAGAATATAGTCAAATTTTACCTAAACTTGGGCAACACAGAAACTGTTCCTGAAAACTACTTTTAGGTGTCTCTACAAACTTTGCTGGTCTTTGAAAAGGATTTGACCTCAGTGGACATCAAGTCCCCTGCAAATAACAGAAAAAACAAAAACAAAACAAAACCAAGAAAGTAATACCCCTCCAAGGCATTTACAAAGGTCAAACATCTTCCACTGAAACAACATCGAACACTGCAACTTACAGGTGCATTTGTGCGAAAAAGATACATTTACTCAGAATTCAAAAGAATTTTAACATTTCATTATGTTAAATTACTTTGTAAAGTTTTACTTTAACACAGTACTTTTAACACTGTGCAGCACAACATGGAAGAAACATCCTACAAACTAGTTATTGGTCAACTTGCCCTTTGGTTTAAAGACACCTAGCACAGCAGGGGCTCTCACACACTACAAAAAAAACAATGTTTGTGAGAAAACTGAGAGAAAATCAAGCATGGGGACGTGAACCTTCACTGTTCACCTACATAAGATCTTTTAAGTTCCATTTTACACATTCTCTAATGAAGCAATTTTTAGCAGCATCCTAATGCTTGCTATAAGACAGGCAATTTATAGAACAAGAGCTGTATAAAGATACACAGAGTCTGAAAACAACAAAAAGATAAATGCTGACAATGAAATTCATCAGATAAACAGAAGACTACTTGGGGAACACAGTCTTCTGATGGTGAGCTGCTATTCAAAGTTATATAGTTCCAGTTTCAGAATGGACCGCAGAGCCTTCTGAATCAAATTACCTGGAACACCCCCACCTACCACTTTTTCAACTAAATACGTGCTAAAGAACACGCATGGTTAGAACATGAAACAGGAGAACATTTAAGACAGACAGGAATCTTTCCTCCCTGCTCTCTCCAAATTACCCTCTTCACTAGACATAATCCTAAAGCCAGATGGACAAAGATAAAGTCCGAAGACTCCTGATAACTACTAAGCACAACTGCCAAGACTGTCCACAGTAAGAAATGGTTTCTTCATCAAGAGGCACACCACCCTCCTGAAATAAGAATAATAAAATCTCCATCTAAAGCAGAACATATCCCTTTAGAGTTCAGCCACCACAAAGGGGAAAAAAAAGTTTAATAACGCACAGGTAACATTACCCATATAATCAGCTGTTTTGGTTGATTCTCACTCCTTTAAGGACTGTTACAAAAAAAGTAATGTTTGGGTAGCTGCAAAGCATGTATTCATTATCCAATAGCTTTTTAGAAATTCTTAATAAAATGCTCCTTTTCTGGTTTTTAAAAAACAATTTGAAGTTTGACATTAAATGTCTTATTTAAGGCACTCTTGGTTACTAAGTTAGTAATTTCTAACCTAGAAATTGGTAGGAAAAATTTAGTGGATTTACAAATGGAAATCAGGGTTGAGAAGAACATTCATTATCTGTGTTTTAGAGTGAAAGAACTCCCACTATAAATGTCTCTGGATTACACACGATTACAGAATTAACAGGTAAAATGACCAGAAATTAGAGATCATTATAAGGTTACATTAAGTGCCTGCTCAAATGTGGAACAACAGATTAACTGTTTTAGCTGAATGAAAAGAGTCCTGTGGAATCTATTTCAAAGACTACAAGGGCTAGAGTCCAGAATATCACAGAAGCATTTCCTCCAAGCCATCCAGAAAATAAGACAGGTTAATAATTGGAAGTGTAGGAAAGTGATGGCATTCTTGACAAGACTTTAAAGTTGATCATATTAAAAAAAAAAAAAAGGCACGACACACAAGACCAGTAAATGCAATTAAGCCAGAGTATTTTGAAGAGCAACTTCAACACACTAATTTTCCCCCAAACTCATTGTTTCAGATAATGAAGTGTTACATAACTAGAACTAAAGCAAATGCAGTAGGAAAATAGTCCATGTGTTTTTCTGTGTGCAGGCACAGCACTGAGGTTCCAATTAAGTTGCAGGATTGACTGAAAGTTACATCCTATAAGCTAGCAAACACAGCAAGTAAATATATTTTCTTTTGCAGGATGAATACTTAGAAAAGTAGAAGTGCTCTGCAGGACTATTTCAAAGGCAAGTGTCTCACCTGGAACCCATCCTACAGAGCGATTGGTAAGAAGAGGCAGGCATATAGACAATAGCAGAATTGTAGCACAGCATGAGAAAGCTCAGCACCTCAAACCTGAAAAGAGATAAAAACAAAACCTTGCATAGTTTAAATCCTTAATATTCCACTAGGATTTTAAACAAAATTCTATATCGCAGACTCCAAAAATACCCCATAAGAAAAAGTATCAGATGTAAACACACAAATCCTGATATCACCTTTGATGAAACTATCTTTAAACAGACTACCAAACGTTCACTATTAAACATTTCAAATAAATTATTACTACTGAGAACCAGTAGCGTATGCAGGAGTCATGCCATTATATTTTGCCATGATATTTGAACAGAGATTGTAATGGAGCTGAGTGGACAGACTTCACCAAGTCCAACCCTTGAAATCTCTCATACCTAGTTCTGTCTATCCACTCGGCTCCATCAGTCTCACCTTCATACCAAAATTGAGTTTTGCTTTCCAGACAAACTGAATTGACACACATAAACCAAAGATAGCCCTGACAACTGTAGAGATGACAGAGAATTTAAAGTAAGAAATGGGAGAAGAACACACCAGGTTAGAAACAATAACAAAAATATCATATCGCAAAGTTATTGATTTGCTTTGCTAGCTTTATTTCTATGGACTTAATGTTCAGAAATGACTTAATGATTCAAGATTTGGTATCTGCCTCGTGAAACATCTAAAATGTCAGAATGCATTTACCGGTTCTGTGCTGTGAAGGTTTCTCTTTGAGGATGAAGATCACTATAAACCACCCTGATAAGATCATGCTGACACAGAGCTCCCTCAGTCAAAGCCATGGATCCAATAGTAGAGGGCTGAATTCAGAGTGGGAGGAAAGAAAATTGAAAAATGAAACCATAAGTAAGAGAACACCAAAATCATAAATACTTCTAACATGTCAAATGAAAAAAAATGCATCTGCCTAGTAACCTATAAAATTAAAAATAATTCCAAAATACAGTAAAATTGAAACATAACCAAATTTCATTATTATAAACAGTTTCTACATTCACTAGCAAGAGAATACGTGAAAGTTCAAACTGTATTAACTAGGAGTTGGCAGAAGAAATAGGCTCTCTCTCCTAGCATTCAAGAGACAAAAGAAAACAAAAACAAAATAACAGCAAAAAAACAGTTGGTGATATATCAAACAAACCTTCACCCTCAATCTGTAGTGTAAGCAAGTATTTTTCAATGTTTACTTGGCTCTTCTATTACTGCTGTTGAATTAATTACACTAATTGCACTAAAGTTTCAGTGTCAGTATCTTGCAACAAGATGACTTGAAAATGTACTCTTGCACCAAATGCATCCCATTTTCATTTCACTAATAGGTCCAATTCTAACTTGCCACAGCAGCACTCTTACCTCATGATATATTGAGGGTTTAGATAATGAAGGGATGGTGAAAGATAAAACTTTGTTGTTTCCATCTTTGTCAGCAATTTCCTGCAGGTTAAAAAAACAAAAACAAAAAGACAAAAAACACACCACAGAAATAAGAAGATGGGATTTGGAATCTTCTACATCCTTAAAGGACACTTAACAGCAGTAAGAAATCAAATGTCCTGATCTGGTGAGACAGTTCTCACCCTAAGGTCTTTCTGTGTATGCAGAAAATTGCCAAATTTATATAAACAAGATTTATATATACACAAGTTTACATAAACAAGAGGAAAGACTTGTAGTATGAGCACAAACCAGCATTGGCTGTCTTGATCACTGTGCCTTCTGGAAAAAAAAAAAAAAGAAATTAAAAGCTTTTCTAGTCTCTCTTTAACCTATAGATTTGATAGAATTGCACACTGGTGCAAGGCTAAATGTTAAGGCCAAAAGATGAGACACATGAGGGCTGATGAGTCACTTGCTGTACTTCATAATGAATCCACCACAGAGAAAGGTGGAATCAAGGAGACTGGAGATATTTCTGCAGGCATGATATCAGTAAGAAATACACTGGAAGCCTTTAAAAAAAAAAAAAAAAAACAAAAAAAACCCCCAAAAACTCACCACCACAGTGTAACTGATTGGGTTTTATAGTTGCTAGGCTACTATACAAGCAAAAGCAGTTTTTAGAGCAAATATAATTTAGTAAGGGCAATTATAGCGAACTACATCAAAAGCAGTCTAAAACCTTCACATTGTACTGTAAATTTCAAAGCAAATTGGAATATCTGGAGCTCATTATGTAAAACTTTAGTCCAAGGTAGCACAGTACTTGCATGTGGCTTTAAGGATCACAGTGCGAAGAGTTTTCTTGGAATTTAGTAGACTGCAAGAGATTTATTCTGGACCTTCTAAGTAAGAAAGATGTACAAGAAGAACGTGAACAATTGGGTAATATAGTTTGAAAGCGTAATATGTTTTAAAACCCTTTAATAGGGAAGTTTTTCACGACAGAATGCCTTTATTGACAGTACTGCTGATTTATTAAACAGCCTCATAACGATGGAGTATTTTCAGTAAAATAAAAAAAATTCTTTGCATTTGCATCAAATCTAATCATCTTCAGTTACTTTATTTTTAAAATTACAGTCCCACTCAAAACAAGTATGAAGCCTAAACTGCAAGTGCTAGCCTGTCTCACTTACCAAGTTATAAATGCCAAGCAGCAATGCTTCAATGCAACCATTACTCTGCCTATCCCTGTTGGCAGTTAGACGCAGATAAACCCAGATCAACTCTGGCAAAAACTGCAAGGTGAATCTCTTGAGTCGAACTTCAGAACTACGATAAAGTTCAAAGAGCTGGTGACAAACAGGCTCCAGAAGCTGTGGGGAAAGAAGAAGAAGGAAAAAAAAAANAAAAAAAAAAAAAAAAAAAAAAAAAAAAAAAAAAAAAAAAAAAAAAAAAAAAAGTTAATGAATTACTATTAGGATTCTTTAAAAAGACTGAACACAATTAATGTGGAATCTACACCATTAAAGACACTGCAGCAGCCAGCAAAGATGAAATTCCTTGATGGCAAACAAGTGAATGAACCAAAAGAGTACCCATGTTCCTTTTAAGGAGGACTGTAAGGACAGATAGGGCAGATTTCAGGGGGAATTGTTATGCAGTAGGGGGAAAAGTGGCATTACTACAGTCAGAATGTTATTCTTAAGGTCTGTCAGTATGAGATTTACTTTGTATGCAGGTATTAATTTAAGGTCTGCAACAGACAAATGGCGCCAAGTATGCGCATCATAAAATTTTAATCGTGTCGAGGCAAGGTTTAGTAAAGTACAAAGGTTAAAGATTAGTAGCAGTTACTAATGACAAACCAATAGATAGAAGTATGAATTTATTTCTTAGCTTTTTTTTTAGACACAAGCCTAACAAATATGCATTTGTTTAATACAATGCTAATTGACTTTTCACTTCTCAAGTTGCCTTTTTGGTTCTTGCACTGAAACCTGAAAGGTCTTTATTAAACAAACAAAAATGAACATCCAAAAACCCTGTTATTAACAGTCTCCAAGTCCAAGAGTGTTGTTTAGACAAATCCACAAAATTGACAGAGAATAGAAAATAACAAGAATGTCAGTGTGTCTCCCTCTTCCTATGATTAATGAAGTCCTTCATATCAGTATTAAAAATCACTGAAAATTAATATTCGGAATGGAATTTTTGTAAATTGACCAATAGCTACAAACACATTTTTTTCCCCTCAAGTTGTAGCTTATGACTTTTCAAAGCACTTGCCGCTTTTAAGACTGTAATGCATTCTTCTCCCATTGATTTGTCTTATGATGAAATTCTCAGTATGCCAAATGTCCTGCAGAATTCACTGCCAGTGAACTACTACAGCTATGTTGTATGAGCAAGTACTTCTGTGGTTTGCTATGAACCATAATCTTGAAAACTTTCAGCAAATCCTTTGCTGTCAGAGGGACAGCTGTTTCTGCAAGTGCTTGACTTGAGTATTTTGTGCAGTCAATAAAACTGTTGACTGTACAACTTCACATACATGTGCTTAGACTTGGATATTTTACTGTAATACATCACAGACACTATATGTAAATTGTTCAGAATTTCTATCAAGATATCTGGCTTAAGGTGAAAACATTTATTACTGTAATTTCTGACATATAGAATCTTGGTCAGTGAAGCATGCCATTTTTAAGCCACCAACTGCGTAAGCTGTAATATCACATCTATATAAAATAATTTTTTGCTATCAGTCAAATCTCTTCTTATAGAAGACTCTGGCATAAATACTTTGTGTAACAAGGTTTCTGCTTGACTTCTTAGTTACACTAAGTTAAAAGGATTTTTTTTACTTCAGAAGCAAAGGAAAGCTTCACAAGAGAGGGAGGGAAGAGATCTTGCACTCAAAATGCTGATAGAATGAGAGAAGTCCAGAAATTTGGATTATACAGGTCTTTACTAGTCATATTCTAATACAATTCAAATACTCGAGACCTATTTTTGGTAATGAAATTAGAACCCAGGAAAATTTCTCCTGGTAGAAAAAGCTCCAGCATTGTTGTATACAAAATAAGACATATTCAACTTCATACCTGCTCTAGCATTTTGCAAATATAGCACTTTGTATGCTCAGAAGATGTACATATTAACAAATATGCACATAGTGCACATAGTAACAAATCCTTTCGTAAATAATATTTACTTTGTGCAAATTCCCATCTAAAAACAACATTATCAAAACCATCTGTTACAGTAAGCGCCAAAATCCTCAGAGATACAGAACCATATTGTTGTCTCATGAAAAGCCTAGCACGTTTCAGATATTCATATAATAAAAGGTTGTTAATATATAAGATGACTGAATAGATTTGTTGTTTTTCTTTAAAACAGAAAATACTGAACGAGAGGCTAACGTACAGAAGAAAAAAAAATCTAGACACCTCTAGGGAATAATACAAGCACACCTGCAAGTAGAGAACAGGTGTAAGAAGAGTTAAGCAAATATTAACAGAAACCAGAAATATACAGCAGCATTGCTATAAACAGTACTTCTACTATACTAGAGAAGTCAGAAGTCCAAGTTTTTTTTCCATTTGAAAGCTCTGTAGGTCTAATTAAGTCCCATTAAAGATAGTAGAGAAAAAAAACATATATTTTATCAGAAGAGATGATCAGATACTAACAGTGTAGTTTATAAGTTTATTCTACTTTCTTTTAAATGGAAATTATATAAAATCAGTCGTAGAAGCAACAGCACATTCCCTAGAATGACAGAGCAACATCTAATTCCTGGTACTGCCTGCAAGTACTCTGTTATTTCTATTAGTTGTTATTAGTTTCACAGAAAAGTCTAACAAGAGCAAATTACTTGGTTTAAAATCTGAAAGTTCTTTGCAGTAACTATTATAGTGCTTTGGTGTGTTCAGAGCTGTTTAACTCTACAAGAAAAAGCCACAAAGAAACAACAAAAAACTCTTTTGAAGATATGAACACCAACATTTTTTCCTATCACACTACAGTATTATTTTCTTCTGCCTAGAAAATTTGTTATTTGGAAACACAAAACTTAACATTGTAAGGAAGATCAAATGCCACTTGCATCCTAGATATTTGGCTTCTCAGAGGACCAGTCTTTTCACTTCAATTCTCTGTAAATATTCAGAGGACACTGGATAAACAGAGCACATGAAGCTTGTGTACACAAGAACCTTCATTTCAACATCAAACTAAGCAGCGCAGCAATCAGTCGAAACATACATGTAAAGAACCAATTATAACTGTATCTCCTCCGACAAGTTAATAAAAAGCTCTTTAATGCAATGTTTTAACATATACCTTCATTATAGACACAACACATACAAAAATATTTCTCTCACCATCTTAGATAATGACAATAAATGACAAGGGCAAAATTTCCAAACCTCATTTTTATAACTCACAGATATGCAGACTAGTCACGATTCAAGGAAGCCAGTTAACAGGTTTAAAATGTCTTACTACGCAAGGTTTGTCAAATCTGAAGATCTATACCATGGCCTGAAGCTAAATATAATGTACTATAAAATGCACAGTGATACTGGAAACTCTAGTCTATTTAAAGTATTCAATCGTGGCAGAAAATACGAGTTCATTTTTGGCTTAAGTATAATGCAATGGATGAAGTTGGTTACTATTCGAGGAGTGTTGGGTCTGAGAAGCATGTGGGTAGGGCATTGCAAAGAGGATTTCAATTTGTTTCATGACTGAGCTTTACAAGATAAATCGAAACAGTTGCACACTCAGTTTTTAAGTTTCAGTACTATATTAATGCTAATTAAAAGTCCACAGAGCAATCTACAGCTATAAACCAACTCCAAAACAATTAAGAAACTACCAAAAAAGCCCCAGAAGTGCTTTACTTCAGAAGTAACAATATTACACAGAGATTGATACATCAATTAAATAAACTGTTTATGAGTCAGGTCACTCTATCTAACTTTCCGGTCTAGTCATTATCTTCACAATGTTCCAGCTGTTACCTTTATTAAGCAATTCAGAGAAGTAGACAATAAATGTATGCTAACTGAGAATACAAGCATGATTGCTTTCTGCTGATAGACGCACTGAAATTGATAAACAACTGCCAAAAATTGAAGCATCTCAGTTGTTTGTTTTTTAAATATGCTAGTTCCATCTAAACTCAACAATCCTAGCCGTATCAAGGCAGAGGTACACACACACACCAAAAAAATCACTTCCCACTAAACATCTGCCCCTTTCAGAAAATCTAAAGAACAGGGCAACTTTATGATTAGGCTGTACTAAAAAATTACTTGTCTGTTCTGTTCAAGAATCTAGTGAATACATTTTTATAATATTCTACTATATAAGCTCTATTTTCATGAGCAATCAACCCTTCTAACAAATAATGCCATATAAAGCATACTAAAAATAAATACACCTACTTAGAGCCGAACACCACCTTAAAATCATCCAAAGTAAAGATGGATTTACTGTTATACTATGGTTATAGACCTCATACATGAAACAAAGTTGGAGGAAATAATGAAACACATGTTATCTTAAAAAGCAAATCCTGAGGTAAGTCTTTGAGTTTGGGACTGCATATCTTATTATCAAGAACAGAACCAGACCCAAACAGCAAGAGCAGTTCCAAAAGGTCAAGATTGACAAGAATCAGTCTGCAATAACACAAGCTAACAGTCAGACCCTTAGGAAAACAAACAGTTTGCAAATCCTCTTTTTCAAAGAAAAATTTTTGATGTATACAGAAGTATATAAACACACACAAGCATACATGTGCACATGCCAAAAGACACACAACAAAAGCAATAGTGACTCCTGCGGTGTAACAGTGGCTTCTGCACAGAGAAAAAGGTCAGTATGCAAGCTGCTAGTTGCAAAACTGAAACAAAGTTCACTCCTGTATGAAGTATTTCCTTTTGTCAGAAAGTTATGCAATCTCTTTCAAGCTCTACAAAGCATTCAGTCCAAAAGCAGATGAGTTACATCTACGAAAATATAAAGCTTCCTTGCTGCACACTCTTTAGTTTATAAACATGCAAGAGATCACAGAAGATAAATCTGTTACTTTGAAACATTTTATTTAAAGCAGTTACACAACAGAGAGTTGTATGCCTGGGAAATTTATCCAGAAGTTACATTTCACACACTTTTCCAAAATTCTCATGGCAGGAGCCAGTGTAATGGAAAGTTAGGTTTCACAATATTTGCAACATGAATTATGAATAGGAGGTAAGCTAGACTTTCATTGTATATGTTTATATTTTGGAGCCCTGTTTTTGCTCTTGCTTACAAACTTGTAAACCACACAATGCTGGTATAGGCCAAGAGAATGTGTGGTTAAGCAACAGAACATGTGGTTATTTTAACTGCTTATAGGGTTTGATAAAAATTATTCCATCTTCCACTGTAAGCAGGTGAATAGCACATTGGTCTTACTGAGCTTAACTGAAAGGGGCTACTTTGCCTCTGTTCTGACAAAGCTGGTTTCTGCGGGGAGAAAAAAAAGATAGAGTAATACTCAAATAATAACTTAGAAAGAAGATTCTGCCATTATCACTTCCAAATTATTCTAGTTTTAAATGTGAAGTTGGAAGATATAAGGATGTTAACAAAAATTCTTTAAAAGGATCCTACCTCATTATTTGGGTCTTGAATCACTTTATAAAGAGCTGGTACCAGCGTTTTTTTTCGGTGCAATGTAGCTGCATAATTGGAAATTTGTGTCTCAGGTAATGCCTAAAGAAAGAAAGAAAGAAAGAAGTCATTAGAAGTATTAAAGATCTCCTGGAAGGCATTAAGTCTCATCCAAAAACATGAAAAACAATTCCTGAAGTAAATTTTCAGAATTCATGCAGTACCAATGTTTCTTCATTGGAATAGCATTTGAGGGCATACAGCAACTATCAGGGCTAAAACCAAAAGCAGTTTCAGATTTGCCTGTTTTAAAAACGCTATTTGCTCCATATTTTGCAGTGAGGACTCCTGTCCTTGTTTGACATTGATCAGTTTAAATTTTATTTCAGAGATGTAGGTAATCTAAAACGAGTAAGCACAGTCTCAAGTTCTCCAGGCAATCATGTCTGTTGGTTTTACATCCTTGATTGTTCTACACATTTTTAATAAGTCATTAATTTGATTTTGCATATTATCAACATGTGAGGAATAACTCATTCTTAACTAATAGAGTAACTTTATCTTTTTCATGAAATCCAGTTTTCCTCTTCACACATCATTCTCTACTTCATTTAACATAATTATCAATATTTTAACTTAAAAAAGACTTTCAGATACTTATGCTAAATAAAAAGCTGTGTAGGCTATAGAGAAAAGCTTAATCAGCCAACTCCAAACACCTCTACTAATTTTTAGATATAAGTGTTGATGAACTTAAAATTTATCTAGAATTATCCACCTGTCAGTTAAATTCCTCAGCTTGTTTTGCACTACAAAATATACTTTAAGGTTTCATTTGTACAGCAGGCAATACTAGAAATATGTACTGTACTTTATGTATCAGCCACCTCCTTTAATGCATAATACATGCAAAAGTCTGTGGAAAAGAATGATAGTTATACTGCGGTTTTATGGCACATACCATTTATATTTTATCTCCAACAATTAGGATTTTTAATGTAACTATTTAATATTTCAAATCATTCTTCTTGGCTCACCTTGAATTCTGACAGCCATTCTTCCACCACACCTCGTTCCAATCCCAGCATTTTCTTACTTCTTTTCCTTCTCTCTTACCTCTAGAAGAGGGGAGAGAGAGAAAGAAAAAAAAAAAAAAAGAAAAAACCCCTGAAAAGCTGTTAACAAATTTGCAATATATTTATTCAAAAAATAATAAAAGCTGTATTTCTGACAAACAATCCCACTTTCTAGCCTTCTAAACAACTCTAGACCTTTGTAGTCAAAGGTACTGCACATCAATGGAGGAGGAAAAAGAAGGACTCAGAGCTTCAGCCCAAACAGTACATTATTTAAGACAAACACATCATGCCATTCTTGCTCTCTTACCAAATATACTACAAAGAAAAGAAAAGACAAGACAAGTGGAACAAAGTAAAGAACATCATGGAAGAAACCATGTAACATACTGTGATGACAGTTCTGGATACAGCTCAAAGTAAAGCAGTTTCATAAAATCAGTTTTTAGAAATTACAATAACAGAATTTTACTCCTTAAAATTTGTCTTAAAGACTTTTACAAAAAGAAACAGCTACAAACAAAAGAGCTGAAAATATTAAAGGTTAACCCCAAAAGAAAAGAAGAAATATTATAATTTAGGTCAGACATACTCTTGGTATCATGAAAGATAAAGAGAACTACTGCCAGTGTACATGTAACAGAATGATGATTTTGTTAGCTTAAACACAACTTAGAATGAGAATAATCAAGTTTTTTAAACACAGAGGTTAAAACCACTAGAGAGCTACACAGAGGCAGTTTTAATGCATTTAAGTCACACTGACTGCATTTCCAACACACAAATATTTTAATAGGGTTTTATACTCACCTGGTGCATTAAATAGCCTTCTTTCAACAGTTGTTTATGGTTCACAATAAAGAGATTGAGCTAAAGCTCTTACCCTGAGCGTAAGCTGACTTAAAAAAAATCATAAGGAGATTTAAGCTGTTAGGGTTCAGACGGATTTATCTTAGACCTCTAACCTACTGCAGACTTCCCACTGTCCCAGACCATTTGGGCTGGAGGAGGAAGGGGGGGAATGAACACCAAAACTTGCCTTATTACAGTTATTTTCCTGTTTACAATAATTTATTGTCTCATTGTCATGAGTTTTCTACTGTTAGCCAATAGGTAAAAGTGATGGCAAAACTTATTAAGAGTTTATTAAGGCTATTTAAACATATCTGGCAAGACATGCTGACACATTTTCTAGGTAAAATTCCACACAGAAAAATTTACCAAAAACTTGTTTTACATATCTGTTTACAAGCTGCCTTCTGCCACCCCGCCAGAATGACATGAGCAGCAGAAATGCCACTTATAAGCTCTAAACAATATCCTAGTTCATCTTCATCACTTAGAGGAAGGGCAGTTAAGAACAGTGGTCTGAAAAAGGATAAAGTGAGGAAATGGTAAAATATAAGAGATATTTGAGATCATATTAAGCATATGGAGTGATTGTTTCATTAAAAAATAAACTTTCTGTTGGAATCTTAACCAAACTTGGAGATAAATAGTTGCCCGAGTAGAAAGAAAGGACACTATATTTTTAAAGATGGTTTGGTTACTTTTTTTTTTGAAAAAAAATAATTTAAATAGCTATACGAATTCACAATGCTTTCTGAAAAACTATTAATACCTACACTCTACTTTTTCTTCCTCTTTTATTCTCCTTCAATACAGTCACGTTTTAAAAATTCTTTTAGTCTAGGTTATTGACGATAGAGAAAAAACTTCCACAAGATGATAACAAGATGAAGACTTTTACTATGATGTTTAATCACATAAACACTTATCTTCTTAGAAGCAATTTAAAAAATATCCAAAATGTTGCTATTTGCATTTTTTTTTCCTGCAAATTTTATTAAAAAAGTCAGGTAACACGATGTGAAAATACGACAAAAATTGTGTTGGGAAGCTGTAAGTTCCAAGTTCCAAGACTTTGAAGAGTACTACATGTAGCGTTTATTTCAGTAGCCACAACTAAATAAACCTTTGCAGAAACAGGCTTCCAAAGACATCCCTTCTGTTAGATATTGCAAGCATTAGTGATCATCAGACAATGCAACAAGGCAGATGTAAGCTAGTTTAAAATATTAAAGGACATGCGACAGCGACAAGTTCCCATTTAGTTTTCCTTGCTTGGAATAAACAAGTGCAACATTCACCTTTACCTCTCTTTAAAGAAGTCAATTTTCTAAAGGAGGAAGAGGAGAAGGAATGCAGCAGTTTTTCAGCCTGGGATGCATCTGTCAAGCCTTCAAATATTGCCTTGTTTTCTGAAAAAAAGAAAACAAACTGATGATGACAAAGTAAGAGGTAATGTGATAGAATTATGCTAATAGTGCAAGTAAATAAGGTTTTAACCTTTCAAATTGAAGTTTATCAAATTACTAAAAGCATATCTAGGCCTTCACATAGCAAACAATTTGCTATAAAAATGTGTCAACATTTTTAAAAGGGAGAAAGAAGGCAGATAATGACTTCATGAAGTCCCAAAGCAAGGTTTGTCACAGATTTGGAAAAAAATCTTACGTATTACTATTGAACAATATTACAAAAATATATTAAAGGAACAGGAAGCACTATTTCTTAACAAAGAACAGTGGAGGAAAAAAAAGATGTAAGATGAATGAAAACAATAATATTTATACAAAGTGCAGGCTGAATCCATATCGCAACTTTGGAGATCAGACACAAAGAGGATCCTTTTATTTCCATGCTAATTAGATACAGGTTAGCAGGAGGTACTACTCTTTTCATGCTAAACTACAACTGAAACAAAATGGCATATGCAAAACGATGCTCCCTATGAACTCTCTAAAATCAACTAATTTGAAAAAAAAAGTAATTCCTTGAAGGAATCGTTAGTATGCTTCCGAATGAATAAAATTGGTTTCCTCTGACTCTTTCCCTGTCAGTTCTGACAATATATATTTTTTAAGCATACAGACATGATGTCAATACAGATGTGATTTACATTTCTGTACTGTTTTCATTCTAAACAAAGAGACTCAGCAAAAACAGATCTGAACAGACTGGGCTCAGAAATAGGCTGTACCTATTCAGCATTTTTCATTCACTCATCTGCTCATCCATGAATCAAAATCTGCAGGTTTTCTGGAATTAGATTTAAGGAGAAGATATTACTAAATCATTACATAACCTCATGATGCAGGGAGGGGAGGATCTAAACCATTCTACATACTGAATGAAGTAATTGTCCCTAAGCCCGAGGCTTGTCCCCCCCAGCATGATTGCTTCAGCTTAGAAGATCCTGCTAAAATTTGAAGGCAAGTAGCTGTTCTTCTCCAACACTATGTAAGTGACCAGAAGAGAGCCCCATATGAAGTTGGCTACAGAGAAACTTTTCAGGAGGGAATTAAGATTACGCTTTTTTAAAAAAAAGACTTGCACAGCAATGATCAGCAGCACGTATGAAGCAACAACATAGCTCAATAGGATGGCATTCATGAAATGTGCATTTTGCTTCACTGAGCACCAAATGCTCTTGTATATTTTAAGTAACAACATGTGTTCTTTGCCCTATAGCTCTAAAGTTTGGTGTAATGAGAACACTAAATGAAATTACTTGCAAAAATACAGAAAATTCACAAGGTTATCAAGAATCACATGCACCAAGACAATCATTAGTTGTCTAATTTACAGAAGAGATGTAGTGATCTGAAATGAGAGGATAATTCAAGTAAGTGATACAAGTATATTTGAAGAACCAGCAATTTTGCCAAGTCAGGATTTAGCCTGCTGTACCTGAAGAAACTGCACAGACTCAAAGAATTGCAAGAGCAATTCAAAACCTTTATAGCAAAGGTTAAAAAGGTTGCAATGTTTCTGCTATGGTAAGGCAAAACCATCAAGTATCTTAACGACGTAATATCTAAGCTACCTCCAAAATTAGCGCCTGACCTTTGGAGCAGAAAGGTAACTTGCAAAGCACTGCAAATGGTTGTACATGCCAATCTTTGTAAAGTCTGTAAATAATCTTTGGCTGGTACACACCCAGTGAAAACACCTTTAATTGCAGCATTACACTCAATACATGCTGCTTAGAATGCCTAAGGTTGGAAGGAACCTCTAGAGGTTATCTAAGCCAACCCTTCTGCACATGCAGGGTCACCTTGAACACGTGGCACAGGATAGCGTCCAAGCAGGTTTTAAAGGTCTCCTGAGAAGAAGACTCCACAGTGCTTTCTCTTATGGAAGTCTATTCAGCCTAACATAAAATCCACTTACAGCTGTTTGTTCAACAAGTAAACTCATATAAAATCAGAAACTTAACCCGAGCTGGTATCAAAACTTGGGCACAATTTCATATCAGAGTTAAGTGCATATAACAGCTAGCTAACATGAAAAAGGTGAAGTCCACCTCCCTTTCCAGTATCCCACATATTTCTGCCCCCATGCATCGTATCTACAAGTAAACTCTGTTTAGGGTCCTTGACTCTCTTCCACATTTCTCTAGGCTAGATAAATATTCCTACAAGAAAATATTTGGGTTTTGCTGGTTTCTGAACAGGTTTCTAAAGAGTCTGACGAGGAGGAACTAAGGTGCAAGGGCAGGGAATGCATGACCACATTTATCACATTCAGTGCAAGTCAGCTACAGAGCCAAAGCCATAGCATTGCTGCCTATCTTGAAATCACCTTGAAAGTGGTTTCCAAACCACTTTTGGTTGCCAAAGCACCACCTTGAAAACAACCACTAAAACGTGTATCTTTGTCCTTTACTAACAGTACCAGAAACAAAAATCACTACATACTCTATCACATGCAATAAACTAAGGTTTTAGCAGTTTTATTTTGAAATTGCAGGACATGACAACAGCAGGGTGTTTGTTCAGTTTGTGTGATATACTCTCTAAACAATGCAAAAGATTAGAGATTAGACAGCAGGGCATCACACTACAGCCATTTTATGCTTATTCATCCCTGAGGAGAACACCATCTGTATTACTGACCTTAAGAGAGTGAGAACATTGAATGCTGTAAGATCTACACATTTTCGTTAAACAAAAACTCCACATCTGCCTTGTGTGGCTGCTTATATAAACACAGCTAGTTTTTCCTGACATTTTCAGAACACTTTTGACACAGTGTACATTGAAGATCAATAACATGAACAGTACCCCAGAAGGAAAAGAATCTTATACAGGGAGGAGATGTGGTGAGGCAGAGGTCAATCTCTTCCCCCAAATAAATACTGATAAGGATGAGAGGAAATGGCCTCAAGTTGCACCAAGGGAGGTTCAGGTTGACATCAGGAAGAACTTCAACACAGAAAGAGCAGTCAAGCACTGGACAGGCTGCCCAGGGATGTAGTGGAGTCACTGTCCCTGGCAGTGTTCAAAAAAAAAAAAAAAAAAAAGTATACATGAGGTGCTTAGTGAGGTGGTTTAGCAGCAAAAGTGTTGAAGGGTTTATGATTGGACTTGATGATCTTAAATGTCTTTCCTTCCAAACCATAATGATTTTATGATTCTAAGAAAGGTGCTCGTCTTGCATAACATTTACAGAAGAATATAAACACAACCTTTTTGTTTGTCCAATGCTATATTTGCACTAGCAAATACCTAGCACTTTTTTCGGATGTTAGTATTTGTTTTGGGATTAATGCTAAGATTTGGGAAGGATGTAGCCAAGGAGCTCTGCTGTCAAAGTACAGAACTCACACCTACTTGCGCTAGAATTACTCGACTAGTCCATTCGTGTAGATGTAGCATAAATCAACCTTCCCCTTCAAATTATCTAGACAGATCTTACAACTTGTAATACTAGGCAAGTTTCTCAGGAGACAGATTTACAGCACAGTAAACCTTCACTAAATGGATGTATGAACACTTAATAAAACCACAGCAAGGGTCCTTGCTTGGGACCCAGGGACTGCGCTCGCCTCAAGCCAGCCAGGGCCAGCTGGACTTCACCACCAGCTAGAAAGCAACAGGAATGCTGCAGGAAAGGCGATTCTCTAACTGATCTATGCTGGGATTTCTGTGTGAGCATCAGTAACATCTCCTGCTCACTCCCTGGCTTTCCTATGTACTAAACCAACCTTTGCAATATGCAGCAGTCTTATGGGTGCATCTCTAAACTCAAGCCGTTTAGCATCACTGAATCCTGTGCAGACTTATTCAAAGCTGAAGTGGCTTCAATGAAAAGTATCAAGTTTTGTTTCAAAACTGTTTGTGCCTCTTCCAAAGCAAGCAGAATGCAGAGATTGAGGCAGGTTTCTCATTTTTAAAAGTGCAGGACTTTTTTCTGCTGGCTCACAAGTTTTAATAATATATAGTGGCCATAATAACTAAATGGTAAAACAGTTATTAGTAACAGTAATAACTATACTCAATTATTTTGACATATAGATTGATTTCTAAGATTCCTTACATTCTGCACAAGCCAAAGTGACAAAGGTGGACAAACAGACTATATTCACATTAAATAATGGAACAGAAAAGTTCTAGTTGGGAACAGTGTCACTCAATCTTAAAATCAAATATAAGAACAATGACTGAAATGCTTCCAAAAAAGCACTTATAATAATATTAAGAAATCATCCTAAGCTGAAGTTACGTTTGGCATGCAATTACAGAATTTAAGAACGAAGCTATTCAATCAGTTGTTGGGAGTCTTTACTTTTAAAACCAAAGCTATGACATTCTGTTCCCTAAAGAAGAGACAGTCTCACACCATACTGCCAATTAAGAGCTGAGATAATATACTGACATAGTATACAAGTATACTGACAAAAAGCAGAGAACAGATGCACGCATCACCTGCATCTGCTATCAACTTGCTCATCAAAAATACATTTCTATTTACCATCTGTATTTAAAGGACTAGCCAAAACTAATTTGTTGTTCCTGCAGCAAAAATAGTGACCCAAATAACCAGAGCCAATGGCACTGGCTATATCGAAATATCAAGTTATTAGAGCTGGGAAAGCAAAACTACTAATCACTGTTAACATCTAAAGATATACGACTATAGCACTTCTATAGATAATAGGAGGGTTTTGCTGGCTTCAGAAGAAAGGGGTGCAGTTACATAAAAGGGATATGCATTTCAAGAACAAGTTCATTTTTTTGCCATCTTGTAGCAGACATCATAATGCATATAATGCAACTGCATTCTAAGTGCATGATGAGTAACCAATATTTGATCGCCAAAGCTACAGCAAAAATATCTTGCAATTATTATCTGCACTAAGGAGAAATTTGAAAGAGATGAGCACAGCCTTAAGCTGCACGATTTCTCTCTAGTGCCACTTATTCAAAAGAACACTACCGAGAGCAGGCCTAAAATAACAGAAGATTCAATTATCAATACAGCTCATTGTTCCAGGCTACACATAAAAATATATGAAGAGTCTAAGTCATTACTGAAAAGAGACAGAAGTTTATTTAAAGGAATATTTTTTGACGTTACTTCTGTAATCAAGAAAGCATCTTTATTCTGAACTAACATTTGGTTCCCATGATGCAAAAAGTCAATAGCTTCACAATCCTGCCTTAACAGAATAATTTGAGAAGCAGAACAGAGATAAAATAACATGTAACCAATGGTCAGAAATACTTTTCATATGTCTGACTTTTCACTCACTTAAATAAAACTGCAATAAGCTCTGAAGACAGACAATTGGGCAACATGTTGACAAATACATTTTATAAAAAACAAACAAGCAAACAAACAAAACCACACAACACCTACAACTTGAACTTCTTGCACTGTCTTTTATTCCTGAATGCAGAGGTGTAAATGAATGTATGGACAAAGACTGGACAACACATTTCAACAACTTAATGAAAACTTATGTTGAGGAATGTATTAGCAGCCAGAAAACAAATGAGGTCATTCATAAAGAGGTACTACAAAGCAACTCTGAAAATAAGGAAACAGAGCATAAAAAATTTGATTCAAGATAAAGTTTGATTCAAGATAAAAAACAACTTTTCAGTCAGAAAAGTGAAGAAAAAGAAAAAAAAAGAAAGTTTTTTTTAAAACATAGAGATATATTTTGCTGTGTTGTTTTGTAACAAAGCAGAAGTTTTAAAGACTACTAACAATTTCATGCTGCAAGAGTGGGATTCACCATCATAAAGGATGATGAACGCATTCACAAAGAGATTTTATTCAAATATTGCAAATACTCATGTTACATAAATTGTTTTTTGGAACAAGAAAACACTTTGTGGTATAAGCTGGCATTTAATTGTTGCTAGTTGCTCATGAGACAGCTGTATACAACTTCATGCAGCTGCTGCCAGGTTGCACAGTGAACAGTACTACACAGTCACTGGTTTGTGTGTACTCTGCTTTCCAAACAGGAAAAGGGAGCGAGCAGCTTTTAGCCAACCAGACCCCAGTTGAACACAAGACTGGTCCAGACCAGCTGAGCTGCAAAACTGGAAATATTCAAGTCTCACGGTAATGGGCCCCATAATCTGATTATTTCTTGTGCTTACTGAAATATATTATTAAAACAAGCATATCACAAATACTAATGTGTTTCCTTTATATCTTTCTGCATAAATACAATTTTCTCTATCAACTGCATTTAATAATTATAGCCTACCTTTTTGATAACGACATCAGAAATAAATTCAAAAGCTGCTGCCAACACATTAAAACAACAATTTGGCTTTAGAGATAACTACAGTCTGTTGGAAATCTCTTGGTTGTAATAGCTCCATAGCACGTGGAAAGAGATTTCTACAGGTGAAAGAATTGACAAATACAGAAAGAAATAAAATATTCCCTGGAGAACTACCAATATAAATTATTAGCTCAAATTTTCTCTTTAATAGAAAGTAAGTCCTCTTCCAACTCTAGTTTTCAGTTAATTCAATTGCAAGATAAAGCAGTAATACATTCCAACCAAAAAAGTAAATGCTGAAGTGTTTAGGGTTCAGGTTGCCAGTCTTAACTGATAATCTTCAGTCATGCAAAACACCTGGAAAAAACACCATTATTTCCACTCCTGCTTTGACTTGTTTAACTTTATTACTTGATCCTAGGGCCAAAGAAAGCTATCTGGAAGTGATGGGATAAAGCATTATGCAGTGAGGGCAAAGGGAACTGTCAGCACTCTTGTAAATGTTAGTTCTACCATACTTTGATACAATTAGCTCTGTTTCTCATCAAAAAGGTCCCATCAATTTCAGTTGCTGCCAGAAAAGAGAGAAAAGATACTGTTCATTTCTTGTCTCCAAAAGCCTCCTCTGAATCTCTTGAGCTCTAAACCAACTACTACGGCTTTTCATATGCCAGAGAGCTCTGCTTGCGAATCTTCTATCTTTCTACAATTATTACAATAAAAGAATACAAAGCTGTGCTTTGCAGCACAAAATTCTGGTGGCATGCTGAAAGCTAAATAGTGTGGTGCACAAAAATAAAAAACTGAAAATAGATGTGTTATTATAAATAAACCAACTATAAAACAAGTTTTTATTTTATTTGTTGTAGAAAGCTACAGAAGTCAGGTGGTTCAGCAGTAACTCACATAACAGAGTCTAAGGACCTGAAAGTAAGGGAGCCAAACCTTGCACACTCTCAGTCAGCTCTTTAAAGAGTTCACACAAAGAATAAAGCAGAAAAGACTTAAGATGATGTAGGAGGATTAGCCAGGATACATTTATCTTGATACAGCCCTTCATAAGACAAAAATACTCCTCTACTTTACTTACAGGATTTTGGAATCTACAATATAATAAAGAAATTACCCCACATTCTTACGTACAGCAGCATACACAATAATTATTCTGTTACAAAGATTTGATGCATTAAAAAGGACAAAAAACATACACGCAGATTAGCCATAGAAACGCTACCTTACACATTCTCTTAGCGCCAGTTTCCTTAGAAACAACTTCAGGCAGTCATCCCACACTAAACCTGGAACACTCCCTTGCAAAGATCCTGCGTGATAGCCCATCCTACACCAAACAATCCAGGCTCCCCCTCCCTTTGCATCAGTTCATATGTAATAACTCTGCCTAG
The DNA here is from genome assembly GCA_003342815.1 of Eudromia elegans. NCBI lineage: Eukaryota > Metazoa > Chordata > Aves > Tinamiformes > Tinamidae > Eudromia > Eudromia elegans. Next base: position 413,923 of record PTEX01000178.1, on the reverse strand, counting down.
GACAGTTTGTCTGCAACTCACGAATTTCTTCACTCATCAAAATACGTCCATGCAAATTACTTTCCATGTAACCCTACCATTCTGAAGCAACTTCTTGGCTCATGGTTTTGGTTCATGAAGTAAATTATGTCTACAAAGACTTAACTGAAGATAGAAAGTGCATAGCAAAATGTAGCCTAAAAAAAGCAAACAGCAAACCAACACTTGCAAAACCACACTTAAGAGACACTCAGTGCTAAGTACTAACAAACAAACAAAGATATTATTAACTATATCTTGAAACATAATTTTTATAAGAAAAACAATGGAACAAAATTGCAAATATCTATGCTGAGAAAAGTCACAATTTCTCCTGCAAAAGAAACAAATAGTTCAAGGAACATGAACTCTAAGTTCTAAGTAGATTCCCCCTATCAAGCTTTAACATCCTCACTTGATAATGTCTATTTAGATGATTAATTTTATTATATTATTGATCTACTTCAGACAATTAAAATATCAATATGTAGTTTTCCATTCAGTATCTGCTACCCAGTGCAATTCACCTAAATAGAATTTAGGTTACATATTCAGGAATCAATCTACCTTCTCTTTCCTCTACACTGTCCAAGCACCACCAGAGAGACCATTCCTAAAGCATCCTCTGGCATTTTCTAAGCTGGAAGAAATCAAATTCCCCATTCTAATCTTTCCAGCTGGTAAAGCCTTCAGCACCAGGAAGTAGATGGTAAGTAAACAAAGTTGATGTGTCAAATTCCTCCCCACCTTGCACTTGCACTTATAAGCTCTTAAATAACAGGATATTTCAGACTTATTTCAACTATAGATGATATTATCCCAAATTACTATTTCAGCATTTCATTAAGAACACAATGTCCAACGCTCAGTTTCAAAATGGAGAGTGCAAGCATTAGGATATTTAGGATATGGCTTTCAACAATACAAGCCAGTTCTGACTGACATTCTGGCCTTGCTTTTCCTATGCCATTTTCTGGACTTCAAAAGGCAAAGTGATCAACAAATACAATGAGGGGAAACATCACTGATCTCCACACCGGCAATTAAGAAGGCAAAAGCTTTCTTCAACATCTGAGTGGGAAGGTTTAAGAATTGGAAAAAAAGAAATCACAAAATGAACAGAAAAACACTACTTTTATATTCAGGTATTTTATATTGAGACCAGACAGATATCATTTTAGGAGTCAGGACATCCACATATGAAGAATAAAACATTTTTCTGACTATCTTCTGTATAGCACACAGATCCACTGAAACCTACCTTAAAATTTACTATCCATGTAATCAAATACAGGTGGTTGTCCTGCACAAATTTATGCTCAAAAGCAAGCCTATTAACTTCAGTAGGATTCCTCCAGAAGAAATTACCTGTATATTTCTAATCACTAGATTAGAAGCTTTCATGAATTTCTGAAATTAAGCTTATTAAAATTGGCATTCTGTGGTCTACGACATGGAATTATCAGTTATTTCACAGTGAAATAATGGATATCAGAACTAAAACATCAGTAAAAGTAAACTGGTGTAAGATCTACACCACTTTCCCCTTTGGTTTTGGTACAAGTTTAATTATTAACCTTCACTGTTGAATAGTTAAACACAATGCATATTGTTTACACAGACATTCTTCTACCGCAAAACCAATATTAGAACAGGGCACAGACTGACCAGTTGCAAATATGAAGAACTAGTTAATATTTTAGTGCATTTTTTTTTAAAACATAGTGAGAAGCACTAATTAAAATATTATCAGGGTTTGTTTTAAAATTGCTGAAACTGAAAGTTCTTCCTCTGGGAAAAATTCTGCATACGATGTCTTTAGGAATGCAACTTAAACCAAATATAAATACTTTGTCTAAAAATCTTTTATGCATCCTCCCAAACAAGATTTTCCACAAGATATTTTATTGATCGCTATAAATCTCTTTTGTCACCTACATGGAAAAAAATAAAAAAGCCTTCTATAGGCTTTCCTGATAAAATGCAGAGTAGGCGTGGCATCAGTGATTTCTACTGAAATGTACTCTTCTGCACATCGGCCACTGTGACATTTCACTTAAGAGTTGGGAGACTGGAGAAACAAGGAAATAAAAGGCATACGCCTATTTTTCATGTACAGTTTTCTAATCATCAGCTGAAGAAATTAGAAGATATTTAAAAATAGAACTTTTTTTAGCATTTATATTCTGATGGAAGTCTTTCAAGATTATGAGAAATTATAGCTTTAACAGGCAACACTGAAATTTCACGCAGCTAGCTTCACGGGTGCCCTTCCTTCAGTTTATGTTTTGCATGGAGAGAAGAATGGAATTTATTTACACGCAATCAGTTTACAATATTCTAGGTTTACAAATGTATTTTCTCACACCCAAAAACAAAAGCACAAATTCTCCCCAAGAACTGAATGTTCTAAACTTCAACCATTTTTACATAACCTCACCCATAAACAAAGAAACTCTAAGGTTTTGTTTGTAACACTAAATAGTTCTCCTGCTAAAAAACAATCTTCAGAAGCAATTGGAAAAACTGTATTTTTTCTTCCCTCAAGTCTCCTGAGGAAAACCTACCTTTGAATAGGCACCAAAGATAACAGGTGTGTCAGAGTTATACTATTACATTTTGCAGCCTTAATCAGATGGGTCCTCTCTAGTAAATTCTATACATTACCTCTGCCTGAAACAGAAATAAATACATGTGAAAGACTGAGCAATTGTGGCTTCCTTACTCTTTCCATATAAGAAAAAAAAAGTGTAAAATCAGGCAATATGATTTAATTAATTATATTGGGACTGCAGTATGTTCAATTTATCTTCTTCAAACTCATTAGAAATAAAAATTATCAAAGCCCCAGCTGCTTTGTTAATGTATCATTGTTCAGTTTCTCAAGGCATCTGTGGTGATAGGCAACAGCAGAGCAGGTGTCAGGCATCCCTGAGACCCATATGTCACACAGACAATTGAAATGTGACCATGTACATATGTGGAAAAAAAAAGTTGTTCTGAACAAAAAAAACAAATGCAGACCTAATAGCCCTGTGCTTGGAACTATGTACAAGATTTGCACTTAAGACAGTTCTAAAATAGTTATTTCCAATTATCAGAGAGCAGCAGGATTTCCCCCCCAAAAAACCCCAAGTCTCAGGCTATGTATATTACCTGCCAGGTATCCAACTGGTCTATTAGAAAAACTTCTGTATTCTTATGATTCTTTTTTCCTTGATCATTACCATCTGTTTCATTTGAATAATTAAAAAAAATTAGAATCCTAACTTCAAATATTCTTATACAGTAATTAAGGAAAACAACAAGAGCTATAAATATCTTTTTGTTCTTCACAGAAGCAAGGCATATTCATAAACATACAGAATTGACTAACAGCAGCAGTAAGCAATTCAGAAGGCTACAAAGTCTGCACTTAACAAATATCAGTCTTAGCAGTGTCTTCAAAGTTAACGTATATTAGTAATGTTGAATGCAACAGTATTGCCATTTCTGTGAAATAAAGGAAATATTACTACAAATTTTTTCACAAAGACTGTGGAAGCAAAACAAGTATTCTGTCCATGAAAATCTACCCATTGGAATATGACTTTGAAATACACACACAAAAAAAAACTCTCCACAGAGCTGAATATTTTTTAAAAATTGCATATAATTAAGAGGAGAAAACTGTTCACTGGAGGTCTGTTCCCTCCTGACTCAGGAGACCAAAACCATCAACACCAGACACAGTCTTGGAAGGTTACAACCATTGGAAAAATTCTCATGTATTAGATGAAATTAACACCCGGAAGCACCACTACCAGCTAAACTTCTCTAACAACTTTATTCTTCATCACGCTTCCCTCCTCCTTCAGATATTTTTCACTCAGATCAAACCCATGGTCTGTCTTTAGAACATATCAATACCACAAGACTGAGAAAACAGGGACAGAGGAGACAGACAAACAGAACATGACCTTTGCACATCTGGTTAATTATATATTGTCCAACAGACAAGTAGGAAAAAAACAAATAATAATCCTAAAACATGCCCACTTCCTCACTGAACACAAGCACAATACCTGATTACTCAATTAGTACTGGTTACTGACCCCTAAGTAGGTTCAGAGACCATCCACAGACCTTAATCCCATTTGGAATTTGCAGTTGCACATTATGTTCTGCTGGATCAACACGAGTTTTGCTCAATCCAAGTGGTCAGAAAAAGAGAAAAATTACAAAGAAAGTTAAAATGTAAACTTCAACATGGAATTCACTGGAGGATCTCCAATTGTTCTTCTAAAAATTCCAGAGTTTAAATTTGGTGAAATAAACCAGGTGAATTAAAGACTAGTTTCAAGACATTAACATTTTAACTCCAGTTAAAGAATTAGTGCAGTACTTTTAGCTTTTCCAGGTAAGCTGTAAAACTGCTAAAAGTTATGGAACTGAAGTAAACTAAAAAGATTTAACCTTCAGAAATGGGAGAACAAAGTACCATCTGCCTCAAAGAGTCTAGCGCAATGACTCGTACAACACAAGATACTTGTACATAATGCAGCCTCCAGTGTATGAATCAAACACATAAATGTCTCAAAAAAGCTTTTCTCTTCTGCTACTGAGGTGACTGCAACCATACAAGATTTTCATTTTTATAAGTATAAAGAATGACTGCAAAAATATTTTTAGCATTGATGTAAATGCAAAAAAAGTAACGCAGAGATTCTGTGACAGCAACAGTTACTGTCATTGAGACTATTACATCTCTTAAAGAGCTAGTACTTACACTCATGGTCCACTAAAAATCTGCAAGTGCATCTCAATTCTTCAATGCCTTCTTTGGACTTGCAGGGTCAATAAGCCCAGAAAGGTGGTTGAACCATTTACATTCCAGCAATCAGCTGGACAGCCTGGAAAAGTATTCGGGGCAAATTATTTTAAAATTTTGCACGTGCTGTCTCAAGTTCTGCCAGTGGTTATGGTGAGAAAAGAAAATAAAATTCTCTCTTTCTCCCATGAAAGAAACCCCCATACAAAAACATAAAAAAACTAAACCTTTTCTTATTCCACAGGATAATCACAGGCTTCTCAATCTCTCCTGGTGTTTACAGTCATCCGAGTGAACACAAAGCTGAAAAGTCAGGGCAGAGCAAATAAGTTTCAGCAGGAGTACAGATCTAAACACCCAGAGAAGGTTGCACTGCTTTAGCCATTCAGCTCACTGGGGAATCATGAAGCACACATGGACTGTTCCAATAACGGAAGGGTGACTGTCACAGAGGAGTCAGGAAATTAAACAGCACAGAAATATAACTTATGAATGGTTCATACTGAACTAATTTACATTATTACTTTTCTTCCATTGTTCCAGTTACCTTCCAACCCAGAATGCAAATCCCTCCTTGTATTTCCACAGGTAACAGTTGACTGCTTAAGAGTTTTTCACCAAATTCTTACTGTTCTAACATGTCAAAATTTGTATTGCCATCTGTTTTGAACATGAATTCTGATAAGGATGTAATCTCATTCTGTGATCTCTCAAACTACAACAAATACAGTGTAACCACTTCCAAAACTTTGAAACATCAGTATCTGAAACTATGGTTACACAAACATACATTGGCAAGAGCAAGTTCACACTATGGTTTATCAGCTACACAATTTTCAAATACAATGGATGCACAATCAACAATCTAGAACCTCCCATTAATTCTGCACAACACTTGATCTTGACCAAGAAAAAAGAAAACAAAGAAACAAGCAAGCAACTAAAAAGATAGGAAGAAAAAGGGGGAATAAAAGAGAAAAAATGCTCATGAGGAACTGGTCATTTTTGCACCCAACATATCTGAAGTCCCCTTGCTTTCTGTGTCTGTATTTAGCTCATATTTGTACACTGTTTCAAGTTCAGTGGAGCAATGCTTAAAAAAAACAATGGAAAGTTTTCCAGTGTTACATACAGAGAAATATGAGCTTTTCCAAGGATAAATCCTTCATCAACATGCCTAACATTTCTATGTCAAAGGGCTCAGTGACATTAACAAACATCTCAATCTAAAATCCTTTTTGATGTAATTTCACTGAATTGGCTTTACCAACCATATGCCTACCAGCTGTGGCTATTAGTATTTTAAGACTTAAAGAAAATACTTGCATATCCTTACTATTATAATACTATTCTGCAAAGAAAGACTAGTTCCAGAATATACTCAAACCACAAAGAGAAGCATTAGTTTTATACACTGAAGTTCAGATTTCTGCCCAGATGTTGCTCCTGTAATTTCAACTGTTGATTCAAAGCACAATAAATATCTGACAAATAACCAGTCCAGTTTTTTCTTTCTTTCCCTGCAGGAATAACTGATTTTAAATTACTGTTTTCACACACACATAGCTCTCAAGATTACACCAAAACTTTTCCAGGCACCAGAAATCCCTACTACCTATCTGAATTAAATACACAGCGCCTATGCTTTTTGTGCACTTTGTCTTGCCTGTCCAAAAGTAAGCAGGAAGAAGAGGAAATCACCATGAGCATACCTGTCATGTAATGATTCTTTAATGAAACGATACTTAGTGGGCCTGCCAGACATAACATTTTTTACTAAAGACATTGATAACTCTTGCAGTAGAGTTATTTATTTTTTTTTTTCCCTCTTAATACTGGTTAGCTCCCTACAGACATCAACTTACAATATTAATACAGAGTTCACATTCTTTTCTTAATACCAAATTGTTATTTGGTCTTAATTTCAACAAGGTTATTGCCAAGGAAAAATACTCTTAAAAGGTGTAACTTAATAGTTCAAAGATTCAAAACAAAGCAAAGACATTGATCTACAAATTCAAATCAAACTCAAAGCAAGTTTCCATTCTTTGCTAAACATGAGAAAGTTTTTCTAAAGTCCTGCTTTGACAGCATACATTACAATGTTTGATGACTTATTTGCTCCAGCCCCCTCTATAACTAAATTTATATAAAAACCTCTCACTTTCTAAAAGATGTCTCAGCATGACCTCCCAGGTCATAGACCTGCCATGTTCAGCATCATGATGCTGCTAAAATATCTAAAGTAGGTAATGGACTTCTTATACAGACCATAGGCCATCAGATCCTCAAAAAGATCATGTTTAAAAAGAAACAAAGAGACAAAAACCAGAAAAGACCTCTAAACATAACAATTTGCAGTTAATTCTTTTCACATGCAAAACAAAAAAAAAAAAATTCAGAAAAACAGATGAAATAGCTTAAGCTATTACCAACACAAAATCTATAATAATTACACGTGTACGTCTCCAAAATATAATGTTTGGAATATCTGGGAAGGTTGAATAACTACTCTATGTTTCTTTGAGAATTTTTTTTTAAACTAAGTGGATCTGCTCTCCAACCTTTTCTAACACCTTGAATATTCTCAAAGTTAAAGGAGGCAGAAAGGAAAAAACAGGAAATAAAATTAGGAGACAGAAAGAAGAAACAGATTTCAGAACTGTAGAAATATCAAGGTGTTTATCAACTCATTTGAAGAAAAAGGAAATAAAGGAAGAAATACATATATATACACATGTATATATAAATCAAAAGAAGCTATGTAAACAAGCCGATTCAATATCAGGTCAACACACTGTTGGATTAATTTAACTTGTTAGTTAACATATTCAATTGCTCCGTGATGGCTGATCAACTCTTTTGACGGTCACTTTACAAAAACTGAGATTTGCTGAATAATCCTCTGCATATTTTCACAGTGAAGGTTATCCAGCGATTTAAGTGATCTGAAGTCTCTTGTATCTTGTCATACTATCCCACAAAACATACACAGAGAAAAACGAAACCATTTTGCTGGTCTGTGATAAGCATAAGCTCAGAACATTTGCTTCTCTCAAAAAACTTTATGCAAAATGAAATACAAGGAATTAAACATAAGAAAAACACTTTTTACAGTGATGATGGGCAAATACCGGAAAGGATTACCCAAAGATTATGTAGCATCTACATCTTTGGAGATATTCAAAAGACAACAGTCCTGGGCATTCTGTTTTAGCTGACTGTGCTTTGAGCAAGGGTTTGGACTAGATGATTCCCAGAAGTCCCTTCCTACCTCAACCACCCTGTGATTCCGCTGTTGTTTCCTCTGCTTCTGCCAAAGACGACAACAGGAAGATTCATGAAAAATAAGAGACCCTTCAGATAACACTTTTTACCCTAAAATCTTTCTAAAAATCACTAATATTTTATAGGCATCTGCATGGCTTACATGAAGTGCTTTCATAGTTCAAAAGTTAGTATTTCTTTAAGCACAGCTCTGTATGAACTTACATTTACTACAAGCAAACACCTACAAAGGAAACACTACAGAGAGGAGCGAAAGAGCAAGCGAAAGAGCGAGCGAGAGAGATTAAATGAACCAAAGACGATTACTTCTTGTAACTACTCCATTTGTAAATGAAAATAACTGGCTGAAGGAGTGAGCCAGCCAGTGTCATGGAAAACAATTCCTACTCAGATCAATTTATGCCCAGAAGAGACACAGAACTTGCTCTTAAATGACCATTCCTATGGCATGAGATATCCTTCCCTAGGACTTAGCTGGGGAAGCCGATTCCTAGCGATGCTTCTTCAGCCTTCACTACCTGATACTACTTAATAAATTGACATAAGGGAACAGGCATAAAGATTTAAAATTATTCCTCCTGCCCAGACAAATTTTTGACTGAACATATTCGCCTCATCTGTAAAGATTTTAAACTTGCATCAAGCTACTTGGGAAGGGGCCAAATAGTGCTCTCTCTCTTCACACGGAACACAGGGAGTATCAAATGAAGTTCTCCGGTAACAGCTTCAGAGCAGAACAAAGAACTTACACAATATCTGAATCATGGTATCTGGCACCAGAAAAGACAGCAGATGCAAAACCCATTCATGGACTCAAAAGCTTAAAAATAAATAAATAAGTACGACCACAGAAGGAAAGGTCATACAAAACATCATCCACACTCAAGAGCTGGTGAGAGCTTACCTAAGAAGTAACACTATGTGCCTGCCTAAAAAAGAGCATAAGAATGGAGCACCTACTCTCAGTCGCTGCCCTGTTGGGGGAAGGCAAGTAGGACTTGAAATGATGGTTCTGTCATACACGAGGATCCCCAGGCTTCAGACTTAGAGACAGAATAGCGGGCTATCCTGGTACAGCTGTTCCTGTGAAGAATAGTCTATCAGATACTAAAAAACAGAAGGAACCTAAGATTACTGCCACAGCACATCACTTTTCCTAAAGAGCTGAAAGAGTTGAGATTGCAATACTATCCATAAAATATTTAGCTATATAAATGCCCAAAATTTCCTTCCCCAAGTTTCAGTGCCTTTTAAATTTCCACAAGCAAAGTAAAGTAAGATCTGTCTCCAGCTTATTGTAATTACAACAGCATCGATCTTTTCATTCAAACAACATTAAGTACTAACAACCACTAATATAGAGTCTTAGAAAGTATCACATAATTCTACGGAAAAAAAAAAAAGAATATGTAATTTTAAATAGTTCACATATACATTAAGGTATGAAGCAAATCTCCCTCTCACTCCCCGCTCTTTCCCTTCCTCCCTAAAAAAAGTGAAAGCTGTCATCCCGAAATACAGAATACTTTATTCCTCAAGGTACTGTCAGCCATGCAACTCTCTTCTCAAAAAAAAAAAAAAAAAAAGTCATGCAGAACATACTACTAAACATGTAGCACTGGCAAGAAGAATACTACTGTGCAAAGATCTCCTTCTGCAGCAAGAACCATTTATTCCATGTATTCTACTCCTAAAACACAGGTGGCACAGCAAGAACACATAAGGTTCACAATGAAGAGAAAGATAACTTAGGAGGCCAAACATTGAGCATTCGTCCAGTAGAGCAAACTTACCAATTATACCCAGTTTTACTGTACCTAGGATGTGAGGGGAGGAAGAACAACCCAGAATCTTGCTGAATTGAGAGATTGATAGAACACTGGAAGATGAGCAATTGCCAAGTATAATCCTCTACTATAATTCTGTCTGATCACACTACGTCACACAAACATGGGAATACAGTTTCATGCAGAGATCATCAAGCACTACACTTAATTAGTTTACCATGAAGAAAGAATTACAAGAAAAAAAAAAAAATCAGTGAAAAACAGGTCCTAATATTTTTCCCTTCTCCACGACAGAGGACTCAAATGTCTGGTATCCAACATGCTCATAGATCACTGACAAAAAAAAAAATCTGAGGAAAATAAACAGCAATACTCCTTAACATCACTGTGCTCTAAACAAGCACTCAATAACTTTCAGCCAGAAGAAGCAAGAAATATTTTACAGATATCTGATATTTAACTCCCAGGTAATTAAGGAAGCCTTCCTACCCCACACAAATTATAGTAAAGCCAACATTTGTCTCCTTGCACACTGACACAGCATCCACATGGCAAAAGGGACTGCTCTGTATCTTGCAGATCTCAGAGCGAAAAACATTTAATGCCCAAACCAGACAGAAGCAGCCTGGATTAAACAGATGGCTATATACTTAAAACAGTTTCGCTGATAATAGCATTCCTCATGGAAGTCTTCTCATGCTGTCTGAAGACATTCAATAAAAAACCCCATTGAAATACAGAAGGGGCTTCGCATCAGGATTTAAAAATGCAATAAAATCTGTTCCAGGTTTCCACCAGAATCATGCTATAAACCAGTATTTATTCTCTCCCCAAAAAGGCAACACAAGAGACCACCCCAGAGTTTGCATTCTGCTCTAAGGAAAAAGCACTAGGGTAGTTTCCACAGATATGGAACAATTTAAGTGTTTGTCGATCACCAAGACAGCGATTAAAATTTACCGGTTTCTTTCCAAGCAGAGGGGACTCACCCTTGAGCACAACCGCCGGGATACTAACGCCATCAACACCCGCAGTCACGAATAACACCCGCGGCGCGCACGGCGCTGCCGAGCTCTCCGGAGGAGCCGCCCGCAGGACCCTGCGCGAGTGCGGGGACCGCTCCGCTCCCACTCACCGCCTGCGCAGCTCCAGGGTGCCAGGCTGCTCCGTGTGCTCCCTGCGGACACAAAGCGGCGGAGCCCTCTGGAGACGTCCCCGCTGCAAAACGAGCCCTTCCTTCGTCGCCGGGACAGCGGCGCGGGCCGCGGCCGTTACATAAGCGGCAGCCGCGGGGCTGCTCCGTGCCGCCCGCGCAGCCCCTCGGTGGCGCCCGGGGCCCGGGATGGGGCCGGCGCGGTGCTACTGTGTGCGGCGCCGCCGTGTGCGGGGCCGGGGCGCCAATGGCTCGCGGAGCCTGTGAGCTTTGTCCGCTCGCGCACTCGCCAACGGCCGGCGGGCAACGGCTGCCGGCGCGCGCGCTGTGCGGGAGGGAGGGAGAGAGAGAGACCCCTGCTCCTGCCGCCCCGCTCCGAGCGCCGCTGGCCACCACCCTCCGACTTCGGCTCCGCCAACGGCCGTTCCTGCCACCCTCTCACCGCTTCTCCTCAGCCACCTCCAGCCGCTGCGAGCCCCGCAGCTCAACAACGCGCCCGCCGATTGGGCCGATCCCACCCCCAACAAGCGCCGCGCCGATTGGTCGTTCCTCCAGTTACCTCTCTCCCCCGCCAAAACACACTCCATCTGCCGGGGGCGCCGGCTGCGTTTCAGGTTCGCGACCCGTCCCGTCAGACTGCGGTGACACGGACACGGCAGGGCACGGCAGGGCACGGCAGGGCACGGCAGGGCACGGCAGGGCACGGCAGGGCGCCAGCGCGCCAGCGGCGGGAGGGGGAAGGAGGCCTCAAGGCCTCTGCAGTGGGAAGGAGCAAGAGGAGGCGGAACGGAAGCTGCCCGGAACCTTCATGTCGCACTGTGTATCTCACGGAGGTGTCTGCACATGGGCTTCCGCTTCCGTGAGGTGGCGGCGTTCCGAAGGAGGGTCGCAGCGCGGACAGGTAGTGGGGACGGTGGGTCCGCTTTGGGGAGCTCGGCTGCTCTCTGCATCGCGCGGCAAGAGCGACCTTTAGGGCTCCTTGGCACTCTTGTAAGTGCCTCTAGGTAAAACGTGAATTATTGCGCTCTGAGAGACTCGGCGAGGTGCACGCCCTCCTCTGCCCCCTTGTCCCGCGCCTTAATCCCACTGCTGTGTCTGGCTTGGGTGGCAGAGCAGGTCAGGTGTCACTGCTTTCATAAATACTTGTTTTTCCCCGGAGCTTGTTATCGTTATCACAGTTATGCTCTTTTCAGTGAATTTAGTGGTCAGATGGGTTATGGCTTTAGAGAAATTAGTATATGTAATGAAAAAATAAGTATCTTCTAATAAGTATATTTTTAAAGGGTAATTATAAAAATTGGAGGTTTTTCAAACTGATCTCAGAGCTTTTTGATGCGCTCTGGAGAGCTTGAAAATTTTGAGCCTCAGTGCTGCTGAAGTGCTTTTATAGATATCAGAAAAAATATTTCTCCTAGTATTAAAATAAGAAAACTTATAGGGCTGCTTCATGAATGCTAATAGTGACCACAAAGTAACTACAACACTTGGATCTAAAATGTGCCTTTTTGGATTATCAAATAGATTACTTCTACCCTGAAAAGTCAATTAAGCTGTCATTTGAATCAGGGTTTGAAAATGCTTTCAGTAAGATATTATTAACCTCATTATCTATATGTAATTTATTATTACTCTGAGATTATCCTACTGGCGCAGAAAAGTATTTTGCACATTTTTATCTTTCTCATAAGACAAGAAAGACAAATGTAGCTGATGACTCTCATGTATGAGAACCAACCAATGCACATAAAACTTCTAAATTAAATGCCTTCTCTTTCACAGTTGTTAACTAACTAGGTTTTTTTCCACCTTGAAAATCAAATTTTAGAAAGAAGTATGTAACACACTGTAAAGGTCAACAGACTTTAGTAAAAAAAAAAATCCAGTGGCTATAGTATTGTCCAGTTATTCTAAGTTACATAGTAACGCTAACAATTTTTTTATTGCAAGGTCTTAGCTGATCTCGCCAGTTAACTTTTTTTTTTTTTTAATTCAGTATTATAGTGCCTGTGATAGACTCCAGCAGCGCTGAAGACTCGCTGTATTGTGTCACAAAACAGGTACCGCTGCAGTAACAATAAACTGTGTTAATCACAGTAGGGTTTTTTTTTTTATTATTTTTATTTGGTAGTAGGCTTAAGCATCTAAGATTTAGTCATTGATTTCTTGTTTATCTCAACAGTGGACAGTCAGGATGTCAGTAAGAAGTTAAGTAGTTTCTGTGTAGCTCACTTTGGTCATCCCTACCTCTTCTAGGCAAAACTTAAAATAAGTCTAGACATTCCTGGGCTTATCAAATCGAACATTGAGCCATTTTTAACTAATATGCTTAAGATCTACACCATTTTTTTAATGTTCCCTTTAAATTAGAAAAGTATGCACTTGTAAGAGATTGTGGCAAAAATGTTAAGTTGTTTGCTATGTTTGTGTGAAAATCTCAGTGTTTAAAACATTTTCTTTGAAAGGCTGGTAGTTTTACCTGATTTTAGTATTTTTCATAATAATTTTTTTAATTTGAAATTTAACCATGGCCAGTTAGCATACAGTCAACTAAATTTTGTTGATTAATTCTGGATATATAAGTTGTGATAAATTTTTGTACTACAATATTCTTTAATTGTGAAGCTAGAACATTAGCTTTAGAACATATTGATTTTGTATTCTAAGTAGTAAATTGTAGTTATGAAATAAGTCTTAAATTTTTCCAGCCACAAGACTTAAGAATATTTTGCTGACTTAGGCTCAGGAAAAAAATTGTAGTGTTGTTCCTTAACTGACATGAAAAAAAAAATCCACTATGGATTATTTAAGCCATACTTTAAGAAATGCTTATACAATCCAGTATGTCTCCAAAATCAGAAGAGAGAAGAATTTAAAAAACACTATGATACCAAGCCATTATCATAGTGTCCTGAGATGTTTGCTTTTCTGTCTCAATTGTAGATGTATTGCTCATATTCCAGAGCAATGGCTATATTATATTCAGCTGTATATCTCAAAAGTCCAAAGTTATTGTTTTTATTAGTTATTGTTTTAATGCTTTTGATTATCTATTAATGCAGTCACCTTTGGACAAATGTTTTTGCTGATATTAACCCAAACATGTAGAACTTCAGAAAAAAGAAAACTTATTGTTCTTTAGGATAAATAATTCATGGAGTCTAGCACAGTTTGTCTTATTGTGCTAAACCATCAACTTCTGAAATGTAGCATGAAGTGTCTTTTTTTGTTTTCTGCTCTAAGGTGCACAGTTCATACTGCAGAAGATACTTCACACGCAGTGTTACTGTTTTACAATATTGTCTCTAACCTCCCTCTTCTTAATGTACAGGATATCAGTCTTTGTAAATGTGTGAGAATAAACTGGTACTTTGAGAAATAAAAATGCTCTCTCTTTTCTTGTAGGTATGGGGCATGGAAATGAACATGGTCATGGCCATGGCCCCAGCAAAATGGAGCTCCCTGACTATAGGCAGTGGAAGATAGAGGGAACACCACTTGAACAAGTCCAGGAAAGGCTGGCTAGACGGGGTCTGAGGGATCCATGGGCTCGGTAGGTGCATGAGCCTTATGAGCAAACCTGACAGTAGCAGCAGACTAAACTTGTCACTGTAGAGGACATTCTATTTAGTAAAATGTCCTCTACAGTGACAAGTTTAGTCTGCTGGGGGGGGGGGGGGGGGGGGGGGCAGGAAATGCATCTAGAATAAATTAGTTAGGTTTTTATTTACTTTTTGTGTGTGTGTGTAGGTTACTACTATTGCATGACTTTGGCCAGCTTCCTCATTTTACAAGGCACTCTTGTACTTTGTGGTGCCTTAGTGGATCCCAATCAGGCACAATAGCAACCAAAACACTAAAGCAACATAAGGTTTTGCACATGAGTAACCCAGTGTATTTTCAGCGAAGAGTCTGTGCTCAGATCTCACTGAAGTCAGTGGAACTTATATTGACATTCTAAGTAGGAATGGGAGTATTCGTATACAATGGAGGCCCTTATTGAAATGAAGAAATGCGCTAGTTTATAATGCGGAATTTGATTTAACTCTGCATTTCTTTTTGACAAGCAGTGCATATAACATGGAAAACAGGGGTGAACTAAGTCATGGAAGATCAGGGTTTTTACCTGTAAGTTGTCCTGATCTCCTTTCTTCCCCAGAGTAACTCTGGACTATTTAGGCAGCTGTTAAAACAGAGCTTAACGTACTTCCTGCCAGCATGACTTATGTAATACCTTGCTCAAGTACTCTTTAACCTTGGAGACTAAGAACATTAAATGCCTTGTGCTGTATTATACAGTCCTTCTGCAAGTCAAAAGCTACACCAGCAGCTATTCTAGGAGCTTTCACAAAAATAACAGCTTCACCTGTTTGCTTTTGCATCAAATCACTACAAGAATAGAAAAATGTAATTGTTTAAAAAGTTGTTGCTATGTTACATGCCATAACCCCTGGAGGGATTTGGGATTTAAAGCAATTTTTATCTTCCTTTGAAACAGTTTAAGGCTGTAAACATAGAGTAAAACATACAGTTTTAATGATGCTAGGAGTTATCTAAGGTACAATTCCTTTGGTGGTAGCTGATAAGCCTAACTTTCCTGGCATCTCTTTTAGGTGTGTTGCCTCTCAGTCTTTAGAAAACAAGCAGTCTTAGACCATTTCTTGTGTTTTTATGTTTTTTTTCCTCCATGCTTTAGATAAAACTGTCTTCAGCAAACATTAGGCTTATTCCCAGGAAAAAAATGGATACAGTTCAATATAATAAATTAAGTGTAAAATAGCATATGACTTTGCATAATTTCCAAGTATAGTGTTCAGAAGGTGCTGCAAAATAGCAGACTAGAAAAGGGTTTATGTACTGCTTTTTCTCCCTCCTAGATGAAAAGTTGCGAAAGAAGGAAATTGAGCCAAAGTTCACGAGAAGTTGAAATTAGGTGCAAAGTGCAACTCTTAAAGCACGAAAATTCCTCTTAAGGAATCCTGACTAATGCTAATTTTATGTGAAGTAATATTTCAGTTGCAGAGAAGGGTAAGCTATTATCCTTTATAAAGGATATATAAAGCTATAAAAAGCCATATTCCTTTATAAAGGATAAATTAAATTATCAAGTTATTTGTTTCAATAATCTTGAGAAAAAAACAAATTATAAACATATTGTGCTAGAAATCTTGAAACAGTAATGCTCTTTATGGCAACCTCCTTTAGTAAATATATATATATCAAGTTCCTTCTAACAGAGGATCAACATTACACCCTTGTAGCAATGTACACATTCCAGACAGAATAATCTGTGTGAAAGATGATGTGTTTGAAAACCTCAGCCTTATCAACAAGTATCCTTCACTAGTAACTACAGGATGCTCTTCTATACTAATATGCCTTCATCTAGAGTCACAGAAACATAATAGTTACATAACACACTTGGGATGATGAATATTTTACTAGGAGATGCTATTTGCAAGTGTTTCATGTAGTTAATGTGACACGCATATAAAGGGTTACAGATCAGATCATTCATCTGTGGCAACTCCTGTTTCTTTAATGCTTTAACTAGAGAACTGTTACAAAGTAGACCTGCTGGAAATCTCTCAAGTGTCTTCCTTCCCCTTCATATTTAATCACAGTGGCTGCACTGATGATGTTTTATTCTTTGGTTGTCTTTCTCCTAGTAATGAAGCCTGGAGGTTTATGGGTGGCTTTGCAAAACCTGTGACCTTAACACAAGTCCTTACTAAGGGATTCAAGTGGGGATTTGCAGCTTTCGTCATAGCTCTTGGCATTGAATATGCAATGTTTCCTCCAAAGAAGAATGGAGGTCATCACTGAAATCCAAGCATGAGAATTTATTGTTTCTAAACAAAAGTGTATAGTAATCTGCTCATTCTGTATCTGTAATATAGATATTAAAATCTATCACGAAAAAAAAAGCATGTTTCTTTGACTTTGTTTGTGGAATGATTTAAAACTTATCCCAGAGTAATTCATTAATTCAAACCTAACTTCAGACTAGAAGAAAAAAAAGTATTCTATCAGACATGTATGTTTGCTCTTCATACTACAGAAAAGTCTCAGCAATGCTCTTTCAAGCACTGCAATATGTTGCATCAGATTTTAACTTTTTAAAAAATACTGTGTTAGTTAGTTTTAATGACAGTTACTTGTTGGTAAGTGGCAATGAACTGTCCAGCATCTCCTTAAAGGTTTAATTTCTAGAGATATATGTGCAGTGTACTGTGTGCAGTTCTGGGCTCCCGAGTACAAGAGGGATGTGGAGCTGCTAGAGAGAGTCCAGCGCAGGGCTACGAAGATGGTTAAGGGCCTGGAACATCTGCCCTATGAGCAAAGGCTAAGAGAGCTGGGCCTTTGGAGAAGAGAAGGCTGAGGGGACTTCATCATTGTGTACAAGTACCTCAAGGGAGGGAGTGAGGAGGATGGGGCTGGCCTCTTCTCAGTGGTAGCCAGGGATAAAACGAGAGGAAATGGCCACAAATTGAGGCACCAAAAGTTCCACAGGAACTTGCAAAGGAATTTCTTAACAGTGAGGATGACAGAGCACTGGAACAGGCTGCCCAGAGAGGTGGTGGAGTCTCCTTCTCTGGAGATCTTCCAAACCCGCCTGGACATCACCCTGTGCCACATGCTCTAGGGGACCCTGCGTGTGCAGGGGGGTTGGACTGGATGACCTCTAGAGGTCCCTTCCAACCCTAAGCATTCTATGATTCTATAATAAGCAAGAGTGTAAGAGATAATTGTAAATACACAAACATTATGAGAAAGCTTTAAAAATAACTAAACTGCCTTAAGGTATATGAAAGTACTAAAGTTTACAATTAACCCTATTAAAGTGTTTATTGATTTTATAGACTCCATGCACCAAAATCTTCTCTCAGTGTAATATCCAGAAATTATACTTCTCGTTGTTGTCACATTTACTAAACAAAGTAGCATGTTTCACTCAGCCATAACTGTACCTCACCCCAATACAAATTCCAATTCTTAACAAACGGTGAAAAAATCAGCACATATTTTTCTTTTCCCGATGTAGAACTTAACTGAATTTATAATAGTATAGAGTTTTCATAGATAGTCTTTTTTATAATTTGGGCTTTAAATTTTACATATTTCCTTAAATTATATTTTATCAATTATCTATTTTAAGAGGTATAACTTCCAACATAATTTTCTACCATTTTACTTAGCTAGAAGAATCTAGAAAACAGAACAACTCTTATTAAAGTAGATGGAGAGAAATATATCCAAGGCAGAAATATAAATCCAAAACTCTCTAAATCAAAACAAATAGGAGTATCTCTTCTCATGAACATCTAATCTTACTAGAATGCCTCATGTGAAATCTGACCAAATTCTGGGTTGGGTAGCAAAGTTTCCTTGCTCTTACAAGGGCAACATAACATTACTTTTTTTAAGATGTTCTAGATGTTTTTTAAGATGTTCTAGAGAAAAAACTGCTTCAACTGCTCCATTTTCTTTACAGTGCATAATATGATTTGCTGTGTTGTAAGTACTTCAAGGACTTTAAGATTTTTTTTATACACTGTGTCCAAATTCACTACGTACAGAAGAGGCTTCTGTCTAGTTTAGCCAATAAAATAGGCCAGAATTTTATATTCAGAGAGCAGGTCCAGCTGTGACACTAATGCCTCAGAATAAGTAGCTTGACTGGACATGCCATTTAGACCATAGGAATGGCAATACCCAGATTAGAGGGATGAAATATTTAAGATTACACAAATGAAATGTACATACCTGTACAATCATTATCCTTACTGTATATGAATTCAGAAAGATACATCAAGACATGTACACAGAAAAGATTTCTTTTTGTATACGATCCTCACAGAAATGCCTTGCTAGAGGGAATATTTGCTCACTAGAGTCTGCATTTCCTTACTGAAAACAACTGCAGGATCTACCACTGAAAGGCTCCTGAGCTGGACCTTCATCATCTGAAACCCATCCCAAAAGGTCTGCAGTCTATATGTATA
Organism: Eudromia elegans; assembly: GCA_003342815.1. Taxonomy (NCBI): domain Eukaryota; kingdom Metazoa; phylum Chordata; class Aves; order Tinamiformes; family Tinamidae; genus Eudromia; species Eudromia elegans. Next base: position 394,864 of record PTEX01000178.1, on the reverse strand, counting down.
TAGATCACGCACTTGTGTCTACATGCACAGCCATCTGCTGAGGCAACTTCCACCCTACCCTTCGTGGGCTGTAACCAGAAGTCCCACAAGTCCCTTTCAACACACGCCAAAACGCTCCCATCGCGCTGCCGGGCGCCATCTTCGTCTCCTCCCACACGGACCCAGCAGCTGCTCTTCCGCCCTTTCTCACGCGCCTCCCTCCTCCCAGCGCCGGCCGCCATTTTGTGCGCGAGCTTCGCCAGCAGGTGGCGCCGCGCGCCGCTGCGGGGGCGGCTCGCTGCCATTTTGCGAGTGTCATGCGGTCGGGGCAGCGCAGTAGAGCGGGAGTCGCGCGTTCCCTATACTGAGGCAGGTTGAAATCCCACCTGCGCAATGGAAGAAGAGCGGCTGATAGCCGCTCCCCAAAACGCTTAATGGTCACACAGAGTGGCGGTAAGGATTGGCGACTGCGGCCCAGCAGCTGCGCAAGGCGGGGGAGGCAGCTGTACTGAGTCCCCTCGCCCTTCAGCGAGGGCAGCTCTCCGTCCTGAGCGGCGACGGCTTTGGTCCCAGCAGCATCCAGGGGAGCAGGAAGCTCTCCGGGTGTTCCATCCCGGAGCTCGCGTTAGAGAGAAAAAAAGGTCTACGCGTTTGTGTCTTCCCGTGTCTGAAAACCACGCCCGATACTGGTCTCAACACCGCCCCTTTCCTCCCCTGGCGCACTGCTCCCAGCTCCGGACCTGTCCCCCTGCACAGGACGAGACGCCCCGGCTGCGCGTGGGTGCGTTATGTCTCCCTTCTTCCTTTTCCCCCTCCCCGAGCCCTTAGGATAGGCGCCCCCGCACGCCTTGTCCTGGGATGGGGCCCTCGTCCCGGCACGACGCGCTCTCGAGGGGCTCCGAGCTGGGCTGAGGGCGGCGACGGGGTGGGCGGCCCAGCACTAGTGGGGCCTGAGCCCGCCCGTGCTTGCGAGGAGAAACGAAACCCAACGCTTCGTCATGCAGGACCGAGTTTCCTTCTCGCTGCTTTTCTTTCAGGTTGAAGTGACGTAGTAAAATAGGGTGGAAATCCTTGAAATTCCCCAGGGTAAAGCCAGCGTATTGTGATTTTTTTTTTTTTATTAGGAAGGCTGGAATGTTAAACTAGCTCACCCTTAAAGAGAAACTAATGTGGTCTCTACTGGTTTACACCGAGAGCAAAGCATTTAGGCCTAATACAAGGATGAGCAAGCTGGAAGTTACTGCGGACTTTCCCTTAGAGCCTCATACCAGAAAATCTTTCTCTATAGGTAAAATTGAAATTTGTGGAAAATGCCATGAAATATTAAGCACTTAAAAAGAAAAATCAGATCATACGTGATCAAAATGAGTAGTGTGTGGTCTGACCACTTTATCAAAGTAGCATGGAGGGACAAAAAATGTAGCTAGTACTACCTGGTAGCTAGTAACCTACTCTCATCACCTGCTAAGGGGCTTCTATTGAGCTCATCCTGTGAAAGAAAGAGGGCTGTCTAAGCAGGAACTGCATCCGCTGGTGACAGATCCTATTTTTGCTGCTATAGAGATGCTTACTACACTTACCAAACACCCAAGAAAGAAATGCTATCTCAACTTGCTGGTTGTAATTGTAGATGATCCCTGCTTCTCTTGAAAGATTTCTGCTTTTTAGTGTGAGGCCTGATAGATTTTTTTTCACAGTTGATACAGGATGCTGCTTTTTGCTTTGCTAATTTTAGTAATAATGTGTTGTGCAGCATTTTTTGGTTTTTTTGCAAGCATAGGTCCTCCTTTTTTTTTTTTTTGTGAAGGGAGTTTAACAGCAAAAAGTAAAATTGCTTGAGCCTTGTACATGCACAGGGCAGGCTGTGTATGTTAATTGTGTCTTGCAGGTCTTCGTGAAGTTCTAGTTTACTGGTATTTCTCACACCTTAAAAAAATACTAGCCCTTGATTTTGGATACATCTGCATGGACAACAGGCAATGTAAAACTGTACGGAAAGCAGGATTATAATTAATATTTGCATAGAATCCAGTTAATATACTCATGTTTTCCTAGCTACTTGCTTGGTACGGAATGAATATGACTAGCGTGGTCTGAAAAGTAAATACACTTGCTTATTTTCTCAAGTGTTTATCTTAATACATTCTTTTTTATAGTGCAATATCCAAAGTCAAGGCAACCTTAGATTAAGTGTGCCCTTGACAAGGGTGTTTTCCCATAGCTGTAGGTGAGAAATTCATCATGGGAATGTCCAATCAGCTTTAAAATCTTCCACTTTGTTAAAGAAAGCCCAAAAGTTCAATAAAAGCAGAAACTTGCATTTAAGTGTGCTTTGGTAGTAAGCCCCTTGAGACATGGTTTTCTGTCAGTCCTCATTTGCGATGACAGGATGACTGATTAGTCATTTTTTTCAGAGACCTCATGACTTTTATTTTTTTCTCCACAAAAGCCTGTGAAAATTTGGGGTGATTGTGAACTGAAATAGCCAGACTTACAGAAAAATGTCTCCTCTGCAGTCATCCTCCCTCGCTATACCTGGGGCTTTCCTGGTTATTTGATTATGGGAAGAAAAGTATGATTCTTCGTTGTGTGTGTAGGCCTGCCCCCTTTACTTACTCTGTCCTCAGCATTGCTGAAGCAGCCTCGTAGCACCCTCAGATACATCGATGCCAGTGTTTGTGTTAAGAGTTCTGCTATTTGCAGTGTTTTTGGATCTCTTTTAAATTGAGAATGTAATTAAAATAAGTGTAATACCTCAGGGAGGCACAGCTGTTTTTTGTTTTTGTTTCCAAGACATGGAGTTCTGTCAGCATTAATGATCTTCCTGATCTATAGCCTTTGTGCTGAAATATTTGCACTGTGTGCAACACTGAGCAAAAGAGAAAAGCCTTTAAAGGTATTTTCTTGCAGCAATAATGACAAATTACACATGCACATGAACATGCAAACTGTAGAGGCAGCTTTCTGTGTGCACTGTGAAATTTTTTCCTGTCTCCTGGAAAGGTATGCTGTTTTCCTCTCATTTCTTTTTTGTAAAGAATTAACATTCAAAGGTTCTGCTACAGAGCCCAGGTGATCTAAACAATTGAAGGCTAGACTGCTGTGTTAGGAATTCTGCTATAGCATTTCTCTTTCTCTTTAGCTATGTGTGTTGCAGCTATGATAACTTTACCAATGACGTTTGCAAAAGCTGTCATACCAGATGGAAGTGTGAAACACGTTGCCCTTCACCTCTCACCGTCAAATGGGTCTGGCTCAGATACATGCAGAAGAAATGCATTAGATTTGCTCAAATTATTTAACATCCTTGCTATCAAAATATGCCAGCATGATTTTTGGATTCAAAGTCACAAGCATGGTTTCAGATGCTGGAATGCTTATTTCATGCTGCTTTTACTCATTCTCCAAGCTCTGCAAGTGTGCACTCTTGGCCACTGACTATACAGGCTCAGATATTTTTTTTGATGTTTCTGGTTCGGAGGACCATCTGAAATCAAGCAAAAGAATGTGTGATCCTAACAAAATTTTCCTTAGTTTCCTCCATTAATCTTAGAAAGTAACCCCCAGCAGCAATTTATAATGTTGGTATTTTTCCAACAGAAATTGGGCTGAGGTCATCAATTCTGTGTATGGACTATCCTTGGAAAATACTGGATGAAAACCAATGTGTGCTGGATTTGGATGTGTAAATCAGTAAGACAACCATGATCACATGTCTGTCTTTCTGCGTTTTTGGGGGTAGAATTGCATACAGGTAAGAGATTCAGCAAGCACTGTTCAGCATTTTTCTACAGTGACCTGTGATCTATCTTACATGAAGGGAGTTAATGAAAATTAATAGTTCTGGTGGTGGCAGCAGAAATAGAACCTAAATACTGTAGTTATTTCCTTAATTTCAGGATTTATTCCTTTTTTTGTTTTTCTAGTTTTGAATTTTATTTCAGTTTTTAGTATTATGAAACATAAATGTCACAGTTAAAGAAAAGGTAGCCTGTGGTTTATCTGTGCCTTCAGAGATAATAAAACCGCATAGTGAAGATTGGGATTTTTATTTTATTTTATTTTATTTTTTCACGTGGTTTAATCACTTGAGAAGATGCTAGTAAATAAGACACTCTGGAATTCAAGATAATTGCTGAAAAACATTATGTTGTGACTACTTTATTTGGGTTTAATTTAAGGCAAAGTACATTACAAATATGTGGTAGTAGCATTTTTATATATATATATATATATTTTTTTTTTTTTTTAAAGTACTTCTGTATATAACACGGTGTTGCACTACATCTTGGCACTCAGAACACCCTGAAAAATGCCTTGAGACTTCTGGGTCAGAATAGGGGATGATGAGTTGGTGGAAAGAGGTTGGAAACTTAGGTTTAAAATGCTATATCACTTAACTCTTATTTCCAGAAACATTTAAAATGTGACTGCTTATCAGCAGGCTGATGACTTTTCTTGATTGGTTGTTTCACTTCCTATGGAATGTACAGACTTGTACTAAGGTAGTTTTACTTACTGTTCAAAAAAAAAAGTTGAAGTTCTTATGACCTACCAACTACTTTTTGTTCTGTAATGAACAGCTGGGAGAACCCCTTCGAGATCAGTAGGTCTTTATAGTCGACATTTTAGTTGTTAGTAGATATCTCTAGAAAGAAGTTTTAACCTAGGCAGTAGATCACTGATTAGAACCTTTTAATTCACTCCCTCAGAGCTACTTTTGTAGCGCATCTAGTTACGATTGAACACTGGAGAAGAACTGCTGTAGAAATGGGCTTTGTGTCATGTTGGCTTCCTGTTTAAAAAAAAAGAAGATCAGTTTTAAAGGGACAGCAACAAAGTGATGACAAAGTGCCAAGTGCCATCTGCCCTTATTCACCGAATTGAACAAGAGCTGGATAAAGAAGAAGATGAGCTAATGATTTTCCTGTGCCGGGACCTCGCTCCTGACTTAGCTACTGCAGACCTTAGAGAGCTGCTGGTGGCTTTGAATGAGAGGGAGAAACTTTCTCTGTTTGGCTTGTCTGAGTTGTTGTACAGAGTTAAGAGGTTTGACATGCTGAGGAGGATCCTGAAGACTGAGAAGGCAACAGTGGAAGCTAACCTTACCAGGTGTCCCAGGCTTATTTCTGACTACAGGTAATGTATGTTTTTCAGATTTCAAAGCTACTCTTTTATTCAAAATGCTACTTTTTTTGCCCACACTTCCCCCCCCCCCCCTTTTTTTTTTTTTTTTTTTTTTGTAGAAATGGTCAGGTCATGATGAAAGAAGAGTGGAAAAGGGTATAATATATATTTATAAATTATAATGAAAAGAGTATTTAAAGTTTAGTCCGTAAAGTAAGCTTTTGTACCTTCTCGTAAGTCATGGCATTACAAGCCTCTGTCTTTAAGATGATTGTTAATTGATGACAACAATTATGTCTGCTCAGTTCTGGAGAAATGGTAGAAATGATATTTTGCAAAACGTTATTAGTGTGGGGTTTTTTGTTTGTTTGTTTGTTAAGTTTGCTTTGGGCTTGTAAATGTGATACAACTTTTCTCAGGTAGCCTGTCTCTAACTACATTCTACTCTTTAGTCTTAAGTTCTACTCTTTAGTCCTAAGAGCCTTTTTAAGAGACTCCAGTGATTTTCTTTCAGAGACTTCAGAAAGAAATAAATGTATTCGTAAGGGTGATTTTCTTGTGTTGACTTGTAAAAGAAAATCCTGAATCAGATTTTTAAAAGTTGAGAGAAAACAAGATAGCAGAACAAATCTTCATCTGTATTGCAATATACCAGCATTAGCTATTACATAAGCAATCTGCCATTATCTGTTCTTGTGTTTGGGGATACTTTTTCATCATTTCATCTTTCCTATGTATTTTAAAGTGTTTGTGATGCTCTATCATATGGCCAAGCAATTCTGTGGAAGTGTATTTTGTGATGTTCTAGTGTGCCGGAAAACAGTCCGCGTATCACTGTCTTCTGAAAAAAGCAGAAAGTGGTATTTCTATAATTCAGATTTCAGTTGATAAAATATGTGCTTGTTGCTGTTCTGATTACAGTTCTGTTGTATAGTAATTGGCATTAAGGGTGTTAGAACTCAATGGTGATTTACAAAACAGTTCAAAATAATAGGAAATAATTCTAGGAAAAAAATTTGAAAATTGAAATATTGACTTCGTATCTAGAAAATTAATCTGCCTTTTTTTTTTTTTCTCCCTTGCATGATCTGTAGCAATCATAGTTGCAGTATTCTTAAGAGTTGCCTCAGCCGGCTGCACAGAATACTGAACGATTTAAGCTTGCCTGATGAGTTCCTTTATGTTAGTATCTGTTCACTAGACTGTAGTTACTGTGATGGCCACAATTCTGTCTCGAGATGTAAGCAGAGACAGGAACGGGAATTATGTATCTTGATTTCCAGCACTGAACCCTCTTATTTAAAAATATTTATTATAGAAAGACACAGGAGCAGATGAGCAAGAGTAGGTGTTTTGTAAATGGATTGTAACAGAGTACATTTTTTTCCTGCTGTTTAATTAGGGATGGTGCATTGAGACTGGTACATGGGAGAAGATGAGGAGATTGACATGGTTGGGATCATGCTAGAAGCTAATGTTTTAGAAGTGTCTCAACTTTGTTTCAGGGTGTTAATGGCAGAGATTAATGAGAATCTGGAAAAAGAAGAAGTCGATTCTCTTGTTTTCCTACTCAGAGATTATGTACCTCGTATGAAAATGGGAAAAGATAAGGTAACTTCTCTCTCCTAGCTTTCTACTCAACAGCAATGAGAGATTAAAGTAAAAAGGAATGTGGCTAGACTTTTTTTCTTTTTTAAGTAGTAGAATAAGCTAGAAAAACAGTAAGGCAGAGCAGGGAAGAGTTACTATAGTGAGTGGTATTATTGTGAATCCCATGAATCTCACAAGTGGAAGGGATAAAATAAAGTGTTTCTTCAATATTTATGATCTCCATGTTCACATATGTAGGATCTCAAATATACGTCAACTTACCACTTTTTTTGGGTTCTGTTTCATTTACAAAATAACAGGTTAACTTAGTCATTCTCGGCTTACTTGAATTCTAAATGTCTGCTTCTGAGAGCCCTGAGAAAGAAGCAATTCAGTAGTTAGGATTCAGAAAACTTGTCCATTGAGCACAGGAGAGAGAAACAGAGGCAAAATTTCTTCTTTTAAAGCTATTATTCTTGGCATCTGAGCTGATGTTCTAGGTGGTTGGCTTTGTAGAAAATGCTTCCTCAAAAACATTTTTTCTCAGGTTATTTGCTCCTCATTTCCTCACTCATAGGAGTGATTGCTCCTATGATATAATACTGAGGACTGTTTTCCAGATTATCAGCTATGTATAATTCCTAAATATATAATCCTTACTACCTCATTGCATTATTTCCTGGGTTGCTTTATTTCCATAGCGGACTTACTTTTCTCAGAGTTATTGCTAGAGAGCAAATTACTAGTAGGACAGTTTGTAGTATTTTTTTTCCCTGTTGCTTTTCTAGAGTTTTATAGCCCTTGTGATTGACCTAGAAAAACTAAATTTGGTGGCTTCTGATCAGCTGGATTTGTTAGAAGACTGTTTTCAAAACATTCACAGAATGGACCTGATTAAGAAGATTCAGAAGTACAAACAAGAAGGTAAAATGTTTTTCAAAACCCTTTTATTTATTTGTCTGTTTTTGTTTGTTTGACTTTAACTTAATAGTTCTTTTAGTAAGGATTAGGTAACTTTTTACTAAAAGTAAACTTTTGAGTTGCGTGTCAGAGTATTTTCATGCTTCAAGGAGTAGGCTTTAAAATGGTTAATAAATCAGTATATTTTTCAGTGTGTTTCTGTTAAATTTTCAGCTATAATGTCCTCCGTTCATTCTCAGCCAGTATATGTAAATGCACTTCAGGCATCTCTCCCTAATCTCAGTCTGATTGATCCCCCTTACAGTTCAGGGGTAAGTATAAAATAAATGAACAGATCCTTTATTTTTCTGTAAATATTGCCCAAGATTAAAAGATATTAAATCTTCCCGTGACCTAAGGAATGAGAGATTGCTAGCAAATAGAATATTACTTGGTTTATTTCTGTAGTTCTTGTTATTTGCTATTTGATTGTAGGACCTGACTTAAATTTTCTGACACTGAGAAAACTCCTTTTTAAAGACTTTCTATGAAGTTTTTCCTGTCAGTTGGGAGTATGAAATCTCAGGTTTTATTATTATTATCTATACACACGTTTTTCTGGGAAATGAAAAGTCTTGCTTGACTGTTCTTTGGAAAATACATTTTTCTTGTGAACTTTGCAAAACTCGGGAAAACAGCAGCATTTCAGCTTTGGAAGTTGAAAGTTATGGTTTCCTTTTTATAAGAGAACTTTTTTTTCCTGGTTTTGTTTTAATCTCATTTTAGTAAAGATCTCTATGTCAAAAGTCATCCACCAGATTATTTTGCATCAAATTCTACTGCATGCAAAACTTCCTGTGTTTGGGCTAGGTTTGATGTTGTGATAATGTGACCTCTATTTTGCCTTGCAGATAAATGTTTTCTGCATGTTTTCAGTAGATACACATATGCAAAGCTTACATACAAACCCATTGCTCAATTTGTCTCCACTAGCACAGCCGTAACAGCTTTGTTTTCCAAACTGGTAATGGGAAATTTATATTGGCTTTCCATAGTATTCTAATATTGTTATAAATTCCTCTTGTATTCATGCAAATTTGTTCTTGGTAATGTGTATGAAACAATATATATTTTTATTGACAATAAAAATACTATTTTCTTGTATTTTGTAATATATACTAGCTTCTAAAAGCTTTTTTTTTATTTTAGATCCAAGATGTAAACCAGGAGAAAACACAAAACAGGCAAAGCCTTATTCATGGTAAGAGCAGTCCATTTGAGCTGTGATTATCAAAAAGAACCAAATGGTGTATTACAATGTGTTGAGTTAGTTAATAGATATGTTTACAGTTTTTAAAAGGAGTTTCTGAGTATTAAATATAACTAATCCCTGTCTTGTTGTTTCTCTTGTATTTGTTTTGTGGGCAGTGCCATATCTTAAAAATTTCTTGAAATAGCTAGGGCTTCCACTTCCACTATAACTGGATTATACGTTTTATTTGTGAGACGAGTTATTGAAGATAGGGACTAGTCAGCCCTGGTGGCCAGTGTACTGCAACATGTGTGTCCACTTTGTCTGCCATACAATTGTTTGTACTAGGAATTTTTTGTGTCAGTTTAATTATGGACATCTCCACCAGGCCAGCCAGAATGTTATCTATGTAGTGGCAGCTTCCCAACATGAGTATTGTATTCTTTCTGGAAATGAGGTATAATTCTCAAATATGGGGATTTTTAAAAAATAATTAGCTGAATTTTCTCAGCATAGGAGAGATATTTGTTGGTGTCACAGGTAATGCAGACTGTATTCCAAGTAACATCTTTCTAAATTATTTGATCTCAAAGAGGTGTCACTGATGCCTGCATATTGAGATTAAATACATATGTTTTAACCACAGCAGAACCAGTCCATATATCAATTCAGGAATCAGGACCAAAGCCATACAAGGTATGTGCATTTGCTTATGTACATTTATAAATCTCCCCATATACTTCCATTAGTTTTCACTGAGTTTGAAGTTTCCTGTAATTGCATGAAAACAGAATGTGTATATCTCTCTTTTCCTGTGCCTAAGCTAGTTCTGCGAATTGCTCTTAGAAGATAACTTTAGTATGAAATATTAGCCGCTAATATGCAATTAACAGTGTGCAAAAAGCATGCATAAATATATGAATGCAGAATATGTATATTCGTGAGTAGAGGCTAAGTCAAAACTCGTTGGAAGTTGGACCTTTTTCATTTGTTAGAAATGGCAAGCCTTCTTTGCGTGCAAAAATAAAGATATATGCAAGAAGTCTGTCAGTTGAAGGAGTGTCACCAATTTTATATTTGTCCTTTTACTTTCTTTAGGTGTTTGATGATCAGTACAGAATGCAAAGTCAGCCTTTAGGAATATGCTTGATTATAGACTGTATTGGCAATGACTCAGGTAAGTATTTAGAAATTGAAGTTCCTTTTATTGTTAATCTGAGATAATTAAAATGACTTCATATAAAGAATACGATATAAATCTACTTGTCAGACTAGGGTCATGTTGTTTTAATCAGCCAGTCTGTTATTTATAGTAAGTCTTCTAAAGTAGAAAATTGAAAGGCTCAATCTGAAACTCTTAACTATTGCAAAAAGAAATGTTTGCTTTTTAGGTTCAGGGACTCTGAACAAAAGAATTTGAGTGAGGAATTGATGTTCAGAGAAGGAGAAATAAACGGTTTTCAGAGAGACCAATGAAGTAGTTGAGCTATACTTATACAACAGGTTATTGCAAGGTATGGTAAACAAAATGTTTCACACCATTTAAAAATAAAGGCAGTTGCAGTTGAAGTGTAATCATATTGGTTACCGCAGATTTAGCGTAGCTGATGCCTCATAATCATAATACAACTAGGCCTGTATTCTATTTTGCATAGTTTAATCAAAAATGTCATCACAGTTTTAGAGGGTAAGGAGAAGGTAAGTTTCTTTTTTCTTGGTTAAGTTAAAAATTGCATAAAAAAATTAAGAATGTTTTGGTTAAAGTTTAAATTTTTCTGTTTTCAATTTTAGAATTGAAAGCTCTTGCGTAAGCCAGCAGAGCACTTGTTGCTAAAAATAAAAATGAAGAGAATGAGAATACTTTTAGTCAGTTCTGTAATACGTGTGGGAAGAGGGTTTTGTGGGCCTGTCTTCTATTTTTCTTATAACTAATGGGTCACACAGACCAAACTACACTTCTTAATGCTATAGTAGGAGAGTAGATGCAGACACAGCAAGGAAAGTTTTGCCATTTGTTTAACAATATATTTTAGAACAATATATAAAACAAGGTTAGCTTTCTATTAGGGTATCAACTACCAGAAAAAATCACAGTCATGCTGTGAGTAGGGAAGAGGGACAGAAGAAAGCACTAAGCCCAGCTATATGTAACTGAGAAGCATTCTCTGGGATCCCTTTTTCTCTCTGTCCTATCAGGCTCATGAACTATCTCTGACAAAAATAAAGAAAAAAAATACAGGGGGGGGTGGAAAAGTGTAGAAGTTATATTATTCATGCTAATACATGACTCTACTTCTACCTCTCAATATAATGATATCTTTTTTTTCCATCTTGAAATTGAACCTCTCTTCTGATGTGTTGCCTTCTGCTTTACCTCCCAGCTCTTTTCCCTTTCATGTTAGAGTTAGAGCACAACATTTTTTTGGATGTAAGAAATTAATTACACAGCCTTTATCTGGAAGGCGGCACGATAGGGTCCAGTCTAATACTAAGATACTTGCTGTCATAGAATGAGTGGTGTTGGAGTTGACAAGGGTTAACACCTGAATAGGGCTACATGTGAAAGATCAGGTCTTTGCTGCAAGTGTGGTCTGCTACTGGTGGGGGAGAGGGAAGAAGCATTGCTAGAGAAAATGCAGTTGTGGAGAGTAGAAGAGAATCCAAAGTTTGAAAATGGCTTTGTCTTTAATGGCATGCAAACATGTGCTCATCAGCCTTATTGAGTAGCAGTGTTCAGCTGAGCCTAAGTGCTCAAATGAAGCAGCAAGAAAAGTAAGTAAAGTGCATAGGCTTGAGTAGACAGGAAAAAGAAATTGCCAAGTCAGGTCAGTCACAACTGCATAAATTTAGATCTGCGCTTCCTTTGGAGGCACAGGTTTCTTTGCGCAAGCAATGCAGTGTGTACACTGCTTTGTAATAGTAGTTACTACTAAACTTAAAGATGAATACATTATTTAAAAATCAGTAGATGTGCTCATTATGTGCTTATGTGGTAATTGAGTATTTGCAAAACAACAGGAAGAACAAGTGTGATGGAGGAAGTTTCTGTTGACTGAGAAAATGGGTTAAATATTCAACAAAAATGGGTTAAATATTCAACATCTGGCATATCAGATGCACTTGAAAATTATGGTGCAGCTATTGGTGTGCTCACTTGAACCCAAAGCAAGTCTTAGTGCTTCTCATTCCATATGCATTGAATGAAGAACCAATTACAGCATATGTCTCTAATTTTTAACATCACCAGGGCATTGTCAGCATTTTAGCCTTCTGATAGAAAGCCAGACTTTCCCTGAAATTCACTCCTGTTCTGGTGAGAGACCGAAGAAGCATATCATATTCTTTAAAGGCACCTTTAGAATGTCATTGACTATTTTAGAGTTGTTGCATGCTACTTCTGAGGTCTGAAAATACAAAAGATAAAGAAGAGAGTAGGGAGACTACATTAGGAATCATATCTGCATTGTGCAGATGAGTAATTGGTAGTCTGCACTGAGTCTATAGCTGTCCCAAGATTTAATCTAAGGAGGCAGAACCAGCATTGTAGGATGATGTAGGATTAGGGATTGCAACCTTTGAAAATGATACCCAGTACAAACAATGCAAATACATTAGATGTTGATAAAGTTCAAACTGAAATACTGCTTGCTTGCTATTTTATAATTATGGTTTTAAGATGATACACAAGTTTGTATCTTCTTGTACATAATGTATGCACCAGTGATGTAAATTACAGAAAAAGCACTAGTTTCTGTAACTCTTGCTTTCTGAATGCATGACTGCCCTCTAATGGATGAAGGGCCTTAGCCAGTAGGTATTTGCTAAATGGTGCTAATGCTAAATTGCTCTTGGGTGAAAGTATTTCAGTATTAGATCCTGTCTTCCACATGAATTTTGAAGACATATTTATTTCTGTAGATAAAGCAGATTTTCCTGTATAATTACAAAACAGCAACAACAAAAAATGTCAGGAAAGTCTTGTGAAGAATTTAATCAGACTAACAAAACAGAAAGAGAATTCTGCAATTCTTGTTCATTACCTAACTGTAGTGGTAGAGTTTGTAGAATTCCTGTCTGTCCTTTGTTTTTGCAGAGCAAGTTTGAGTTCTCTTCTCTCTTTTTACCATCTATGTCTCTCAAAGAGAGTACCATGGTAGCAGAGCTGTTATTTTGCTACTAGTTACCTCTGAAGTAGCACAGGCCTTTGCCTCTGCTAATTAGGCATTGCTAGAATTCTGCCTATTTCTCCTGTCATTGTATTAAACTGCATTTGAGCAATATATCTATCTATATATGCAGTTTGTAATAAAAATGTGATGCTGAGTGGTAGCTTGTGGTTCACAGATCACTCAAATGTGTTGTTTTAACCACCATGAATTTTGTTCCACTTCCAAATTTATGAACATTCAAAGTAGTTACTGAGAGCATAACGTGCTTTCCTGCAGTGCATGTCAATACAAATGCAACTATGTTAAATTTGGATTTGGACTATCTGCAGTTTTATTTTCTAACACATTTGAAATGGATCATCAACAGTGTTTAGCTTTTCCTTCCTAAAAGTTTCATTCTGTCACTAGGCTTGCCATAGGCCTGCCATCCTTCGTTTAAAACTCTTCCATCTCGTCAATTTTATTCAATAGCAAGTATGAATGACTGCTGCAGGTTGCTTTTTGACTGAAAGAGAGCCTCTCTTTTGTTTTGTTTCCTATCCATTGTGATAGTAAGCATTCAGATTAATTTTGACAAGTTAAAGTGAAAAAGACTCTTACGTTACCCATTCCTCTCCTTTACAAGCCTGTTCTTTGTGAAGAATTTTCTAGTGTCTTCTCTTGCCTGATATTTTAAGTCCTAAAATTAATTCTCTGGGATACTGTCAGTAAACAAAAATAGGCAAAAATTGGGGAATTAGATTATGTGCCACATATTAGTGTGTCTGTTGTCATGAAGTATATAACTCTTATGAAAGATAAAATGCATACAGTATCATAAGTATGTACTATGTGATTAACATGAAGACTCTTGGGATTTCAGATGTTGTGATGAAATGAACATCTTATTTCCAGTAGTGATCTACTGTAAATACTATTTTCCTTTAGGAGAGTTGAGATTGAGCCTTGAATAAATAATGTCTTGCTTTTCTTCCAGATGTGTTGGAAGTGACCTTCAGAGACTTAGGCTATGATGTTCATTGTTTCAGACATTTAAATATGGACACCATGAAGGAAAAATTGCATGAATTTGCTAGATTGCAGAAACACAGAAATTGTGACAGTTTCATCTGCATACTGGTTAGCCGGGGTAGCCCTCAGAGTGTATTCTGTACGGACCAGACCTTTCCTGGATTCCCATTAGAACAAGTAAAGAAATATTTTACTGCAGACTCCTGTCCTGAACTCCTGGGAAAACCGAAGCTCTTCTTCATTCAGAGTTACATTGTGCCAGAAAATGAGCAAGGTTGTACTAGTCTGTTGGAAATAGATGGGAATGATGATAACATCATTTCTAATGCAAAAATACCATGGAAAGTTACTATCCCCCAAATAGCAGATATCTTTTGGAGTCAATGCAAGGTAGATGTGTCTACACTAGAAAGGTCTCCAGGTTCATCTTCATATTACCTACGTTGTCTGGCTGAGCTACTCCGCAATCCCCATAAAAGGTAAATAAAAGAAGAACCCTTTTTCTAAAACAGACTACTACTGTAGAGGAATTGCTGCGTTAACTTTTATCCCTTCTGGTCCTGAAGTGTCCTTATGCTGTGTCATAGGATAAAAGAAAAATGTATCTCATTCTGGAATGATGGCACAGGAAGGTAGTATAGAGTAAAAGTGAAGCTTCTTATTCTGGATGGTAAAATGAAAGTGTCTTATGAGACTGTGACTTGCAGAATATGAAGAGAAGGACCTGACCTGGACAACGTATGTCAGTTCTGTAGATTTCAGTGCTTCAGGAAAGCACTCAAAATCTTTCTTCTTCAAAATGCAAGGTGCATGTAGCGCAATTGTCAGATAGAGGACTGGCTCTTAAGCCACTAAGAGGGGCTCGGCTTGAAAATATAAAAAGCCTGAATCTATGGGAGAATGACTGTTGAAATAGAAGGATTTTTTTTTATTTTCTCGAGATATAACTCACCTTTCCTTCAGGATCCACAAGATTGACAGTTTGAATCTTGAGTTGAAACTATAAAAGTGATTATCCAAAGATACTATCAAAAGAGATTTGAGCAAAAATGCATTTACATATATAACTTTACCAGCAAAGCTTTTCATCGTATACTTGGTCTACCAGTCAGCCAACTGCTGTGTACCAAGGTAGCTGCAGATCAGCAGTTAGTACCTTTTCACAATCCTAAAATCTTGTGACCAAGTCACCAGGAATGGAGAGCATAACAAATATTGTAGTTATTTGGGATTTAACATATACTCTCAAAAATGCATATTCAACCTTGTGTTTTATAAACCTAACATCTGTGGTAAAGACTAAAACTCAAAAACTTTCTTACTGCTGAGTTTGAAAGTATCTTTGATCTTGTGGGTTCTTAACTGGTGTTTTGCTTCATTCTCTAAAGAAAAGTTGTGTTTTCTCTTGCTGCAGGAAACTCTCTATTTTAGACATCCATACAGAACTGAACAGAGAAGTCTATGAGTGGAACAAGACCACTGACCCAAGCCAGCAATACTCACTTCTGCTCCAACACACATTGAGGAAAAAACTTTTTCTTTCTCCTACTTAACTGTTGCTGGAAATTACATGTCTGAAATACCTTAGAAAAGAAGAAATTATATCCAAATACCTTCATACATACTTCAAGCAGTGTTACTGCCTTTGTACCTCAAGCGCATGTTGCTTCTGAACCTGGGGGTTTAGAAGCATTTTGAGGGGTGTAAGGCACTAGATTCAGTATTTTAACAGAGAAGTCTCAGAAAACATGGATAAGAATGGCAGCTAAGAAGGCAGTATTAAACTGCCATGGATCTTGTAACTAAATGCAACAGCTAAACAGTGAAACAGTGTGAAAAAAATCTAAACCACTATTGGAAAATCCAAGGTGCTGGATTTTTCAAGATTTTGTGTTTCTGTTTTTTTTTTTTTTTTTTAAGGCTACCTATTAGCAGTGCACCGATGAGGACTCTTGCTGTTTAAAGCAAAGACTACCACGCAAACCACTGATACACACTCAGCACCTCCTATGCCTTCCCAACAACTCACATTCCCCTTTAATTAAGCAGTTCTGATCTACATGCCTCCACAGACTGTAGCAAAAGAGACATAAAGAGAAAAAATGTATTTTAAATAATTCAGATCCTATCTGCCTGCTGCATTACAGCTTTTGATTCATCCAGAATCCTGTGTCTTCAGTATTCTCCACGGCACCTAAGGGCTGCATGTTTCTAAATTGAACTCTTTTTTTTATTTTTGCAGTTGCCTGTGTCCTTCTGAAAAAGGCATGATAAAAAATTGCCTAAAATGTAGCAGTCTTTTCTCAAATGACATTCAAATTCTGAAATGTGAACATCCAGAGTTCAGTTGATCTGAATGTTATATAACACTACAGTTTAGATGAGGTGTTTTGGTATTCTTGCTGAATGTATGGCATATTTCTTCTTCCTAAAACAGGTCACTTGTAGAATTTCAATACTCTTAGACTATTCCTGTCCAGGAAGAAATTTCAAGACCTCAGCTTGCCTTGCTTTGTTTCTGATGTAGTTATGCCATGCATCCTTGTGGCACATATGTATTTCATGTATGCAAAAATAAAAGTATTTTTTGATCATATATTATATACTAGTTTCTTGAGTTTAAAAAAAAAAGAAAAAAGTTATATAGCTGCATTGGATTTGAGCAAAACTCAGATAATTTTACCAACAATGCATTCTATTGCCCGCCAAGTCTCTCAGACAGCTAGCAGTAGTATATTGCTGCTATATATGATGGCATGCAATTAAATTTATTCTGGTGGCAGTGGAAACCATATTTCTCACGTTTCATTCAGAAAAAAAAAAATTTTAAGTAACTTTCAAAATTGAAACTAACATTCACTTTTATTTGTCAAAGAACAGAGAGCTATGTCTGATAAGCATAACCTGATATATATATTTGATAAGTATCTGATAAGTGTTTCTTTTTTATGTAATGCAAGTCCAGTCTCTTCCTGGTCTAAGACATTCCCAAGCTGATGACTGAGGACTGCTAAGAGTGTACTGAGAGAAGAAAACCAGTAAACAATTTTTACCCTGTATTCTTTCCTTTAAGCCTACATATACAATTTTAAGATTGAGCATATATATATTTATGTTAAAATATCATTTTGTATAATACATTCACTGAGCATTTTATGTCATTAAATTTAAATCACCACTTTTGTTATGCCTTTTAAAAATTTTATTTGCATGTTAAATACAGAAAGTGAAATACATAGTTGTGATTAGAATTTTTTGCACAGTTTAGAAAAATACTTTTCCTATGTTATAAGCCAATGCATACTGTACTTTTTTGGTATCTTTCAAATTCATAAGTTGGTGTGTCTTTTTAATAAAAGTATATAGAAACTTGGAATTGGAAAATGTAACACAATTTTATGTTAAATCATGGCTAAAGGTTCTATTTATTTTGGTGTAATTCTGTGTAGACATAGGCTTAAGAAGAAAAAATGATAGAAAAATGGCTTTTGCAAAATCCAGACATTTTTTAAAAACTTGCTCTCCATAAATGTTAAAATGCTAAATCCCGCTTCATGGGTATCGATCTAGATACAAATGTATCAGATTGGTGGTGTGAAGGAACTCTGTTCTTCCATTTTATTCCTTCTTTGTAAAAAAAAAAAATGGCCTTTTACATTGGTGGTTCTTCTAAACTAGTACCGTATTATTACTTCTGTCTTCAGAAACATTTTTTATCTTAAAATTGAAAGTATTCCAGAGACTCGGCTAAAGAACTTGGTTCATTGCAGCACCAGAAAGGTCTGTATTTTATGTTATAGGTAATAAAAATGACATTCATTTCTAACCTCTAGTATATAATATATACTATGTAGTTTGGAATAAAACACAGCCAATGTAACTTCGAAAATTTACCTTGCTTATAATCTATGGGTTAAGAGGGAAATTATAGCATGACTGAAAAGTTGGTTCTATAGTATTTGGTAAATGAGGCAGATCATATAAAACAAATAGAGTCTGTTCTGTGGCTATAAAAGTAAGATTTATTTCCTAATTATTGTACACATACATGATAATAAATATGATTTCACTTCACAGCTTAACTTAATTTTTCTTCCTTTTCCCCTGTTAGTTTTTACATATAATGAGCACTTTGCTGCCTTGTGGACACCAAAAGCAGGGGGAATGGAACCAAGAGGAGGCAGAGAGGTGAGGGAAAATAACACTGAAAGCAGGAACAAGAAAGAGCATGGTAGGAAGAACCAAGAGAAGAAAAGGTAGGGGAAGTACGATCTGCAGGAGAAATACAACAGCAAAATTGGAAAGAGAAAGAAGACAGGAGAAAAAAAGGAGAGAAAGTAAGTAAGAAGAATAAAGTATAGTGGATATTCTTACAGAATCCAAAAACTTTGTGTGTTTGTGTGTGATAAATAACTATCTACTAAATATCAGTGACTGGATGATAGTTTTATGACTAAATTGGAGAGAGGTGCTCAAGAATTATACCTGTTCTTAAGTTTATGACAGTGTAAGTAAGGTCTGTGTCTTATTCCTTAGGAAATGAAGGGAAAAAAAATAGAAAGGGACTATTCTAAATAATTTTGGCAGTAGAAAAGCAAAAAGTTTCTGTGTCTGGCTGATTAGACGTATTGGTGATTATAGTTCCCCAAATTTGTAGGGACATTCCCTGTGTCATGCAGTATTCATCCATGTCAGATACTGAATTTCAACATGGATGTTTTAGTCCCCAGTAGGTTCTTAGCTCAATAGCTTACAGTACTTATTCTGTAATCATACAATTCCTACTCAGTATTTATTGTCTTGATGCTTTTTTCAGGAGTTGCCATACGGCTTAACTGTATTGTAAAAACTAACAGTGATGAAGTTGGTATTTGCTAACATACAGAAATTTTGTGATCCCAGTTGTTGTCTGTCATTTCCTCACCTTGCTCTCAGTGCCCATGGCTGTATGTGGTAGGGACTGTCTGGTTTTGTTTTACTGGGCACCTGAACTTTGAGTCTGGAAACTGACGGAGTTCGCTCCGCCGCAGCGGCTGGATGCCGGTCGCCGCTGCACCTCGCAGCCGGCCCGACAACACCGGCCCTCCTCCGAATAGCCTGGAGGAGGCTCGTGGGGCGCCACGCGGCACGAGCCTGGCCGAGGCGCCGCTCCGAGGAGGCTTCAGGTGGGAGCAGGGGACGCCCGCTTACGACCCCGCGACACACGCACCACACACACAAGAAACACACACCGGGGTCAACAGCAGAACGTCCGTTTCCTGGGGTAGCTGAGCCCTCCTGAGCCCTCCTGAGCCTCCCGCTCAGTGGTGCCACAGCCACCCTGCACCGCCAATTGGCGGGTGGCGCCGCGGCCAGCTACGATTGGGTGCCTAAGGATCCTTCCCGCCATTGGCTAATCCCCGCGGCCCCGGTCAGCCAGAGGCTCCCGGGCTGCCTGGCAACGCCGGTCAGGCCCCGGAGCACTCAGCCCCCACCTCGCCAGGGTCATCGGGAGATCGGGCGGCCAGCTCGCCCATACATTCCCATAGCCCCCCCCATATAACTACGCTATTTACACACTTATAGAGATAGGATGCCCAACCTGGCCCTCTCTCGTGCAATAATAGTAGGGGGAGCAGGACTGCGTCCCGCAACAAGAAACTCACTGGGTGCAGTGCCTGGATGGCATCAAGCTGTATACACAGCACAGGTCTGTTACTGGTGCAATTAATTGTTACCAAACTCCCTTTCAGTAGCTTAAARAAAAAGAAAATAATCCTCCATTATATGTCCAAAATTAAACCTAAGATGTTAGACTGCAACATATGCAAAAGGTAGTGGAGAGTTTTCATGGTTGCGAGCCAAAATGTGTAGTTTTCTGAACCTGCCATTGGACAAAATTAAGCAAGCCACTCTTTTCCGCCCTGAATCGTCACAGCGTGGAACGTGACACTCTGTGGCACTAAACTGTGGCGCTGTGCACGCGGGCAGATGCAGCGCACCACGTGTCTGCTGCRCGGGCCCCTCTCAGCCCTGCATCCGAACTTGCTGTTCCACCTGAGTCACAACAGCTTTATGTGACACTACATATCCATTATTTTCTGATATGCACAGCCTTACATTTCTGACATGCAAGGTGGTGGTGGTCTGAAAAAAAAAAAAAATCCTCCGTGGATGGCCTTGCGTGGTCTTCCTTGCTGTATTTCTAATTATGTTCCTTTGGAACTTTTATCTCCCACACAAAATTATTCGACAGCTTCTCTCTGCGCCTCTATCAAAAAATCTTGACCTCTTTTGTTAGAGGGTCAATAAAAAATAACAACACAGAAAAATGAGRCGCCGCTGCTCCTCAGTTACAAACGCCGGGGTTTCAGGCTGCTTTCCTCTCTCTTCCCCACTCGCAGCGATTCCCCCCCTCCCCCGCCTGCCCCGGCCCGGCACGACGCCGCCGCCCCGCGGGGCGCCGCGCGGCCGGGCCCGCGCCGTGACTCAGCACGGCCGCGGAGCGGGCGCGGGCGGCGGCGGAGCGCGCTGCGCTGCACTGCGCAGGTAAGCGGGCGGGCAGGCTGGCAGCAGGGGGCCGGCGCCGCAGCCCCTTCCTTCCTTCCTTCCTTCCCTCCTTCCCCACCTCCCTCCCTCCCTCCCTCCCTCCGTCCTTCCTTCCTTCCTTCCTGGCGGCGTGGCGCGGGGAGGCCGGAGGGCCGGGGCCTCTAAAGCTGCC
>PTEX01000178.1:296509-373775 GCA_003342815.1 Eudromia elegans | reverse complement strand
TTTTTTCCGCTCTTCTCGAAGGAATTAGTTGTGTTGCAAAACATGCGTTAGAGGCACTATCTATACCCCTTCTGCGTGTTCATCTCGAGCCTGGTAACTGTAGCTGTAAATGAGTGAGTCGGGGGAGCAGGGAGGTCCTACCTACTATATGTTTTAGTATTGGGTAGATAARTCGCGTTTGGCTTAGGTTTTAGTAAATAGTTTTACAGAAATAGGGAGAGTTTGCTCTTCTCCTTTAGGAGTCTTTCGCTTTAGAGGGACTTGAAATAGATGATCTCTAGAGGTCCCTTCCAACCTCAACCATTCTGTGAAAGGTGTCTGGGAGGGATATTATAAAGCTGTCTTTCAAGGTAGATGAAAAAAAAAATTAGTGCTGGATTTTGTTCCATTTAGTTTTGCTGGTGAAATGACTGCTTACACCTGACTTACAACTTTTCCCTGTCCTTCTACAGTTATATTTCAAACTGGCTTGGTCAAAGTTATTTTCTCTAAATTCCAAGTGACATAAATTCAGTTTGAACCTGATTTATATAGACTGGGATCAATTTAACCTATATTAATCTGCTAAATTTAGTTGATTAGAGCATCTAGATGGGGTTTGACACTAGCTTAGCTATATTAATTTAAAGCTTGATCAAATGTGAAGTTGCACAGTTTATGTGTGTAGATAGATGACTGAAATCTGAACCTTTTTGATAGCAACCTGTTTTTTAAGTGAATAAGCTGTCACAATATCCAAGATTTCATTTGATGAGAGGAAAAAAACCAAAGAGTAAACTGTGGGAGAGTAAGTTTGAATACAGTCAAAAATAATATAACCTTTTTTGCTTACGCAGTCTCTGACTCATGATTAAGGGACAATAGAGGATTCAGGATTCCTGGGTTCTATCAAACTAGTTGTTTGGAGTAAGACTTGCTGTTTGCATCCTTATCTGAGTGTCAGGATTTGGGAATATATTTCCTGTGTGCCCCTAAACACAAAACTGATATCTTCCTGGCACCATCCACATGTTAGACTTTTCTTTGTGGTTTATTTGCTGACCTGTCCTCCTGTATGCTCCCAGGCTTTGAATTGAGAGCCTCTGTGCATAGCTTCACATCACTTTTTTTTTTTTTCCTGCAGTTTCTCATGTCAAGAGCCTTGCTCCTTCCAGGTACACTAAATGATCTACCTGGATGTTTGGGAAGAAGGCCTCTTTCTTACAAATGACCACTTTCTTACAAATCAAAACAGATTTCCTTGTATAGCCTCACTCAGGTAGGAGAAAGCTGTGTAAGCTACATGGAGGAAGTTGGTTTAGCAGTAGGATGCTTAATCTCTATTGCATTTCAGTAGCATTGAGTTGCTTGTATGGACCCTCTCTAGACTGATCTCTTGCCACATTTTATTAGACACTGCTCTAAAGGTAATCTTAGGGTTTACCTGTGCCAAATAGGAGATGCAATCTGGCAGCAGGATTTAACTGGCAGTATATGGGAGTATTTGCAGTTTCAGCCTGGATATCAGAGTTGAAACAGAGGAACATCTCCGTGCTGTACCAGCAGAGCCTTCAAACTGCAGGTCAAGGAACATTTGTGATTTTTACTACTGTGCGCTTTCTACTGAGAGTTGTTAAGCGTAGGAACTCTTCCTAGCCACAGTGTATAGGAACAGAGCTGTGGTGGTCTCCTTCCCGTGAACATGCAAATTGATAGAAGAATATCGAGTAATTTAGGTTGGGAGAAGAGATCTCCTGAGGTCATCTAGCTCAGCTTTCTGCTCAGAACAGGATACCCTGAGTTGTCCAGAACTGCTGCCCAATGAGATCTCCGATTTTTTTTTTGTTTCTTGGAGAAGGGAGTAAATTTTAAATTGATTCAAATGGAAATTCCTCTTCTGCAGGGTGTTCAGAATTTTGCTATTGTATGAAATCCTTATTTCAGAGATTTTTGTATTGAAAACTATAATGTTACCAATGTTTGCTTTTTGCTTCCAGGCAGAAAAGTTCTCTGTCTCAGCAACATGGGGGATGGCATCAGCTTGAAGTTTCGTCAGAAGCTTCTACTCATTGATGATAACTTGGGAACGGAAGATGTAGCAGCTTTAAAATTTCTCTGTGTTGACCTGATCCCCTTCAAAAAATTGGAAAGTGCACAGTCAGCACTGGATGTTTTTCAGCTTCTCATGGCCGAAGAGTATCTGAAAGAGGAAGATACTTTTCTATTGGCTGAACTTTTATACAGAATTAAATGTCACTTTTTGCTCCAAAAACTTAACTATACCAAGGAGAGAGTGCAAGAATGTCTACCCGAGAAACAAAAAGTGTCTCCTTACAGGTGAGCTTTTAATAGGTTGCTGCTAGCCCAATTGCTGCTTTCTGTTACCCTTTCCTTTTTTTTTTAACTTTTTTTTTTAAGACTGTTTTTTACTGTTTCTATGCTGTTTTCTGTTTTGTTCTCACTGAGTCTCTGTTACAGGCAAATGCTGTATGAATTGGCAGAAAACATTACCAGCGACATGTTAAAGGAAATTCTTTTCCTCCTGAGGGACCACCTGCCGAAACGACAGCCAATTATTGTATGTAGGGAGAAAGACAATTGTATAAATAAAAGGGAGGGGAAGAATGGAGGTGAGGAAGAGCATAGAGAAGAAAATCCTCATGGCAGAATTAGAGTGGAATTTGGTGCTGCTTTGTGTCAAGGACAGTTAGGGGTGCTTCACTGTCTTGCCTTAGACCATAACAGGATGACATAGCCATCTTTTTCATGCTTGGGCCATGAACAAAGGACATTCATGCTCACATGTATTTTGTAATATTTCACAGCAATAATGCCTTCTCAAGGTCAAGGTTCATTATTATGGTTTGAGTAAATCTGTACCTCAACTTATAATTCTACCAGTGTCTTTCTGTGGTGCAACATTTCTCCTAACCTGGTGATGTAAAATTGACTGTTCAGAACTCATTGGCAAGAAACAAAGCATATGATAACGTAATTATGTGAGGGAGAGAAGGCAGAGGCTATTGCTTTAAGTTCTGAGAAATAATAAGTGCTTTTTTTTTTTTTTTTTTTTTTTTTTTTTTTTTTTTTTTTTNCAGTCTGCCCTAGAGTTGCTCATTTTATTGGAAAAACAGGGCCTTTTAACTGAAAGCAATGTTAAAATGCTGGAGGAAATCTGTACGAGTGTTTCACCTGATCTCCTAGAARCAGTGAACAGCTATAAAAGGGAAAAAGGTGAGAATTCCAGAGTTAGGGCTTCCTGCAAAAGTGCAGGAAAGTGGGAGGGTCTGRGCAACTAGAATTGGCACCTGGTGGTCCTATGATGCACTGCTGCAGTAGAAGATAGAGTAGCTTCCCTTGGAATGGGTTTAAACACACAATTTTAGCAGAGATCTCTTTAGCTTGCCTTGCCTCTTAGCTGATTTCCCCAAAAGATGTGTAATTATACTGTAAAAATCTTTGTGATTTACAGATGCATAGTGCTATATATTAAGCTTCTAAGGGGAGTTGTATCTGCTAATAAACTAGCAGTGCAAGTTGTGTGTGCATATGTATGTGATAAGCTTTTAATGTCCTGTGGAGAAATTACAACCATACTGGGAAAAAGTTTTAGTTTCATTTATTTAATCACTGGGAAACCCATTCTGGGAAGTGCAATACTTTTTTTCCAGCCAGGAGAAGGGCTCACTTCCTGAGTGTATTTCAAAGTCTCTTTCTTTTTTATTGCATTTCTAAGTATAGAACCACATTTGCCTTAATGTGCAAATTAAAGGCACTTGGCTTCTCTCATTTATTATCTCTTTCTGCKTTTAGTATCTCTACCTCAGCAAGAGAATACTCTGCCAATCAAGGAATCTGCATGGCCTGGAAGTGTCAAAGTRTTCAGTTCCTCCCAGGTACACTGGAGTGCCTCCTGCCTTATTGGGTTTTAGTGGTTTGGGGAATTTATTTTATTTTTATTTTGGTGCCTTTATTTTGAAACTACACTGTGAKATGTTTTGCTAAATATTCTGATCTCATTTAGGAAGAGAGCAAATATATTCCTTCAGCTTGTATGAAATACAGCAACATCTAATAATGAAAGTCAAAAATACCCCTACTGGTTGTGTGCAATTGGCAAAAGAAATTATTTTAGGAAGAGAAGAGAGAAGGTGCATTCTAGAGAAGGAGTCAAGTCAGCTGGTGCTGATTTTCAAAGTTTCAGATGATCTAAATCACAGAATCTTTAGGGTTGGAAGGGACCTCTAGAGATCATCTAGTCCAACACCCCTGCTCCAGGAGGGACATCCAGAGCACATGGCACAGGGTGGCACTACGGAGAACAGTTTAGTCCCCTCCTCCCTACAATCATACCACAGGAATTTGTACATGTTGATTAGATCCTCTCTCATCCTTCTCAAAGAAGAGTTTTACAGATACAGTAAATCGTAGTTTAAAGGTCAGTTCAAACTGCTACTAAAGGAAGTGATCTCACTTTGCCCAGCCCTTGATCGCGGTTCTTCCTTCAGCTGCATGATCAGTCAGATTGGGGAATTTATGTAGTATATAACAAATCTCTCTCCTTTCTTTTTTTTTTTGAAGGAAAAAGAGAGGAAGGGAGGTAGTTTTAATTTGTATCATTTTTAAATGAGTAAAGCCAGTGATCTTCTTGAAGATAGTTCTCAGA
The DNA here is from genome assembly GCA_003342815.1 of Eudromia elegans. Taxonomy (NCBI): domain Eukaryota; kingdom Metazoa; phylum Chordata; class Aves; order Tinamiformes; family Tinamidae; genus Eudromia; species Eudromia elegans. The sequence continues at coordinate 369,130 of PTEX01000178.1, read as the reverse complement.
AGTACAGTCCCAGTAGACGAGAACTGAGGAAAATGGGCTCTTTAGTATCAGAGGGGCTTGTATTATTGCTACTTAAGCTATACTTGCTCTCTCTATATAGTTAATTTGGCACTTGACATGGTAGAAAGTGAATGCATATGTATTAAGAAAACATGGATTGTTTCTTAAAAGAAAAAACAAAAACCAACCCTGTACCCACACCTATTTCCACAATCCTATTTGATTTTCCCGAGAGTCTCCTAACAAAAATAGTGAAAATGAAAAGTTATACTCTTTTTGCATGCTGTACAATAGACCATTGACACATTGCTGCCAGAGGTCACTTAGGCAGAACTAGGTAGGTACAATAAGTTAGAATCAAAAACCTGATCATTCACATGAACTGATACTGGACTATATTGCTTTTTTTTTTTATAGTGACTCTCCATCTCTTGTAGTCAAAGGATCATTTGGCAGTGTAAGGAAATTCTTTGTTATTTTCATTTCTCCTTAAGAGAAAGTGTAATTGTTTCTGGGTCCATGATATATGCTTTAAGTGAGGAAGTGTTTTGTAGTCCATTGTTATATGCTTTGCTACACTAAAAACTTAGTGTTTTTCCTCCCACTGCTCCAGTAGCTTTGTATTTATTTATCTTATTTTGCTTATTGCTTTGAAAAAAAAAACTACAATGATTTTTAGCATGGATTTTTTTCCCTCCACTGCAAAAATAGGAGACATCTATCAAACATGTGAGTTCCAAAATGAATGGTAAGGCATTCTGGAAAGTGTGTTTTTGTTTCTTAATCTTTATGTTTCATGCTACCTGTTGCTAACTATCTTGACTTTCTCTATGAAATTTCTAACACTTTATTTACTGCAACAAAGTTACCTTGCAGTCTTCTTGGAAGGGTCTTTCACTTTCTGTACAAATTGGTTTGAAAGATGCTTGTTCCTATATCAAAGAGAAAAAATACAATTGACAAATCTTGTGTACTTTGCCAGTGATTACCTGGAAACTAACTGGTGTTTTTTGTGGAACTGAAATGAGGGCTGGTCTCATTAGAAGCAAAATACTGTTTTCTTTCCTGTGAATGAAAAGTAATTTTTCTCCTTGAATATCTCTGGTGAGGGGAGGTAAGAGAACAGGGCTCTGTGACTATTTTAAAACCTCAACTGTAATTTTTGTGTGTGCAGAAAAGCATTTTACCTGTGACTTGTTTTGCTATGTAGGTCATTATGGTGAAGAGCCTGGGAGCCTATGGGAGCATGTTGGGAATGTGCACTCCTTACCTACCAGACAGGGTTTGTTTTCTCTAAAGATTTTAGTATTAAGCTGTTTTTATTTCCAGATGCCTTAAATCTAATATGTTACTTAAGGGATCTAAGTCAGTTCCTGGAGATCTTTTTGCAAGGGACCATTAAAGAGGAAAGATGAAAAAGCTCTGGAAGCAGGATAACTTCCTGTCCCTGTATATAAGAGTGGACATCATGAAGAACTATGTCTGATCTTCCAAAGCAATCCAAAGCAAGAGAATGATTCTTTAAATAAGTGAAAAATAGATCTGAGGACATAAAGAGGCAAATGGACAAAAATGCTTTGGTTCCTAGCACCTTTATCCACTACAAAGAACATAATATATTAAGGTTGTTGTATGCACATCTTCCAGTAGCTTGCTGGAGTAAGTGAAATTACTGAGATTACCATCTAAGACAGTTTTCAGATGTTGGTGTTTTGAATACATTAAGTAGTGAATCATTTGTACAGAAGAAAGCAAAAGTTTTAGGGTGGTCAGAAGGCAAAATGTTTCCTTCACTAATGAAAAAAATATATTTTTTGGATCATATCTCTACTGCGAAACGAGTGGCAGCAGAGGTTTTGCATCCATCTTTGTGACTCTATATCAGAGTAGACAGCTGCAAAGTGCAGCCACACAGTGTCAGCTCTGTTCAGCTTTAGAAGATCCATCAGTGCCATATTTTGAAAGTTTGTCTGAGAGGTTTTGTAAATGATTCAGGATCAAAAGATTCTGCAATGCGACATTAAGTAGTAACATCACAGATCCTTCCTAGAGTACAGTTGATTTTTGTGTTCATTTCCAACTGAAAAATTCATTTGACCACCTCGGATAGAATCTATCCTGCTACTGYAGATATCTGTTCCACCCACCTTGTATCAATAGACACCTTGCTTTTGTCATAATTATTAGAGGCATGGCCTGAATAGATCCTTTGAATAGGACAGGACTATCTCATACAGAACAGTTATGCTTTTCATGTAATAACATTTAAAATAAAAGAAGTGTTGCACTGTACCTGAACTCTTTGCTGCATCCAGCAGTTTTAGGTTCTTGTCATAAAAGCCCATGCTATCTTTTTCCTAGATGACAAAGCAGCTAATGTTATCCAAGGCATCTCTGAAGTGAACCTGAACCTGCCTGCAGAGTTCATCAGTGCAGAAAATGAATCCAAGGTTAGAGACAATCTCATCCTTTTTGAAGAACCAAGAGTGTGAAATATCCCTTTAATGACATTTATCATGCAAGGACTTGTGACATGTTTGTGCTTCTCATTTGTTTTTCGAGTTGTCAGATCAATTCGGAGTGTGTTTTAATCTTGTAGTCCAGAAGCTTACCGATATTGTAAGGCATGGGGTAGGGGAAATGGACGTTATACCTATTATATTATTCTCATGTCAGGGCATCAGTTTATCTTCTTGAAGCAGGAAAATAATTTAGTATTATCTTAAGTTGCATATTTTGGAGGTGGCAACAGAATGTGCAGGTGGGTGCAGTAGCGTAGCAGTTTTCGCTGTCTATATCTGACTTAGAGAAAGCTTCAAGGTATCCTTAACTAAAATAATATTTTTTTTTAAAAAAAGTTAAGCAGTAGCATCAAAAGACCTTGTAAGGAAGATGAAAGAAGGCAAGTGTGTTCAGTAAGATATAACAGACGTGTGATACCTTAATAATTCAGAGGTCTTGATTCCCCTTTGTGTGTGAAGATCCCTTTTGTGTGATTGTTTCTTTGAAGCCTAGTCTACACTTTCTTACTGTCGTCTATGCTGCTGTAGCAAAAGTATTTTTTGCTGCTGCTGAAGGAACTTGGAAAGCTGCCCTGTATTTGGTTCCACTAAAATGCGCAAATAAGAAGTTTTTTTATTGCTCTCTCTAGTAACAAGAGAGGAGCTTGAGTGTCTGTTAGTATAATGGACTTGGTGCTGTTAACCTGAGATTAGATTTGAAAATACTTCAAGTTTGGGTGACTTCTCAGATTTTAAAACATCTTTACTGAAATATGGGAGGGACCTTTAGAAACCTTTGAGTTTGATAGTATGGTGACATGGTGTGCTTGAGGCTTCACCTGTGCCTTTTCATGCAMGGAGACCCCACTGAGTTACAGCTTTTCAAAAGTAACCACAATTTTATGTGCCTCTAATTTTGGATGCCCATTTTAAGATATGTTAAGGCAATATGAGTACTGGAGATCAGCCTTTTGTCACTTCTTGACTGTTTAATATATTCATTGAAACTATAAACCTTTTTCTTCTTTCATTTCTACAGAAGTTGACAAGCTACAAAATGGATGGACCAAAGAGAGGATTTTGTCTTGTTATTAATAATGTTAAATTTGATGGGAATTTTGGGGAGAGAAAGGGTTCTTGCAAAGATGCTGGTAAGTTTCTACAGTGAAATTTTTTTTATTTAGTATCTATTTTCCCTTCATGAGTTCATTCTGTCTTTGCCTTATTGTCCATATTTTAGTTAATAATCCTAAACTGTCAGGTTTTAATTCTTTGTTAAATTATGTCACTTATATATCCTAGAAGGGGGAAGGACTAAAAGGCCTGAACTTGCCATGCAGTGGGATCATTTGTGAATCATTTTAAGAATCTCTTTGTTCATGCAGTCTAGATCTATAACTGTAATAAAGAAATAAAGTTAATCAACCGTTCTACATAATGTAATCCAGAATTGCCTATGCAATTGCAATTCTGTGAATACTTATTCATTCATTTTGTTCTTTCTGTATTGCTTGTGAAACTCTGTAGCAGTCATAACTGCAATTGGAAAATAATGACCTGAGGAAAAGTTATGAAAGAAATCCAGCCTGAACTTTGGGAAGTTTCCTCATATTTACATATGCCATGAGCTCACTTAGTGTGTCGTTGTTCATGTTGCACCTGTCACAGATTTATGAAGGTGCCTTAGGTCATATTTTCTGAAACTTGTTGAGAAAAATCCCAAGACACTGTATTTAAGACGATTCCATCTTTATACCACCTAGCCTCCAGTTGATACTGATGAATCTGCAGAGTCACGGGGGTGGGAGCTTCTTTTACACTTCAGATTTGCTTACATGGTGACTTCATAAAATGTTTTTTTTTTTACTGCCCAATTTCTCTGTTCATCTTTCTTTTAACTACAGGGGAGCTGGAGCGAGTGTTCACATGGCTTGGTCTAGAGGTGAAGATGTATAAAGATCAAACATCCAAGGAAATTAAAGATCTCATGGAGACTTGGCAGGATTCAAAAAACCACATAAACAGGGACTGTTTTATCTGCTGTATTCTATCTCACGGAGAGTCAGGAGCAATCTATGGGAAAGACGGGGAGCTTATATCAATCCGTACGATCATGTCCTACTTCACTGCCAAACAATGTCCAGCGCTTGCTGAAAAACCCAAACTCTTCTTTATTCAGGCATGCCAAGGCAAAAAGATACAGTGTCCTGTCTATGTTGAAGCTGATGCACAAGATCCTGAACTCTCTCCTGTGCAACAGAGAATTTCTCCTTCTGAAAGTATTCCTGAAGAAGCTGATTTCCTCCTGGGCATGGCAACAATTGATGGCTATGCCTCATTCAGGCATGTTGAGCAGGGCACTTGGTATATTCAGGCTCTGTGCAGCAAGCTACAGCTATTGGTACCCAGGTAACTTCACTAGTTTGTTTAGCTGATCATTGAAGAAATGGGAAGAACTTCCCTTTCCCTCCCACTTTTTTTTAATTCAAAGTCAAATTCAAATAAGAAAGTTAATGCATGCTTTGAGTTGGACAAACTTAGTTAAACAATTGCTTGCCTGACTCTGGCAAATTTATGTTAACATTGCTAGCACTAGCTAGGGATAGTCTGGAGAATGTAAAGTCTAATTTAAAAACCCTAAATCTCTAAATCTCCCCTCTGTCAGTTAGACCTATCTGTTTCTTGCGTGAGTTTAGGTAAAAAATACTTTCTGTCATTTTCCCTACTGATAGAATCAAGCAATGCAAAGTAAGAAAAGGTCTCTTGTTTCTACTATGACCTAAATAATAACACAGGAGAATTTCTGAGAAAAGTGTCTGTTTTCTTCTGGTTTTTTAAAAGTCTAGACTCTATCTCCTAAATGCTGTAGGTGTTATGGAGAAACAGTGACACCTGCTCATTAATAAATCAGTTTTTCTGTTTGCCCACTTCCTGTCTGCAGGGGTGAAGATATTTTGTCCATTCTTACAGAAGTTAATGAAGATGTAAGCAGGCGTGCTGACAGCTTGGGAAGAAAGAAGCAGATGCCCCAACCAGCTTACACTTTAAGAAAAAAATTTATTTTCCCAGTGCCTAGAGACCCTCCTCCCTCACAGCAACATGAGGTTTCCTGAATACCTTCATGAGCACATTTCATTTAAATGCAGTTCTACACACTATCTGGTTAAATCAGTTATCCAGACTCCTGAGGCCGTTGTGTTTTGAGGCAAGAACTCACTATTTTTTTATGAGAAAAATGCCAGGAGACATAGTTAACACAATCTGTGTGCCAGCTGTTCAAATTGTAATTTCAAGTAATTTGGATTGGGATGGCTACTTGGAGAAATACACTTCTTTCATGTTAAACGTTCTTTATGCTTGCGCAGGCTACAGGTATCTAAGTGTTATTGTGTCAGCCTAGGGATTGCATGTAGCCTGCTATATCTAAACCAGAATGTTAATATTCTATTGTATTTTGTATGATAAAAACCATGAATCCTGCCTTTAAACCACTACCTCTGAGGAAGAATCTTGTAGGGAGAAAAGACAAAGGTAGAGGAGAAGGCTTAAGTGGAGAGAGATTTCTTCCATCAGTAACTTAACTTATTTTTAATTGTATGGGAAATCAACTGACTATTGAAATTACTACTTATTTCCACAGTGCACACTGATGTCTTCTGACAGTTTTCATGTATCTCATTTCTTTTCAAAACTGGGGAAAAAAAAGCACTACAAGAACTCAGTGTAGTATTCCTTCTGTGAAACCACCCTGCTGGCTGTCATTTCCTCACCACTTTTGGGCAGAAAAGTTAGAAGGGTTTTTCAATGTGAAACACAGTGCTTGGTTTATCTGCTGAGATTATCAGGTCGATTACTTTAGTAAGCATTAAATGTTGTGATAAATCAATTCTTGTTTTAAGATGTAAAATAAGGGAGAAAATAATATGGGATAAAAGGTCCTTGTTGATCAAGGTTCTGATAATTTCATTGAGTTTAACTGAAATTATGCCATATTTTGTTATGAATATTTGCATAGACTGTGTGTGTGTCCTTCATGTAACATTAATTCTTTTATAAAGTTTGGGATATAAAAATGATACTCTGGGCTAAGTTTTATCCTTATTTACTGTCTCCTATCAGTGTTGGGCTGCATGAATCAGAGTTTTAAACGAAAAAGGGAGTTTAAACAAAGGTAAAGGTTTCGTTATTTCAGTAGATCACCAACTATTACCAGTGCTTGCTAGTCCTAAAACAACTCCAAACTTAGAGTTAGTATTTGAAGGAGAGTAATGTCTAATGCTGGTGAAAGCAATTTTTAGTTTACACTGTCCAAGATCTTTAGGAAGAGGCTTTTGCATCATCCAAAGCATTAAATTAGAACTGATCTGCCAAAGCAGTAGCAGTCGCTTTTGACCATGATAAAATGACACTTGTGTGACCAGTCTGAATCTTCTGAATTAAGCATGGCCGCCATATCTGAAATCACATTTATTCCCCAAGTAGAAATTCTGTTGGGTTTGTTAGTAGAATATATTCCATATTTGAATGGTCAAGTTTGCAGTTACCTATAGGTAACAATTGTAGTTTTAGTACGGAGTAAACATGGGCAGAAATTTGGGCATTGTTTCGTGGGGGGTGGGGTCCTGGCTTAATTTCTAAGTGCCTGGGTGGTCTCCGATTATAAATGGTAAAGATTGATAATGGCAGATAAGAGAGTCTACACTGCTTTCTGCCATGAGCTTCTTGGCAGAGAGGCTATGCCTGAGAATAGTGAAATCTCCCTCATTTCTAAACACCTTACTCAAACAAAGGTTGCACTACTGTCATTTATACTCTTCAGTGTGAATATTTTTCTTGAGTGCATCGGGAGCTTTGTTTTTCTTAAACCTTATTTGCTTTGTATTACTGTGCATCAGGGCGTTGGGCTATGCTGGAGGTGTCTGTGTGACCTCCTGTGGTGTATGGTAGGATAGCAGTCGTGAGGGAATGCTAGTGGAATGCTGGAATGCCAGCTTGAATATTGCTTTATCACAGAATCACAGAATTGTAGAATGGTTACGATTGGAAGGGATTTCGAGAGATCGTCTAGTCCAAACCCCCTACTCCAGCAGGGACCCCTAGAACACATGGCACAGGGTGGCGGTTTGGAAGATCTCCAGAGAAGGAGACTGCACAACCTCTCTGGGCAGCCTGTGCCGGGGCTCCGTCACACTCACAGGAAAGAAGTTCTCAGTTTAATATCACTGCTTGCTGCACTTCTTCCTAGTAACTAGTAATAACAAGTTGTGACATACAGAAATCTGCCTAAAGTCAAAAAGGATAGTTGGTTTCTGTCAAGTTTTATCAGTGGCCTACAGAGGCACATGTCCATATGCCTGTGCTAAAGCATGATTAGCACTTTGACAACTCTTATTTAGACATAGTTAAGTGCCTACAGCTTAAAAAATGTCTTCCTGTTATGGAAGTTCTATCTTGGGCAGATTGTGATCTTAAAGCGGGATTTGCATAGATCACTAAGTGTCTGATGTCCCTCCTGCCTGCCAGTTACCTTTATGTAGGATACAAACATCCTGACTGAAACACAGTCACACCAATTGCTGAATAGAAACCAGCTTCTGGAATTTTCCCTTTCCACAGCACCGTTTCTGTGTGAGAACTATTCACAGGGGGGGCTCACCCCCCACAAGGTGGGTGACTGAGATGGTTTTAGGGGAAGCCAGAACAAAACCTGGGTGAAGCAGAATAAGAACTGGAGATACCCAAATTAACAAACAGGAACATTTCAGAGAAGGACAAAAGGGGAAGAAACAAGAAGCTTAACAGAGAAAAGAGGAAGAAATGTGCTGGGAGGGCTGGACTTTGGAGCTGCTACGTGCTGGGAGAAGCTGGCATCCTTAAAGGGCCAAACCTACGTCCTTGCTGTCTGTAAGTAGTTTTCACACAGTGCTGAAACACCCACCTGTGTGTTTCCTCTTCCATGTTGCCACTGGACTCTTGATTTTGGCTGAGTTGCAGAGGAACTGATAAAGKGAAAGAGATGCTGAGGTATGGACTGACCAGAAGGCAGAATTGTTCTCTTCCTGGAGATTAGATAGGGGTGCTTGTGGTRTATCTCTATGCTGTTCGTTGCTGTTGGATAACAGGAGTCATATCCGTGAAATCAAGTCAAATGCCATTTCTGAACTGTTATTATGAAGAGACAGTGTGTGTCTTTTGGGAGAAATTTGCAGGTTTTATTGTATCAGAGGATATAATATAACTTTGAGCTTAAAAAGGTAGGTTGAAGTCAGTGAAAGATTGTTTTTATTGCAAATTATCAGTAAAATTTCAGTTCTCCTAACTCTTCATAATACTGATTTCATGAGCTTAAGACATGGAGAGGTCTCATTCATGTACGGATAACTTCATGTTTCCTGCTATAAGAAGAGTGCCAAGCAGACCATACTGGGTATCTCCTGATTGAAGGCAGAGTTCTGTGCTTTGAAGTGCGTAAAAATGTCAACTGTTAAATACYGCTTAAATTCTTTTGTAAAAAGGGAAGTATGTGATGTAAATAATTACAACGCAAGGTTCAAACTCTCAGTTCCTTGTATTTATGACTGCTGCTGCTGCTAATTCACTTTTTTTTTCACTTAGGAAAAAGTCTTCCATTAAAATGCATGTTAGAAATGGGCTGAGTGTGTTGAAGAAGGATTTCAGTGAAAGGAGGATGTGGAAGATGTAATGAAATCATGGGATAGTAGGTTGYTTAGCCCTTTTTATTCTAAGTGCTATGTTAATTCGTTTACTGAAACTGAAGCAACAACATGCAGGGAACTCTGCCCTTAGGATCTCCGCTTATTGCTTGGCCTATTGCTTGGCATATATATTTTGAAGTCACGTGACAGGCAYGTAGGCGGGGCAGGAAAAGCCAGAACTTTTCCTGAACTTTAGAGCTCCAGGCTGTCGATTCTTTCACTTTTTTTTTTYCAGAGGAATTTCAGCAGTCCTTCAGCTTGTCTTTCCATGTAAGTGAAGTAAAATGAATTATTTTTACTGAGGTATTATTTATTGCTAATATATTTGTATTGGATATTTGGGTAAAGTGTTAGAAAAAGATAAAATAGTTAAATTTTGTTTCAGTGTAGTCCTTTATATTAACAGAGATGCTTAAATACAGTATGTACATGGTACATCCATTTTAATGTTAAAATTTCGTGTTTTTGAAACTGAGAACTTTTGAGAAGTGAAAAAGATAATTTCTTGTACCAACAAGTTTTACTGTCATGAGCACATGCCTTGTATCCTTAGCTGAAGGCATAGTATATCTGGGAAAGATGATAACTTCATAAGTAGCTACAAAGAAAGTATATACTTTGTCTGGATATAAAAACATACATCCAGATAACTGAGGTAATTGAATTATGAGGCTAGGTGGATATGTTTCGTTATGATACTCAGTTTTGTGTTAGTCTCAGCTGAACCATACACATGTTCTTGAAAGTTAATTTTTAGCAGATTTACAGGAAGCAATATTGGGTTCAGAGTTTGAGTCATACCTGCTGCGTCACAAAGATTGTTCAGCTGTTTGGATTTGTTTCTGACTGGAGCGGGGTTTGGGTTTCTGTTCACTTCTGCTTGCTAAGAAGTGAAAACGACCACTTCTGACCACAAGCAGGTCCTCCAAGGGGTGCTCTGCTACTGCAAGTTTCTCGGACAGGGGGTAGGACAAGTGCCTCCAACTGTCTGGAGTATTTCCAATAATACCTTTTTACTCAGCGATCTGATGGACTGATGGGATTCCTGTGCACCTTTACTCTGAGACAGACAGATCAAAACACCAGCTGAGCCTCTCACAGTGGAGACAGGCTAAATATCAGGGTGAGTTAACATGGGAGGCTTGCACTTCATATTTTTAAACTTTGTCTTATACTTTAGGGGTGAGTTCATATGCCGAAGTTAAGATTTAAAGTGTTGATGGAGGGTGTGGTGACAAGCAGGGCATTTGATGCTCAGTGAAAAGGAAGTGGCATGACAAGAATCCTGGCATTTTTTTAAAGGGTTGGCACACACTGTGTTTGACTGTAGCTTTACAAGCAAGTAATCAATCATTTGAGGGCTGGCAAATGGGTTGTACTAGATGCAACAAACCAAAACAGAAAGAGGTGCATTGGTTACACTGTCTTGTGTCAGAAGCATGGCCTATGGAAAGCAGAAGCCATGTAGTTTAGAAAACATTTACTAATTTAGGTCATCATGTTTGGTATGATGCAAAACCTGGGCATCTTGTTTATTATACAGCCACCATAAAACTTCTGAGACTGTAGGTGTCTCCTGATCCCAAATTGGATCAAACTTCAAAAAAACAGCGCTAGGCAAGAGAGACCAGGTAGGTGGAGCCAGCTGCAACCTGCCAGRACTGCACAGGCTGTGCATCTGACATCCTGCTGTCTGCATACACCATAAAAAGCAAGAATAATCTAAGACTTGCTCTGTCACTTTCTTTACACTTGTGTAAAGAGTTTCTTGTGCTCATCATGAGTCTGATCGACTGAAGAAGCTAAACATCAAAACTATCATAGCAGAATATCTTCTTTCTATTGAAGTATTTTTGACTGCATATATATATTTTGGGCAATTCTATATGATACTTTTATAATCATACTTTTTCACTAGTGATTGACAAGTCTGGTCAACTTCTCTCTGTTTAGATCCAAGTCTTGATGTAAAATGAATACATATATCCACAAGCTCCTTTTTGACATTTCCGAGTCGCTGGCTACCGATGACCTGGCGGCTCTCAAGTTCCTCAGCCTGGAGCACATCCCCTTGAAGAAGCAGGAGGCCATTCAGGATCCCAAGGCCTTCTTCCAAGCACTGCAGGAGAAAGCCCTGATCAGCAACAGTGATCAGGCCTTCCTGAAGGAGCTGCTTTACCGGATCAGTCGCGTGGACATCCTGGTTTCCCACCTGGGCTCCAGCCGGGAGGAGATGGAGAGGGAGCTTCAGATCCCTGGCAGGGCAAAGGTGTCTCCATACAGGTAAGCACATCAGTAGTTAAAATATTTGCATGGAAAAGATTCAAGCGGAACAGTTCTACTGTGTGCTGTCCTTCTTGCTTTCTGTCTCCATTGTCATCTTAGGTGTATCCCAGTATAACTGTATTACAGCACGACTATCTACCCTTGTGAGTTTTAAGATCAGGTTCTCCATTTCTTCAGTTCAAGCTGTGGTGTTTCTGAGACAGAGTTTCTTTGATTTTCTTGTTTCGGGGGAAAAAATTTCCTCCCTTCCCCCAAGTTTATTAGTATTAGAAAGGTTGTCTGTATTTGGCTTACATCACAGTAGAAAACCCAGAGTGAAGCTCAGTTTTCCTTAAAGTTTGTGCAAAACCATGACGATGTGAACCACACTGTATCATATTTTAGAAAGAATACTTTGAAATATAGTGTTTCTTTGAAATATAGTGTTTCTTTTAACTACACTCACTGATGCTCTTCTTGGATGACCTCAGTATATTAATGGGCGTTGTACATAATGACTGGAGCTTTTATCAGATGGATTTCAGATACTCGTGGGTTTTTGGGAAGTGGAGGTGAGAAAGGTTTGTCTCATTCGCTTTAGTTAATAGTTGTAACTTTCTTTAAAAGCCTTTATCTACTTTTTTTTTTTGCCAGACAACTGCTATATCAGATTGCTGAAGACTTAACACCAGAAGATGTCAACAGTGTGAAATTCCTGCTGCAAAAACAAATACCAAAGGGCAAGCTCCAGGATAATGCTGTAGGTATAATAGTCTTGATAATTTCCATGCAAGGCTAGTTCAGAATCTGACCCCTGCAAGGAGGGAGGAAAGAGAAAGTCTATCTATTTTAGAGTCTATCCTGAGCTCCATCACTTTTTTCCCCCCTTATGTTCAGTGGTACATTTCTTTATTGTAATTTATAGCAGCATGTCTGTTAACTTCTCCTCAAAAGTACTAAGAGATTTGGTAAGCTAGCTGAATAGCTGCATTGTAAATAATGAACATCGTTATAAAAATGCTTGCTATTGTTAAGAAGCTTCCGATTTGTCAGTGCTATTTGTGTGGTGGTACCTGTAGGAAAATGGGCAGATTTACTTCCAATTTAATGGACTATTTTTTTTTCCCCGAAGACCTCTTTATTAGAAAATATGTAGAATCTGAATGTAGTGACACTTAACAGGATTGCAACATTATTATCCACATAACTATTTTGCGCTGTTGAAACAAATCAGGATAGCTCAGGTAAAGGCAGGTTCTAAAGATCCTGCCTTACATTACTGATATGTTTCTTCAGTCACATTGCATCCTGATCCATTTCTAATGAAGTTGGAAGGAAAAAGAAACCTTTTTTCCTGAGTCTTTACCTGACCAGTCTCTGGGAATGAGGCTCTTGTCTTCTGCTTTGTCCAGAAGTGACAGATATTTTGAGTGTTACTTGATGCAGTCACTGAAGGTCATGTATGAGTTTGGATTGTTTGTTTTTCTTTTACCAGTCAATGTTGATGGTCTTACTGGAAATGGAAAGAAATGGTGTAATTACACAAGATGATGTGACAATCCTGAAGGATATATTGAAGGGATTTAGAGCTGACCTAAAGAAAAAAATTGATATCTATGAATTAAAGACAAAAGGTAAATTATATAATCAGCTAATTTAGCGTAGGCTTGAGTTTTGTCATTTTCTGGCTCAGTTCTTGGGATCTGAGGAGTCCAGAATTAAGAGAGATATTTTATAGTATCCTAGGATAGACCTATTGGCTTTTGGTACCTGTGATGTTCTAAGTTTTCTGCTACTTCACCATCCCATCATATCTTCTTATATCTCTTCCTGAATTATATTCTGTGCCGGGTAAATAATTTGGATATTCCTCTTTGCCTTTCAAACAGTCTTCCTCCACAACAAAGACTGCAGTGCTGGTTTTGGACCAGTTTAGCTTTTCAGTCACTAAAGGAGAACAGAAGTGATAGACAATGCCTTGGGAAGCTAGCCTTGTGCTGGGAAGTTGTCTGTCTTATTTGCTGTTAGCCAGGCTGCTTGCTCGTGGAGAAGGAAGAGTTACTGGAAACAAGACTGGAAACAAGAGGCAATAACCTCAGAAGTGGATGGGCTGAGGGTGGTAATCACTGTACAAAAATGGGGCTTCCTGGGACTTCTCCATGCCCTAGTGGAGATGCTAGTGAACGGCCTGCCTGGCAAGAGCGCTTGTATCCAGACTCAGATTACCTCCATCTTGCTGCCAGCCAAAGGGCAGGGAAGGGCTGGAGTGAGGTTTGATACTGTGGGAACACAAGGTATGTCATCCAGTTTCAAGTTTCTGGTTGTGTCTGAGGTCCAAAATTCACTTCTTCATAATTAAGGACTTCAATTTTAGTGGTGTTTGCCTAGGGGTGTAGCAGTCTAGCACAAATGTATATTTTATTGCAAGGATCATTCTGCAGTTTCACTCTGCAGCAAGAGGTCTGCAAAACTGGAACCTTGCTTGATACAACCTCTCCAAAACGGTGGTGTTTTGACAGTATGGAAAATACACGCTAGCTCACTCCTTGGTTGTTCTTTTGATGCAGAAATATGCGAAGTGAAAGATTTATTATTTATTCCTAAAGTGGTCTGTTTATCCTCCTCTTAGGGAATGTTTCTGAGGAAAATACCTTCTCTCCAACATGCACATCTTTGAATCCAGCAGAACAAGGAGCAGTGGGGGGACCACAAGCACGCCGGGTGAGAAATAATCAAGATTGCGTTTAAAGTGTTCAGCCAGCTCCTGGGAGTATGGGTACCTAAAACTGAGGGGGAAAAGGGTAAAGAGGAGGGGACGTGACTTTATAAATAGGCTTTGGAAGAATTCCCAYTTTCAAAAGAAGACCAGGCCTTGTCCTTTGGTGAGGACCTGGCTGTTGCAACCTTGCAGACAAGAAATAAAGGAGTCTATGTCATGGGGAGAAATCAATCTTAAAAGTGATCGAGACTGTGACAAGCAAAGATTATAATAGCCCATCCTCTTCCAACTCAAGCTGAACAGATGGGGAGGGACCAGCAGCATCTGCTGCCTCACAGCAAATCCAACAAGATGGTCAGGAGGAATGGTATGGTGCAGGAGTCTTTCCTCTGCACAAGTTTTGGGATATTTGATTTTCATTCTAAAATCTCAGCTACAGAGAGAGGAGAATGGATTTCAGGGAGAGGAAGCAGCATGCTTTTGCTATACCCAGGACAGATTTGTATTTGGGAGTTTTTCCTTTTTGTATCTTGGCTCTCATGATTTTTTTTTCATGTTTGGGCATGGCAAGGAAAAGATCTCTGTGTAGCTTACTTCTCTTGGATGTTTGGCACTACTTTCTACTTGCTTTCTGTGTTACTGCAGTTTGTGGAAGCATATAAGATGGAAAATAACCCCCATGGTTACTGTGTGATTCTTAACAACTACATTTTTAAAAATACCAGTTTAAACAGGGAAGGAACAGCAAAAGATGGAGGTAAGTACTATTTAAATCCAACTTATTAGTTTTTGTGTTTCCCTTGGAAAGAATCACCTAATCTTTCCTGTGAAGAATGGCTGCTTTGACAAAGCTCCTTTGCCTCCAGAAAGAGTCTCCAGAATGATTGGAATGAGCCATAAATTGAAAATATGCCACTTCCAACAATTTTAGTGGTAAGGGAGGTTGAAAAAAAAATTAAGTACATGTATTCCATGTATACAGTGAAGGAGGCAAAGTTTTCTAAGTATACAGTGATATGTTTTTTTGTTTTTTTTTTTTTTTTACTTTTTAAATTCTCTTTGGTGATTTCTTTTTGATTAATTTACAAGTGAAAAGAATATCTTCTCCATGCCGTCAGCTGAGTAAGCATTCTGAGTTAGTATGTGCATCTGTTTGCACCAATCAAGTGCACTCAAGTAAATGCAAGTATTYTACTTTGTTATCATTTTCCTTAAAGTCTTTCTTCTTGCAAGAGTAATTCTTTTATCTGGCTAAACCAAAATCTATCAACATATCACTAACATTTTAACCTAAGCCTGTTTACAGGTTCCTTTTTTCTCTCTGCCAAACAACAAGCCAACAGTTGCTGAGAAGTCTGTGCAGTACTTGCCTTTGCTAGTGGCCTTTTCTTTTCTCTGCACTGATCATTCTCACAGAATAAGAAAGTTGTATCATTTAAGAGTGACAGAATTTCTCATGCTAAGGGAATACCTCTTCTTCTGTCTAAGGGGCTATTCTTAACCAGCTGGGATTGCTATGCTGTTCTTAAGCTGAGTTTGCTATGCAGTGTGCAATTAAATGCACTGCATAAGARAATAAGCTTCACTAGACTGAATTAATTAATCAGATAGTCTGAAATCTGATTTGTTTTAGATTGTGATGTTTAAGTCWGTTGTGTTAAAAAAAAAATAGATATCTGAGGTTTTCTTAAGATTCATCAGGCTGAGAGTCAGGCAGGTGAGTTTATTGGTGGGATCTGACTGCTTCTGAAAATATCTGTTGTACCACACAGGGTACCACAGCACTGTTAATAAAGTGTTTTCTGTCTTTTTCCAGAGACAGTGAAGGAGGTCTTTAAGAGGCTTCAGTTTGAGACAGTTGAGTATATGGACCTAGAAGCAAACCAACTGTATGCAAAAGTTAAAGAATACAGCAAGAAAGATCATAGCAATATGGACTGTTTTGTTTGCTTCATCCTTTCTCATGGTGAAAAAGACAAAATAAAAGGCATTGATGAGGAGTGTATAAATATTAAAGATATGCTYTTATGCTTTAGTGGATCTAACTGTCCTTCTCTTGCTGGAAAGCCCAAGCTGTTTTTCATCCAGGCTTGCCAAGGGTCTGTAGGTCATCCAGCTGTCATATTAGAAGAAGACTTGTCTGTCTATCTGGAAACAGATGCTATCCCTCTGCCTTCCATACCTGATCGGGCTGATATTTTGCTTGGCTTGTCTACTGTGGAAGACTTTGAGTCTTACCGCTCCGTGAAGACTGGCAGTGTTTACATCCAATGCCTCTGTGAAAAGTTGCAGCATCTTTGCCCACTGTAAGTACAATTTTTAACCCCGGTACCACTGGTGTATTTTTGATGTACACACTTAAGCATGCTGAGCTGGAACATGTCTGTTTTGCATTTTCTTTTTATAGTGTTTTTCACCTCTAGTAATTATTCCAGAAATGGGCACTATTATTTTTCTAAGTTCACGTAACTTATCCTAGTTTTTCTGTTGCAGAACTAGGGTTGTAATGTTGGAATATTACATACAAACAAGTGTGTGTTTTTAGAACTGCATATGAACAAGTGTGTGTGAACAGAAAAAGTGTGTAAAACAAGTGTGTAAACAAGTGTATAGTACAYAGGAAGAAGTGTATGCGTACTTTCTAACATTTTCTTTTAATGACAAAGGATCTTTCTTTCAGTGACACAATATAACTAATTTGTTGACTGAACTCACAGGCAAAAAGCTGTATTTTTATTTGTAAAATTCCCTGCTGCCTCACCCCTGTTCAACCTCCCTTCCTAAACTTGTTTTAGAAAATAAGATTTTTCTCCAGACAGCRCTTTGTCCTCCAGTCCAGAGAAGGGCTTGGAAAATGCATACTTTTGATTCTGTGTCATTTTAGTGCTGTCTTCTGACCATAGCCAAGGCAGAGGGCTGTGTTTGTTTKTAAGTGATTCCATGGAGGTTGCTTTTATTCCACAATATGTTCTGCATACATACACTGGTTACACAGTGGGGTGCACAGTTTAAGTGTCAGGAAGGGTGACAGCAAGATATCAGCCTGCCCTGAGATCTCAAGTTATTGAAGCAAACATACGTCAGTGTCTTGACCTTGCTGAAAGTACTGTGTATTGCAGTGTATTTTTCTTTTCATTTTTGTTCAAGCGGCAAGGATATCATAACCATCCTGACAGAAGTGAACAAGGAAGTGGCAAGCAGAGTATTAAATGGATGGAAGCAGATGCCAAAAATATCATCAACCCTAAGAAAGCAATTGATTTTCCARTTTCCATAGTCCCAGTCAACTGAGAAGTACAAAAAAATAAGGACACCGTCAATTCAGAATTCTGGAATGGGTCTCAGTGTGGATGGAATTCAGGAGAATTTGAAAGAGAAATTATCTGAATCCATGTAATTAATTTACAAACTTGGAAGGGCCCACATATCCTCGATTTTCTGATTCCCATCGTTACTCAGTCCCCTGGTACCTGGATCTGTCGTAGTGTCATAGGGCAGGGGAGAAGTACAGAGCTGCCTTCCTGTCCTGCAGAAGCTGTGGAGATCAAACGGTCCTCATTTCAAGTGAGSAAACATTTAAAAGCACTGTTATTCTTAAGCATTGTTGGAAATGCTAGTGGAATAGTTAAGAGAATTCATCTTATCTGAAGAAAATCTGACTGAAATCTGAAGAAAACATCCATTAGATGCAGAGTGCAAGAATCCCTTCGCAGAGAGTGTATGTGAGATTTTAACAGATTTACTGGAAGTGAATAATCATGAGCCATCTCGAAGCTGAATTCTTCTTGAAAAAAATAATATCCCTGCTAAGAAGAACCAGAAAGAGTTGATGGCAATGATGGTGATGGTAGTGATGCAAATCTGCATTTCTCTGATTCTTTCCCTCCAAAGTTTTCTTTGTTTCATGTTATTAATCAACTCAGCTAAACATCAGTGGAATGTGTAAGGGTTTTTTTACTCTGCTTTTCTTTTTCTTGGAGCCCTTGAGGGCAATCTGTATTGAGAAGTCTGTCTAATGTGGAAGGAAGGCCTCACTGAAAAACCACAGAAAACCACAATTATGAGACATCTCTCTCCTGTCAACTAACTACAAGTCCCATGGGCTCTTTGTAATAAATACTCCTGGTTTCCATGTCATCCTTGTTTGTGGTATATCTCTCTCTCGGATGAGTGGATTGAGGCAGGTTCAGCAGGACAGCAGGACCTTTATTTCATCTTTTCTCTCATTGAAGTGGTCTGTGACAGTCATCTTGGGAGGTGACATATTCATATGTTCTCTTTAGCAGATAGAGAAATAGTACAAAAGAGTAAGTTGAAGTTCAGGACTTGAATATTAAGATCAGCTGCTGCCAGTGAAGTGTTCRCCCCCACCTCCTTTTCCCCCTCCTTGTATCTTCAGCAAAACATAGATGGGGGCTGTGAGCCATTCTAAAGGGGTTCTTCACTTGATCATGCTTGTGTGAGACTACTTTTCTCCCTAATTCCAGGCAATGTGTTGGAAGTTGTGTTTTCCTCCACTTATCTTTTTTACCTCCCAAGTAAAAATAAGTCCATTCTTAAAATAAGTTTTATTCATACAGGGTTYCTACCTAGTAAACAGAAGTTAAAACTACTATGTAAATAAATGTGCTCCTTTAGCACGTTTGCTAAAGTTATTGTTAGTTACAGTACAGTTTTGTGGTTGACATTTGTTTAACCATGTAATGAAACATCTGGCATGAATTTATTTACCTTATAATAGTATTTCAATAAATGAGGTCCTGCTATGAAGTCAGTAGCTAGATTTGCAAATGTTGTTTTATATTTCTGTACCATATCTTAAAGTAACTGCATGGTGACATGCTAGAGGATGACAGCTGCTCCATTAAGCTTAGGAGGCAATATCATTGGTAGTAGTAAACTTGTGCATCTGCAGAACTTCTTTTTCCTCATGCTACTGTCCACATCATCAACCTTGCACAGTAGTTTGTTCTACCTATTAAACTGAGGCCGCTCATCTCCACAGCCAACATTATTGCCTGTTCATGAAGAGCTACTACAAGGGAGAAAACCCAGTCAAAATCCTCATGAGTTCCTCTTGAACTTATGAACTGTTGCCTCCTAGGCAAGCTTATGAGTTGCTATCAACAGGTAAGCAAGTCCAAATGAGCAAAGTAGTAGAGTGGTTTATCTCTGAAAGCGTCCAGGTTGATACTTAAATTAATTTCATTGATGTCTCGGAAGGCATTTCTAGCTTGTACAGAAAGCATTCTTGCAATCTTGCAAGGAAAACTTTAGTGTAAGCATTTTTTTTAAAAACATTGTCTTGTGCCACTGACTATTGTAGTGTTTTCTAAGGCTGGAGAAAGATCAATAAAAGTAAGGGTGGGTGAAAGAATGGGAGGAAGAGAAGGAGGCCTATAGTCTGAATTCAGCTGTTGTTAGAGTCAGCAACAAAAATTAGGAGCTTTGATTCTGACGGGCTTTAAATTGTGCTACTGATAAAATCTCTATGTGGCCTTTACCACATGGATGTTGAAACCTTCCATCAAGGATATGTTCTGACGGTTCTGGAAGCAGCAGCAGGAAGTAGCTATATCGGGAAATTCACATGTCCTCTGTGTTGTACCTATCCGTGGCGCTCCGGAGAGGCAAGAAGGATGCTGGTTATACAGCTTTATGATTCTCTTTTTCCTACAGTTATTCAGCCTGTCTTGGGTCTTATTTTGACTTCTGGCTGGAAGACCAGAGGCTGTGTTAAAACGATGCTGGTGCTCAGCACTGTGTGTGTTTGCAGTCAGCAGCAGAACCACTCCTAGAACGTGGATTCAGAAAGCTGGTAGGGCTGGTGATTTAAAGAACTACAGACTTCAGCTGAAAATCAGACAAGATGAAAGTAAAGCTTTTTGAAAGGGGAAGATGATTACAAGGCGGAAGCAAGTTTCTGGGTGGGGGAAGCGGGGGGAATGGAGTGGTATTTGCATCATTGCCCTCACATTTACAATTTAACATCCGTTTCCCAGAGCGCTGTTTTCTTCCCTGGTGAGTTTGTCTCTCTCTGTGCACTGGAAAGGTCTTTTGAGATGTGCTGTTAATCAGCTGCTTGCAGGATGGGACCCTAGCACATGTGAGGAACCTGCTTGTGTTGTGGACGCTGCCTGCTTCCTCCCAGAGCACTGGCTACTGAAATACGTAAGTTTTTTTCCTACTGTTTCTCACTGCCTGTATAAGGATTCACTCTCACATTGGTGAAAAGTTCAGCTAAAACTGCAGAGTTTTGATTAAAATGTTGCTTGTGTCAGTGGTCTGTAAGATCTGCAGGAAATCTTGAAGTCCAGAGATGGAGTTGAAACAAAATAACCTCAGTCTAGAAGATCTAGCTGCTCTCAGAAATGATGCAGATCTATCTTTCTCTAGCTAGAGAGAAAAGCTAGAGAAAGAGATGTATCAAAATCTTAACAGAGACCTCAGTCTGAAATGACTTCTGTGTAGTGCATTAAAAAATTATGGTTTAGGTCTTTGGGAAGTCCCACATAGTCATTTCTCTGTTTTCTCTGTGTACTTGTGCCGTTATTTATCACTGTATCCGTTCTATATTGGCAGTCATAGGAATTTCCCCGTGCCTTGGGGTGACTGGCAGTTGTGAGTGCAAAATGTAGTGTGGTCTAGCTAGGTGGAAAGTGACTCTGTGTGTTGCTTCTGAGCTTGATTTGTGCCTCTTACGCTGATTTTGCATTTTTGTAACTGCTTCATGTTCAGGCCTGATTTATACAGCCCATGTCAGATCCATACCGCCTTTAGACTATTTACTAGGAAAAAAAGCTTGTTTTAACTACATTTCTTGGGGCCAATTAAATCATGAGCTGTTTTAAAATATCTTCTCAGGCTATTTCTACTGATAGTATTTTTTTAAATATAATTTTCATGGATAACAATATAAATATGACCTCAATGTACTGCTATACTAAGCTGTGTTTCTTGGAACACTGAGCCTGACTTTAACAGCACTCAGTGAGAACACTATTTATTTGGGAAATATGGATAATGTCAGGGTAACTCTCCTGCCCTAGTGAGCCCTAATGTTTTGATGTTTGGTTTCAGAAGGCTGAAACTCCTTATGAGTAGGATTCTGATCTCCCTCCAATAGTGAAATCCCATAGCGTAACAGAGGTGAAACCCTATGTAAGGGCGCATGTTGCTGCCCTGCTCATAAGGTCGATCCCGCTTCTGTTGCTAAGGTTCTTGAACAGATCTTGAGGATTGGGAAGGAGCCGACACAACAGTCAGTGCCAGTACAGGRTCAAACACGTGGCATAAACGTGCAGCATTTCCTGCCTACTGCCTGCAAACACACAATAAGGAAGTCACAAAAATGTTGCCTTCTGACATGTCTCATGCTCGAGCGTGTCCGAAGGAGGGCAGTGAAGCRGGTGAAGGGGCTGCAGCAGAGACCGTATGAGGAGCAGCTGAGGGAGCTGGGGTTATTTAGCCCGGAGGACGCTCGGGGGAGACCTTACCCGCTTTCTACAACTACCTGAAGGTAGTTTTCCTGGCTGTCCAGGAAAATGGTGGAGTCACCATCCCTGGCAGTGTTCAAGAAATGTGTAGTGAGGCACTTGAGGACACAGTGGTGATGGGTTTATGGATGAACTCAGTGATCTTGAAGGTCAGAAATAAATTCAGTTTACCTAAAAGTGGAATTGTAATTCTTTCATTCCTGTTGAGGATATCCTTGAGGGGCATGTGTAAATAATGGTGTGGCCAAGAGAAGCTTTTATGTTAAAAGCTTGGTTGGAGGCGATAATTTATTTTGCAATAATTTATTTTGGCTGCTCAAACCTTAAAGAGGCACACTAATAATTAATTTAGAAATGGTCTCAGTGCATTTTTTTTCCCTTTTTTATGAACTATATCAAAATACAGTTAGAAGATCTCTAACCTCTGGAAGAGTTCTGCCTCCCCCACTAGTTTCCGTTTACTGATCTCAGTGAAAGGTTGTTTGAATTACTCGAAACAAAAATAATTCAGAARAGCGGGGTGCAATTCTTAAGGTAAAAAGCCCGCAGTGCATCGTGCGTGGCATGTGTCAGCCGTGGTACTCAAGCATCACTTGTGCTAGCAGTCCACTTATTTTTGAAGCTGTATGAGAAATGTCTCAAGCTGAAAAACCACAATCTATCTGGTAGACTTTTTTTTTTTCTTTTTTTCCCCAGCAAAGTGGGGTGTAGTGTTATTTCATGGTAATTGAATAAGAGGCTTTTTTGTTTGTTTGTTTTTTGTTTTTTTAAATATCTGTCGCAGCCAAASAGATGAAAGTGACTTGTGGTTACACAGGTATTTTTCCCTCTGAAGAAATGGACTCTGTCGAGGTCATCCGTGCAGGTAGTTTCCCTGATCTGCTGATCTGAGCAGCAGCAGCCCCAGAACCACGTTCTTCACAGTGTTTTGTGCACTGTTAGCAGTGAGAATTTTTTACCTCTTTTCACTTCACAGCGATTCCTACCTGCAAGCTGGGAGGGCCTGCACTGTGCCCGGAGGAAGTCACGCGGGGCAGGCCGTTTTCAGTGGGTTGCTTGTTTTGGTTGCGTTTTGGGCAGTTTGGGGGAGCTCAGACCGGGGCTGTCAGGAGCTGCTTGCACGCTGTGCAGCTGGGGGAAGGGACAGGGTTTTGTGGAGACCAGACAGCCCCAGGGAGAGCCCCAGGCCTCATCCCGTGGCTGCTGCCTGCCCCTCCATGTCTGTCCTCCTCCTGGGGCCGTCGCGTGCCGCGGCCCCGGCACCGCCTGCGAGCGCAGCAGTGCGGAGGAAGCCACCACTGCAGCGCCCAGGGCCGCCTCCCGAGCGCGGAAGTGCGGAGGAAGCCGGAAAACACTCTCTGTCCCTCCTGCCTCAGGCCTGAGACCTTCCCCGGGGCGCAGCGCGGGGCGATGGAGTTCTCCAGGCGCCTCTTCGTTATCAGCGAGTCGCTGGCTACCGATGACCTGGCGGCTCTCAAGTTCCTCAGCCTGGAGCACATCCCCTTGAGGAAGCAGGAGGCCATTCAGGATCCCAAGGCCTTCTTCCAAGCACTGCAGGAGAAAGCCCTGATCAGCGACAGTGATCAGGCCTTCCTGAAGGAGCTCTTCTACCGGATCAATCGCGTGGACATCCTGGTTTCCCACCTGGGCTCCAGCCAGGAGGAGATGGAGAGGGAGCTTCGGATCCCTGGCAGGGCAAAGGTGTCTCCATACAGGTGAGTACCTGGGGCCGTGGCTTTCCCAGACAGCCGGGAAGGCAGGAGGGTGAGCACTGCCCATGGGCTAGCAGCCCTGTTGCCTCTTAGCCAGGAGGTTTCACAGAACAGTTTCTTTTTTTTCATATGTGTAAGTTTTACCAAACACCCGAACTTCAGGCTAAGTTTGGAAGCACACGGGTTTCCACCTTCCGGAGGGAAGACAGATAGAAGCTRTGACATTCTAGTAAAATTTCTGTAAAGGTGAGAAAAGGAAACTGCACCTTGGTGAAACGCTTTTTCAGCTCTACCTTGGTCTGCACAGGGGCTTGGAATCAGCGATTCAGGCGTGTTCAGACATGTTCTTTCCCAGTGTAGATGCAGTCTGGCTCTACTTGTGCATCTCSCTGTATTGATTGTATAGCTGGCAGAAATTTCTCTACTCGTAAGCAGTATGTGTGTAGTGTGAGGAGTTACTAGTCATGGCAGYTTGGCTGTCCCAGAAAGTTTCAGCACAGAAAAATGCACGTCTTAGCAGTTGCAGCTGAAAAATGGTCTGGCTCTAAAGTGTCCTGGGACTGAAGGTCCATGGGTTAAAAAGTGTCTATAGGTATTGTTCAGGGTGTGGGGCAGAGCGCAGTTCAACAGTACACTGCTAAATTGTACTAAAGGAAATTGTGTCCTCTACTCTCGTTCTAGGCACCTGCTCTTTCAGTTGTCTGAAAACATCACCACCGAGGAGCTAAAGTGTTTCAAATTTCTTCTGGGAAAAGAACTGCCAAAATCCAAGCTGAACACTGAGAATGTAAGAATGACTTTTTTATCATTATTTTAATCTACAGATGTATTTATCATTATTTTACTCTAGAGATGTATTTTGGTATTACTGCTGGTAGTGCCACTGATACTGAAGAATATCAGGAAAGGCTGCATGGAACTGGTCGCTCATGATATAGAGTATCTCTGTGATAGTGTTGCTTGTAGCCCCTGGGGCTGGGGAGGTTGAGTCAGTCCTTAGTGCTCAAGCTTAATACAGGACTGAGGGGGGCTCAGTAGCTCTTCATAAAAAGTGGAAATCAGTGGTGATTAGCACATRGACTCATCTTTCCCATATTTCTTTTGGCTGCCTTCTGGATCATTATCAAATGCAYAGAACTAAGAATCAGATTCTTAACAAAGCTAAGGCAAAAGAGCATGGGTTTCATTTATGGCCCAYGGAAATCCAGCTGCCCTTATGCTATTCTCAGCTATGGTTCTGACTGCTGGGTACTTGTCCTGCTTTCTCAGAGGAGCAACTGGACATTTAGTAGCCATTCTAGTAAAGCTTGGGGGTGACCAGAGCACTTTTAGCCGCTTGCTCTTCAGTGTGAACTCATGGCGATTGGGTCTCCCTTTAGAAACTAATCTCTGCATCATGCTTGCATGGTTAGATTCAGTCTATTTGCTGGCAGAGACAATCCCTGAAATGATTCTTGTGTTTCAGTTAAGTGCATGAAACTGCCACTTAAAAGCAACTGACTGAAAGCAGGAGTCAAGTATAAAAATGAGTTGAAAAAAGAGAGGGAGAGAGCAAAAGATATGACATGTTCTTGAGTGATCTAGAGTGGTAAATCAGCATCTCTGAAGAACTGGAGGAAAATGAGCATGTCTTGAAGTTGCTTAGCCAAGTTGAATTAGCTGAGGTATCAGCCAAAATACTGGTCAGCAAGACTGACCCTTGCGGGGGCACTTGTACTGTCAGTACATTTAAAGCTGGCTTAGGTACATCTGTGCATGCTGCAGCTTCCCTCCTCTTGGCAGCATGAATGTACCCTAAGGAGAAACTGCCTTTCTGATTGCCCAGACAATGATCGACATTTTCACTGAGATGGAGAAGAAGAGGATTTTGGGAGAAGACAACCTAGAGGTCTTGAAGAGTCTTTGTGAAAAAGTTGACAAGAGCCTCGTGAAGAGAATTGAAGAGTATGAATTAAGCCTATGTGGTAAAAACAAACAAAYAAACAAAMAAATACAAAAAGACCTCTTTCACATCAGTTACTTTTGAAGTGACAAATAGGTGTCAGGCAGGACTAATGATGAATGTTTTYCAGGTGAGGAAGAGATGCTCTGCACAGAGGGACAGAGTAGCTCTGTGATCTTGGGAGTCACTGCAGGTAACRGCTCCAAAATTTTTTTTTAGGCCTTTTACTTTTCTCAAACTTTTGAACTCTGTATGSCACTCACATCTCACTTTACAAAGGTGACTGCTTAAATAGTGACCAAGCATCCACTTATTAACTATCAGATAATTTTATTCTCCTTAGTTATAAATCATAACAGAAGCAGTCATAAAAAACATAATTTGGTATTTTCAAAGATGAGATATCTCTGGAAATACATGTTGATAAGGAGTGTAGGAGTAAAGCCTCTTTCCTTTTTCTAGTGCTACATATATTACTTACACATACCTTTTTTTGTGTGTGTGTGTGTGTGTGTGTATATATATTCAGGCCATACCAGACGTCCGGCCTCATTTCTGGCACCTGACTCTCCGGCCAGACATTGTGCATCTTCCCAGGTAAGTCAGTTAGTTTGTCTCCTAGAAACATAATCATCATCTTGCATGGGAAGAAGTCATCCCTCTCTGAGGTGAACAGTTACTACAAGCACAAATGTTAAAGACTCTGTCTAGAATAAAAGAAAAAAAAAAGGCAACAACTTGTGTAATAAGCTTATTCTGGAGCTGAATCAGAGGCAGCAGCTGCCGCACTGTTAATGCTTCAGAAACTTGCACTGTTAAAGCTTCAGAAACCTTTGAAAGTGAAACAAGATAGGTCATCTGCTATTCTAGGAAATTTGCTTTGCTCGGCATATCAGCAGTATCCCTGATGGTCTGAGCATGATGATGGGGGGGGGCAGGTCATGCTGTGCACAGYCTCCCTAACTCAGAGGGGCAATGCCTTGCCATGACCCTGGAGTAGAGCCAGCTGGGGAAGGCTAGCCAGAGAAGTCCAAGGCTGAGAAGCACCTGGGGGAGCGTACAGTGGTTTCATCAGTGTGCTTCTGGTCCAACAGCTTGAAGTTTACAAAATGACCAGTCGACCTCGGGGAGTGTGCCTCATCCTGAATAACCATAATTTTGAAAGAACTGGGACAGAAGTGGCTGGACATAAGCTGAAGAATCGGAAGGGGACAGATGTGGATGCAGGTACCATGAACATTAAAGATGAGTTTGTATAGTCTCACTTCACGGAAAGTGGACTAGCTTAAAGATAGAAAATACATTTCTTAATCTGCAATAAAGGTGTGAAAGTCAAGATTCCCTTTCTAGGCTCCTTTCTTTGCAGCAACTGATTCAGCTCTGCTTCCTGTCTTGGCAAACCCTGATCAACTCATCAGGGGGTTCTCTAGCTCACTAAGAGCAGCTCACTAGCATTTTACTTAGTTTTCTGCAACCTTCAGCAGCAAACCCAGCCGGGGCTTTAAGAGCAAGGTTAGCTGTATAGTGGATTAGGAAATAAGGCTTTCATAATAGTTCTGCACACTTTCCAGACAGAGGAGATAATAAATAGCAATATGTCATGGAAGTCTTGTAATAAGAATCAGAGGAGGACTTAATGGTGTGGCTAGCAGTCAGAGCACTAGATGATTTTTTCAGAGAAGGAATGTAACTGYCTCTACAGAAGTCAAGCAGGATTAAGAAACAGCCAGGTTATCTGTACTAATGKKTTTTTTTTTTTTTTTTTTTTTGGGGGGGGTGGGGGGAAGGCTTTATGGGCTTTATGAAACTAGTCCTGTTCCCTTTCTTTTTTATTTTCTAGCAGCTCTGAGGAAAGTCTTTAGCAAGCTTCACTTTAAAATAGCTGAATATAAAGACCTCACTGCAAAGGAAATCCATAACATTGTGAAAAGGTACCAGCATGAAGACCATAAGGACAAGGACTGCTTTGTTTGCTGCATCCTCTCTCATGGGAAAAAAGGCATTATATATGGTGTTGATGGTCAGGAAGTACCTATCCAGGAACTGACAACTTCTTTCTCAGGGCAGAATTGCCACTCGCTTGCAGGAAAACCAAAAGTCTTCTTTGTTCAGGCCTGCCAAGGTGATGCTCGCCAGCAAGGTGTAGTCATTGAAATGGATTCTACAGAGCAAGATTCTTCTGTAGAAACAGATGGAAGATTGCAGCTTGACTTCATCCCCTCAGAAGCAGACTTCCTCTTGGGCATGGCTACTCTGCAGGACCACGTTTCCTACAGAAGTCCAACCCAGGGCAGCTGGTATATACAGTCACTGTGCCAGCACTTAGAGAACAGCTGTCCTCGGTAACTATGTTTCCATAGGCTACACCTGGGTTTTCCTTCYGCATGATGGCAGTTTGGTTTGAATGCAGAGGCTGATAGTGTTTGGTGGGGAGTGCTTGCTCAGACTGAAAACAGTAATTTTGGACAGAGCAACAAGATAAACAGATTGTTATAAACAATCTACCTAACTGCTGAAGCCTTTAAAACAGGGTTGATTAGGGCTAGTATACTTCAGAATTCATGAGAATACATTGTTTTCTGGTATTAATCACTTCTCTAATACAAAACATACCTGGCTTTTTGCAGAGGAGAAGATATTCTTACCATCCTGACAGCAGTGAATCAAGAGGTGAGCGAAAAGCTTGACAAGCAGAATGCAGGGAAGCAGATGCCACAGCCCAGTTTCACACTGAGGAAAAAACTCATCTTTCCTGTCAACTGAATATGAGGGAACTACACAGCAGCAGCTTGGAAATTGATGGTATAAATTCAGGTTTTGGTAAAACTTTACTGACAACTTGCATTGTCTGCTTTTAGCACAAGAGCAGCTGCTTTATTGTTCCTCAGCTATATCTTCAGGCAATTATATTTTATATGACATTTTATACTTGAGCCTCTCTCTGAGCTGGTTTCTGATTTGTAAGTTGCTGGCTAAAATACACTCATTGTTCTATCTGCTRCATTGTTGTTTATTGAGTAAGATATTTTTCCAAAAGTGATGGAACACATTGCCAAATTTAAGAGACAACTGTTACAGAGCCTGGTGTRTTTTATGCTTAGCTTTTGTAAAATAAAGGGAAAGGGTTGCAAGTTTTATTTAAAACTTGTAGAAGTTGTAATCAGAGAAAACCCTTGGATTGGAGATCAGGAATGCATAGACCACTCTTCCTCAGCACAGCCTGACAGCACCATAAATGTGCACAGATCATCTTTGAAACAGAGGTTGCTAGAGTAGCATCAGAGGCACAGCATAGGATGCACAAGCTCACAGCAGTGTTCTTTAAGTCATTCTTCAACTCAGCTTTAGAGACTCACTATATCTATCAAATTCAAAACTTTTCTTCCATCATCTTTAATGGGATGTGGAGGTGCTCAATATTTCAGAGCATCCTCCTCCTCTAGCAGTTCTAACAATGAAATCCACTGTCCAGCTGCAGCCTTGTGTCTGAAGATGGTCTATAGCCCTGTTTCACTTACCTTGCTGGTCTCCAAATCTCAGTTAGTTATAGGCATAACAAAAGAAGAACTTGTTAGATAMGTGACTGCCTCCTCAGAAACATTTTTGTAGTACCTCCTGTCATCATAGAACTGAGAATGAAGCAAGCTGTGAGTAGAAGGTAAAGCTTTGTTAGGCTCCAAATTTTTTTTTTTTTTATTGACATGTTCATTCTGTTTCTATCATATTACAGATTTCAGYATTAGGAATGATTCCAACGTAGGTGATGAGCTTGCTGAACAGACTGTATCTTCACTACAGTTATGTTAGGAGCTTAAATCCTYCCTTGGAATCTTTTGCTGAATACTTCTTCATTCTTTTCTACTAGTTTGTGTCTGTGAAGATAAAGGCAAAGATATGGTTGACTATGAAAGTTTTTAGAAGCTTAATATGCTTCTAAAGCTCAATATTCTTCTAGGCAGATGCAGCAAGCAGTTATAGAAGTAGGCCAATCTGTCCTTCCATCTTATCAGGGTAATTTTCCTAGATGCTGGTTGATATTTGCTTAGAGATTCAGCATGAAAGCAATGGGAGTTGAGCTGGARTAAGGACAGAGAAACTTCTGGATATCAGTTATTTCTTGAGCACTGACAGAAATGCACTTCTGACACTTCTGACAAATACACATGTACATGGAGATGCCCAAGTCAGARGAGTGTGAGTGACAGCGTGCTTGCATCAACAACACTTTCCTTAGGAATGCAAACAAAACAGAATGTAGCTGGCTACATATAGCTGGCTACAATAAATAGTGTTGGCTGCTTGGAAGAAACTTCTTTCSTCGGGAGTTCATGGTATTGAAATTTGGATAACTTCATGAATTTTTCCCCTGGATAAATGAATATCATAACCAAGGCTGTATTAGGAATCTCCTTGTATAATTAATTATGATTGCAGTGACCTCTAACAGCTGCACGGAGCAACTGTTCTCACTGCAACGATTGCAATAAACTCTTCTCATTCACATGATGGAAATAGGGAGTTTTGGTTCACACTGACTTGGGGGTTTACATCCTACCTCTTCAGTACTTGAACAGAAAGGATAGGGTGTCACTGCTGAAAATGAGCAGGCAGAAGATACTCACAATAAAACAGGGTAAGGGAAATACTGGCTATGAAATAATTTTTTAAAATAGGGAAGACATTGAAAGTATTTTGGCAAAGCTCTAAACAGCAAATATTATGAACAAGCCTAGCCATAAAAGACTCTTTCAGGACATGTGTTCCAAACTGCAGCTGGTCAGATGGCAAAGGCATAAGAGCTACATCAGTCATTTGTCTCTAAAAGGCCTGTGCTCCCAGAGCACTGTATCCTACAGCTGCAGCTACAGACACACCTCATGTGTGTGATAGGCTGACAGGCCCCAAAAAACAGCGACCAGCAYAGAGATGTAAGTGGGACAGAACACACACAGGATGATTTTTTTTTAAAAAAAGCTAATCTTACAATACATTTTCATACTGGCTCTAGTTATGCTCTGTTACTTCTGGCTCTAGTTATGCTCAGTTACTTCTCTGCACACTAATAACCTACCTCAGGTTAACATTTTCATCATACAGAGAAGCTTCGGTTATCTCGTGCTTTTTTTCAACTGATGCTATTCTCTGCTTGATATTTCTCTCCAGCAGTAGATTYTTTGTTTTCTTGGTAGGAAGAAGGAAACATAGTTAGTTTTCTTCTTTGCAAAGAAGAATTTTTCCACACAGAAAATATGGGACAGCAGCAGCAAATAGCAGAACTTCGCTGGTGACAGACAAGTTTTATCAAATACAGTTTGTCCTCCTCAGCCTCCACTGGTCCTTTTTTTTTCCTGATTTTAGAGGAACAGATTGTTAGAACTGACAAAGCACAGCAGCCTAAGTTCACAGCAAGTTAATATATATCTTTTTCCATACGTACTTATTCACAGTTAACATCATAATAATTCAGCGCCAGGTAGAGTACTACAATCTGTTATCCCAACATACATCTTTCCAATAGGTAGTGGGAAGACTGAATGCTACTACAGTCAGACAACCTTTCCTCTTTTTGACAGACTTCTTGGAGGAAATCAACTTACTGGCAATATGATAAATATGCTACATATTGAAATGGAAAAAGTGATATACAGGGAAAGCAAAGCCTGTCTCACACATGCAGAATGGAGTCAGTCCTAAGGAAGCAAATGTTTTCATTGCAAGAACTTCCAGGATTTCCAAGAACAGGATAAATGTGCTTATGCTATAACATCTGCAGACTCCGCAGGAGAGGGAAGAGGAGTCGGGTGTTTTTTCCAAGTGGAGCTGCAGGTAAAGCCTTAAAATATAGTGCAGACATCTCAAGTAGCAACCTACTCAGTTACTCCACTAAAAGTAACAAGGGTGATTGTGCAACTCACATTTCAGCCTTTTTAGTGATGCAGAATTCTGTCTGTGGCCATCTACACTGGCCTGCCTTGATCCTTTACTAAGCAAGGAGTTAGGCACACCCCTTCCCAGCCTGACCATGCACAGTGACCATGAACCCAGACACYGCCTTCAGTTAAAGAGCAGCAATATTAACACATCAGATGAATGGAGCAATGATAAGGTGTTAGTTGCCAGTGTGCAAATTGCCTTCAATAGGAGAGGTATTTGGAACTAAAATTTAAAAGTATGAGCATCACAGTAGCTTCCCTTACAGTCTGAAGACAGGAGGGGAGCCTCTGTAAAGGCCCTTGTGCATTTGACCAAGTGACAGAGTTCTCACATGCTTTCCYCACCTGTCTTTGAAGCTCACTCTGGGCATCCTGCAGACTGTCTGTAACAGCTTTAAGTTTTTCTTCTTTCTCCTTGAGATCGGCCTCCAGCTGCTGCAGTGTCACACAGACAGTTATGAGTGACAGTGTCACCACCCAGGCCCCTCTCCAGCATCCTCCCATCTCTCCCTGAGGCGCTGCAGGAACCAGCATCACATGCTCAGCCCCACAAGTCTGGATTAGCTCCTAGACTAGATAGGAATACAATGTAGCTTCCAGGATCAGTGTTTAATTACTCCCACACAGTGCAGGAAATGCTGAAAATCTTAGCTCAGGGTGGAAGCGAAGGCAGGAGGCTGCTCTTTCTTCTMCTGACGGGGAAAGTCCAGCTTCAAGTTACAGGCAGGGCTCCTGCCTGTCCACTGCATGCAATAAGCTACTGCATCCTTCAGGAGACCAAACTGTGCTGCTCATTCCTCAGCCCGGTAGATATATCTGGCCAGAATGATGCAGTTTAAGGCTCCCTCTTTTAGGTTCTCTAACTTATTTCTGTGCTGMTGGATGTTATTTTTGGCCATGCAGTAAAACTTTGTTTTGAGACAGTATATATCAAGTAGCACCAAATTATTTTATTATAGCAGCACATAAGCTGTTGCATACTGTGTTTAAAGATAACCCACACTTAAGGTGGCTAAAAGGCAAGCCATTTAGGCCAAAAATCCATTCTTGGTCTGTGGGTGCTTCCCAACACCTGGGCATGTTAAGAGCTGTAGGGACCTTGCCCTGTYATTCTGCCTGGGAAGGTCAAACCTGAAAGCCCCTTACCCAGTATCATCGCATCATGCACACACTTCAAGCCAACTGCTACGGAAGCCCCACTCGTACTCACACCACACACGTTTTTCTCCCTTCTGCAGCCAAACTTGCCTCTCTGCACTTCTGCAACTCTGTTATTTTCTCCAGGTTTTCTTCATTCTGTTTCATAAAAAGCTGGAAAAAATAGTTCGGCAAAGGTGGTATTCAGTTTTGTCACATGAAGTCCTCTGCTATCAACCATACAAACTTCAAGGCACTTGAAYAGACTGTCTGACTGCACTGAGATACATGGTGAAGGGGACACAGCCTGCAGCAGCCAGTTGTCTGTACTTAGCGCCAGGTGCTGCTTCTCCTGTAGGAGAGGGGGAAACGCGCAGGTTCCCGGGAGCCTGTTAGCAGCAGAAGCCTGAATACTACAGACATTTGTAGCTTATGGATCATAAGCTGAGAAATATTATCCTCCAGGGACCCCTTCCCTCCTGAATGCTTAAACTGAAGACCCAGATCTCCACATGACTACTGGGAAATGTGGGGTCCTGCAAACAAGCACATTACCGACCACTGACTTGCAATGTGCTGAGCACCCCTGTGCTTCTGGTCACAGCCACAGCAAACAGCTTATGCTGCATTTAAATGCTGACTTATTTCTCCAGTCTAGTCACCTCTTTCTCTTGCTGGAAACATTTCTCCATTGTAGAGTTTTTGTCTTGAAGAAGCTTGGTTAATTCCTGAAGTTCTTTCTTAAATTTATTTGTCAGCACTTGCTCTGTGGAAAAACACACACTGAAGTCTCTCAAGCACTCCAAGTTCTGTGCAAGGAATTAAGACATATGGGACAATGTGGCAGTTTATCAGATTTTCTACTATAACTAACTCTACTACCAATATTTTTTTTGCCCAATGTAGCATCGTGTGGCAGGAAATGAAGACCTAACRAATGCTAAGTCCATCCTATAAGCAGCTGTCATCCTACACATTCACATAGTCTGTATCACTGCCTCCCAAAACACATTCCTCTTCCTCCACTGAGATTTCTCCTTTGGGTGGTGACTCTAGTGTAGTCATTGCAAATCTTGCGATCATGGTGTGTGGCGATCATGGTGGCCCACACCGCTGGGCCACAAGACTAGCAGGAACATGAGGAAGGCACCACTCTAACTGGTTACAATCTCTTAAATATGGTTATTCAAGGGGAGTTTCTAGACCAAGAAAGCTTGATGAAAAAAAAAAAAAAAAGTTTTATTTTACCAAATTTCAAAAGACAATTGTTCTTTCATATCAGTTTACTGTCTTGAGTCAGTCTCAGCATGAGATCCCATCAGGCAACCTGCACCTGCAGATAAAAGGTCCCTCTTTACTCACTTTGCTCTAACAGGGCTCTCTCCCACTCAGTCTTCTCACTTTTCTTCCAGTCTGCCTCTCTTCTAAGCCACTTCTCCTCCATCTCATCAGCAATGCTGCTCTGCACACAGAACAAAACTGAAAGAAATCCATGCATACAGTCCAAGAGACCCTTGAACCTCCCACACTAAACTACAAATATAGCCCATAGCTCTTGCCATCCACAGACTGGAAAACTTTTGATAAGACTGCCCTTAGGGGCAACACTAGAAGCAGTTGTCTTCATAGAAGAGCCTCTATTGCTCCTCTGCAGAGGTGAAAGAAAACTATTAAATGTCAAATCACCGGTTTTGTAACACCCCACTGCTGTCTCCACGAGACGAGCTCTGCTGTGTTGTTCAAAAGGATCTATATCCCTCTCCCACATTTCTGCTGAACCAAAGGAAGTCCTCTGTGCCCAAGGTTCCCTRCCTACATATGGAGTCTATTCATGCACTGCTTTGCCATTAGGCAAAATACAGCATTGAGTGTCGTCCAGTTTCAAATTTCTCCCCACAGGAGAGAAAACACCCTCACCTTATATAGCTGGAATGCATTCTTCAGAAGCCTGTACTCTTTTTGTTGCCCCTCTGAGAAAGGAGGTTAGAAATATTTAGTTAACAGGAAAATGCTAATGTTTAGAACTTCAGTAACATCTTACTCCACACCTTGCAGGGCAGATCTATGCTATTTGACTTCATGTTAGTGGTAGGATCCAGAGTGGTAAAAATCAAATCAGTTTAAAGGAGAATCCTGACTTTGGTTAAAGGCAATATCAGCTCTATTGGAATGGGTATTCCCTCTGGACATCTCACCTACATACATCCATTTCACAAGGAAACGCAGTCATATCTCAAACAGCTAAGTAGTAACTACTAGCTAACTAACGTTTATCATTGATCAGGAATCTTCCTTGACAAACAATAATTAAAAATACTTAATTAAATTAAGAAACACGGTTGATCATACATGCTTCCCCCAGAAATCAGAATCTTTCTAAAGGGAGCTCTCTACACAAGAAATCTGGTGAATCTATAAAAAAATTCTGATTCCATCATACTTAACTCCACCTCATCCCTAGATATTACTTTAAGCTATAACTGTGGCCCTAATCAAGTCTAACAATTTCAATGCACAGATTCCTCAAAGGAACGTCCCTCTATTATGTCCAGATCTTCCTCTTAACAATTTTGCCTCTTCCCACAGGACTATGTTATCAGTTTCTTCTCATTTTTCCTCAGTTTGTAAGTAGAGGAAAGGAAAATTATTGCAAGTATGTTAAAAGATGAGGTACCTTCACAGACCTTTCTAAAAGTAACTGATTTCAGATTGGTGCTATCCTTCTCAGTCTAGAGCGAGGATTATAGGAACAGATTCTCAGATAATTTAACAATCTAAGCTCCTAACGATAAACAAAATTACACAGCATGCTGCACGGAGGCCACCAATACCCAGTTTTTCTTCTGCAGCTGCTCTCTCAAGCTCCAGTAGCTTCTGGAAATTTTCTTGTAAGTCATCAACTTCTAACCTGTGAGCTTCTTGAAGTGAGCTGTGGAAACAATGCACAAGGAAAACATGTGTGTTTGGGCTCTCCACAGCACAGCACTTGTCTCTCAYCTCATTCTACCATTAAGGGCTGAGATGACAAAGAACTCATGACGGAGACACAGCCAAAGGCTGCACTTTTATATTTGCAGGAATTTGCTGTTTTGTCTAATGACTCATTTGGGATAAACAGCATTTGGCAGTCCTGTAAGTACAATGATGTTTCAGCTTGAAATGCATAAGAACACGTGAGATAAGAATTTGCTATATGCAGGGATGGTGTAGAAGGTATGTAGAATTACTAACACACCCTCAGAGCAACTCTGCATTTCTGAAACWCTCAAACTAGTGACAGACAGTGAATCTTTAATAAATTCTTCTAATACCACTTCAGGGAGAGAGGGTCAGGAGACAGCACCAGCTTATGGGTTAGAGTTTCCCTGGGCACAGCCCTGCTCAGAGGRGCCCGTCCCGACTCCTCAAGGACCAGGGCTCCTGTTGTGCAGAACTGCCAAGTTCCATTTTCTCATCACCTGTTTAACAGGCTGTGGACTAATCATAGAATCATAGAATGGCTAATCTGTCAACATCTTTTCTCCTGAGATATCAAAGTGGCATAATGAACAACTCTTAAAACAAGAACAAACAAAAGCAACACGTTGTTTTATGTTACATTAATGTCTTTCTCCTTCCCCAGAGAAAAACACCATACCACATACATAAATCTTTGCTAAACTACCATCTTATTCAAAACCACARGAGACTGAGATTCTGGTGCTGTTCAACCTTGCGAATGGCAGACTTTGTACCTGATCTTACGCTCGTACTCCTTTCGTATCTCCTCGCATTTTTCTTCCATCTCCTTTTCCATCTACAAAGAAGAGATGTTCATGAGCCATGGCTCATGAAATARAAGGGAAGGCAGGTTTACGTCTTCCTTGTCCATTTAAAAATTTTTGCTATAAGCAGAACTTCATCCGGGTTATCCAAAGCTACCCATTGAGAGCTTAACTGCAAGAGTTACAGAAACTTTCAAGTGGAGACATAAACAAAAATCATCGCAAAAAGCTTTTGTATTTACTTCGTCATTGTACAAAATGCTTTTAAATGCCATTGATCTTGAGAGACGGGCAAAAAGTCTTTCATTTATCAGTGTCCAGGTTTGCTGCCTTCCCGCTCGCTGCACTAGGCCCCACAAAAYCCTTCTTTTTCTGATGGGAGCCCAACAGGCTGGGCTGATCAGCTATCTCTTGATCCTAAAGAAAGGGTTCAGCTAGTGTCTCAACACAAAACAATCTTTTCTCTTGTGCCTGTCTCAGTTCAAAGTCATCCAAGGCATGGGAAAACAAAGGACTTACCTGGTTCTGTGAGACTTTATAATCCCTTTGCAATTGCTCCATCATGTCTGTCATCTCAGTGATCTCTTCCTGTAAGTCGGTGACAATATCGTTCCTGCAAAGATTGACCATCCCTCATCACATATAAGCCTTGGCATCCATTAGCCAGTGCCCCTGCCTCACCCCTTCTCTCAAGTGGGGAATTTTCATGCAGAGCATGTTTTGCTGACACTAGGAAAGCAGAGAGCAATTTTCCAAGCAAAATATTAAACTAGATGCCTAAAGAAAGGGGAGGGGGGAGAGGGAAGAAGAATAGAAAAGACAACATAGACTGTATCGTTAAAAAAAGAGAGGAGGAGTAAAGCATATACCCTCTTTTATTCTAACCCCAGAACCTATGGTTAATACTCACGTCTCATTCTCCTCTGATAAACTGCAAAAGAATAACAGAAGCAATCAACATCAAAGGCTGCAGATGTACATTACATATAAGAAGTTATCAGTGGACATGCTTTCAAACCTTTTCTTCATTTCATCCCCACGGGGCAGCAAAATGTCAGGCCTGCATGTTGGTTTCTCAGCATTGTGCACACACAGAGCAGATGTTAGAAAGATGCCACGGAGCCATCAGGAAGGTGACATCTCCCACCGTGACTTTATGGCATTGGGTTTTGGAAGGGAGACCATGGRGGCTGGGAGGTGCTGAGGGCTGTTAAGGCAAGTTTGCACAGTCCCAATCTCAGCAGCAGCCTTGCCATTCCACACTGAGAGCTGAGGGTACCTGCACAGGCCATCTAAGCTTCACTCAGGTGAGCCGAGAATCAAGAAGGGAGAAGAGGGTGATCCTGGCTTTGCTGTAGGAATTTTGGTGGGATTAATCCTAGCATACCAAGGAAAGGAGAAAAAGGCAAAAAGGGAAAGATCAAATGTCATGTTTCCCTTAGCTCATGCCAGAATCCGATCTTACCTCTGCTCTGCAGTGGGAAAAGTCTGTGGGATAGGGTAATGTCCCCTGGCTCAAACYTGCCCAGTTTCACAAGTTTTTGTGCTTATGCATGGCCATGGCAGGGACAAGAAGGGGTGCAAGTAACCGGCAGCTGGCTCTCCAAACRGTCCTACTAGGCACACATTTCACTGTTACCAGGGAGTGCCAGGTGAAGGTTGTTCATCCACAGATGATTTTCTGTCAAAAAATTTATCCTCTAGGAATACAGACAGACGGTCTTTTGCCCGTATGAACTTGTAGCCAGGTGCAATTTCCACCACCTTTTCCTCAGCCTGAGGAATGAAGAAAGAAAGAACAGCAGCTAGACCTCTTGAATCCTATGTGCTAGACGTCAGTTAATACTCTTTCTTTCAGCAATGGGACATGGGAGTTAACATTGGTAAACATGACACAGGGGAATAAATAAATAAATAAAGAGGAAAGTCACCATTCTTCTCAGAAATTATTCAGCTGCACCTGAGTGACACTGTAAAGATGTCTATGTCCTGGTGTTAGGCCCGAATACAAGACCAGCAACATCTCAGCAATGAGTATTTTGTGCCAGATTCAGCCTCGTCATAGACCGAATTTCTATGTATGTACTTATGTATGTATATATATACACACACAATAAACAAATATATATTTGGTGTATATATATATATATATAACAAATATATTTGTTTGATTAATTTGTCTGCTTCTCTCTCATGCTGTGTTAGGGAAGAGTATGGCAGAGTCCCAAATAAACCAGTACAAATCAGAGGCTGAAGGGTATTGCCAGAAACCACTCAAATGGGAAACAAAACAGGGCACAAATGCAACCTACATCACAGGAACTGCAGTTGCAACCTACACAAGGCGACTTCCACAGCTCATCTGCCCATCAGAGCCCTATTTCAGGTAACAATATTGTTTCATTCTAGGCTGCTTTGTACCGCTCTACTCACATGTGGGGCCTTTCTGCTTTTCTGCTCGTGGCTCTGCCTCCCGCAGGCGGGTACAGCCCTGCAAGGGAAGAACTCGGGGTTGCAGACCGGCAGAGGCCGCTTGGCGAGTGCCTGCTGCCCATGTCAGAACCACAACCTGTGGCTGGAATAAAACCCTCTTGGGGTGCCAGGGGGCATGACCAGCTCTAGCATGGGAGCTTTGCAAGGCACTAGGGGTATGATTTGTATTATTATAATAATTTAATCTATGGAGTTTTGGCCATCAGCAATTGTAAGCAAAGATCACTTCATACTTACAATGAAGATAAGCAGGAATAAAAAACAGCAACAAGAAAAATTCACCTCTGGAATGTGGCAGGTGCTCCATTCCTCTGTCACCAGATGGATGCCAGTACAGCAATTATTTGGGAAACAGGAATTTAGAGGAGACTGCAAGGGGTGAGAGGACTGATGACAAAGCAGTAGATGATCACAAAGCCATCAGTGCAACAGTACGCCTGGACACATTGCCAGCATTCAGAGAGCTCACATTTAACATGTAGATCTGGGCTCCATAACAAAAACCTCCACTAAGCTGCAGTGCAAAAGAACTTTGCCAAAGGCATTTTTCTATGGGATATTTTCTAAGGCAGCAAGATGAAAGAAAGAGATTTCAGGAGTCTTGACTAGATATGGAGAGTCACCTATGAGGCCAGAGCGGTTCCCCCTAGCCCCACTGCATGTCACTCTGGCGCCAGAGCTTTCCTGCCTAGTTGGAGCTATTTCCCAGGAGCTTCACAGAGGTTACAACTATTATCAGGTAACAAGAGAGGTGCCATAGGGTGAATAGAGGCAGCACTACCACAAGGCAGTTCCATTTTAAGCAGGCTTCCAAGTCCTACAGGAACTGCAGGTTTTTAAGGAAGGYTGTAAGTTGCTGTGGGGAGGTGTGTAACTCCCATTATATTCAGTCTAGGGAAGGGTTTTGTACTGAAGTGTCTCTCCTCTTTTAAGCAGATACTTACTTGGACATCCTGGGAGGTTTTGCACCAAAGTTATTCTGGCTTTCTAAAGTTCTTAGCGAAGGGTACCTGATCATAAAATAAGCAATAGTTATTTGTGTTACAGAGAGGTAACGATTCCTGATTTTATACTGACAATCTTTTAACCACTTTCTTCCAAATGATGAAAGTTCTCTTTACCTGAACACAACAGCTGTAATACAAGTCAGATGCTCGACCTGACATGATGATACCAAAAAAGCTTAGGTCACCACCTAGCAGGGAGCTTGTGAGGCAATCCCATAACAATCATAAAGTAAAATTATTCAGGCTTTTTAATTTCCTATACACAATACATCAACATGAATACTCAATGGTATACAACTACACTACACTACTACTACACTACAACTATAACATACCCAGGCATATTTTACTCTTTATTATTCTTTTAATTACTCTGTTAATTATATGCCACTATATACACAAATCTCAAATCAGAAATTGAGAAGAGCTGAAAGACAAGATTTTGAGAACAGCATGTGTTAAGAACTTAAAAGTCCTCTTCTCTCTCATTCTCAGATCTGTCCTCCTTACCTTGCTCTGCAGTTCTTTGCATCTGCCAGAGATTTGAGAAATCTCTTACCACTTTTGTTGCAAGGATCCTGGTAAAGCCCAGAATGTAACGGGAGTCATGACTGCACGCTAGAAACACGTTCAAAGTGCTGAAAGGCAAGTGTGGAAGATTCAGTCAGGTTTACAGTTAAGGCTTTGGTGCATGGAACATGTCTTGCTCTGTTTTCTTATGAAGCCATGGTAAGTATGGAACCGAGGGTCATAAAAACAACCCACTTACCACCACCACGAGACCTTGCATATACATATAATAATTTTACTTAAGTTCTATACATGCAATATTTCTTAAAAATTTCTTCACATACAAAGGGTCTAATATGATGTTTTGGGCTTTTCCTTAGGTACAAAATAATAGAGACTCATCTTGTCTGTATCATGTGCACAACTATATTATCATCCACTGTGCATATATGCCCATTGTAGTGTAGATGTTTTGGTATAGATAGGCATATAGGCAATGGTATGCAGGAGCACATCAGGAGGTTCTGCAAGCAACTGACCACTCTCCGGTGGTTGTAAAAATGAGCAACTTCTCATTTACCAATGCAGATGATGAATTGAGAGCACACACTGAAAGAATGATAGTCCAGCTAACAATGAGAAGATGCTGCTTTAGCTGAATATGCTCCCTTAAACATGACCTTCAACTCACTTCAAAAATGCAAGCTGGAAAGGAACTCATTACATGCAGTAAAGTCTGCCCAGTTCTCCCTTCCCTGCTCTTCTCAATATGCAGAAGTTCATTGAAATGTTAGTGAGAGTTGCAGGTGCCAAATAAGCAGAAGAAAAATCTTATCTTGCAGTTTTACTGTAATACTAGAAAGAGCAGGTGTGACCACGGCAGGAGTCTCACAAGGCCCTCACCCTTCAGTCCTGCCCTGCTAAATCAAGACTGCTTTTACAACCGAGCTCTTCAACCTCTTCACTTCTTACAAGTAACCCCCAAGCACCCAACCTTTTCCTTTATTAYAGCTGAAAGGCCAAGAGAACAGGCTGAAAAAAAAAATCCTTCAATTCTCATGCTTACGTGGGACCCAGGAGCCCGGTCYGGGCAGCTCGGGAGAGCCGGGATCTCCTGGGCTGCTCCTCCGGACCTCCCCTCCTGCGGGGTTCTTGTCACCGCGGGAACTGGGCAGCAGCACGGGATGAGCTCCTGCCCATTCCAYGCTGCAAAGCGCGGCGCTTTCTGAAGCGCACAAAAAACACCAGCAAATTTATAAACGTGTTCYGCCAGGATGACGGGTTCTGTACACAAAAGTTATTC
This sequence comes from Eudromia elegans, assembly GCA_003342815.1. Taxonomy (NCBI): domain Eukaryota; kingdom Metazoa; phylum Chordata; class Aves; order Tinamiformes; family Tinamidae; genus Eudromia; species Eudromia elegans. Next base: position 327,632 of record PTEX01000178.1, on the reverse strand, counting down.
CTGTTTGTGCAGGAGTAGCTTACAGAGAGAAAAAAAAAAAACCCCAAACTTGTATACCTGTTTTCATGTATACCATGAACTGCTTCAATGCAGAAAGAGCACGGAGCCAGAAACCCCAGCTCCACSAATACCTGAGGTTCCTCAGATTACACGTAGTCACCTATGGCTATAATGCCACTTCATCACAGGACACACTTCTGTAACATGTCATTTAACCTTAAGGGGTTAAAGCTGGTAACATGGCCTTTTGTTCTAAAAATATGCAAATAAAAATGCAAATACATTAAATTCTCACATAAATACATTAAATTTTAAGCAGTAGTGTCTTTCCATACCAAAAAAGTAAAAATATATAAAAAAAAGCTAAATAACTATAGGATACTTATGATATTAGAATAACATTTTCTCATTCCTTGCGAGGCCCCCCTGCCCATCCTGTTGGGGGAACCATTACATCCTTTATTGTACTAATTGGTTTATTGTCCTAATGAAAACGAGAACCTATGGGCAGCAAACCAGGGTTGTTCCCAGGCTCCACTAAGGAAGGAATCCAGCGTGTGGGAAAACCTGATCAGCTCCCTCTGTCCTTGCCCCACTCGCTCCGGGCTGCCTTACGGGAGGTGCATGGGGTCACGGGCTGCTGTTCTGGGCACTGCCCTCATATCCCAAGGACTGAGGACACCTGCCCTAACATCATCTACCGGGAGAGACAAACAGCAGTGCTGACCTCGTGCTCCCCGTGGGAGCCCAAAACAACCTTCCCTTGAAGGTCAGAAGGAAAACAAGGGAAATAGAACATGAGCCTCCAAGGAGGAGACCATAAAAAAGGCATAAAACAAACCTGATACTTAGGAGCTAGCAGAGAAGTCCTCTTTCTTCTCCTTGCTAGTCATCACCATAATGCTAAAAAATATTAGCTGCTGTAAAATGACATAGAAAAAAAAAAAAAAAAAAGAACAGTACCGGAAAACATGAACTAATCTGTTCACAGGCTGATGAGCTCATCTTCTTTTGCATTTTTCTCATTCTAAAATAATGAGCTTTTCAAACTGCAGCAGAAACAAGTCTTTAAATGTCATTTTTCCAGTTTTAATCACCACATGTTTATATGGGAATTGAAGCCTGACTACACCTTATATTGTGTATTTATGCTACCTTTAATTGCTTGGGTACAAGCACAACAGCAAACCACCTGGTACAGCCTGATGAAAGTTTTAGTCCATTTTTCAGGCAGCTTTTACAACTTGTACACACTATATCGGTCACTAAATTTGTAGCTAAGTTTTAAACACAACTAATTTTAAGCTTATTAAAGAACACTGATATATAGAAAATGACAACTAGAACAAATCACACAAGATGACCAGAATAATGAAAAAGGGCATATTACACGTTTATTATCAAATTTACATTCCACCATGAAACAACAGTAGGTGCAAAAAGCAGATGAAAAAAATACCAGGTTCCCAGACCATTTAAATATTGTGTGATATCCCCTTGTGGAACAGCCAAATGAGGCTCGAACCCAATTTTCTTCCTTTTCTTCTGCTTTTTGTTTACAATAGACTTTCTACTTTATTGATCATGGGTATTTTGAGCATGCAGGTATCACTGAATTTATCAAAGTCAGTGAAACTATTATATCTTTCTAGCTCTGTAGGCACAAAGTTCAATTTGTACCTAGCTTAAGCCATTTTAGAATCTGAGTGAAGATAAGCTCTTTGGGTATTTCTGAGTTTTTTTTGAAAGTTTTGCATGCACGGATAATTCCTTTCCTTGTATCATCTGTTTTTATGTTTTGGTTCATTCCCAAATCTGCCACTTAGCGGAAACTTTTCCAAACCTCCCAGTCCTCCTTCCCCTCAACCAAGGCTCATTGATCTGCATCGAAACACCTGGTGCTGGATCTCGGCCATCTTGGTGATGCAGGGTCATYTCCTCTCTGCTGGGAGGCAACAGAAGCCAAACTGCTTCCTGCATCATGACACCTTTCGACACTCTGTCAGAAACATGCAGGTTTTGCTTCTGTGTTTTGCACAAACCAGCATGGTTGGGAGATGCAGCAGCTTGCCCTGCTGATGTCAGGCACATGTGTAAGCACACGTGTGCATCCTGCACGGACATGACCGACCGAAGGTGCACGAGCACGACCGCCAACCGCGCTGCACCCGCGCAGCACAAACACACAAGCACAGCCACATAACACTGCCTGCCTCGTGCCAAGTACCTGACTATGCATCTGCCTACAAGCAGCTTTCAGGCCCATCCATAATACAGATTAAACTGAACCAGATTACACTGTTGGGCTGTGGGATGTGGAAGTGTCCCAAAGACAAACGTGCATTTCAGTAATGTGCTTTATTTTTAGCAGAAGCCTGGTCTGCCAGAGGAATTCTCATTAAGTCGATTTGTTATTTCAGCTGCCGACACACAATGATCCAATGGCTGGAGTTATTTCATGAAGTTGGTTAGGAACACAGTGAAATACCTTTGGAAGTTTAACCGTAAGTTTCATGGTTCCTCTAATAAGTGTGTGCAAAATGGACATATGTTTGAGACATTATATACTTCTGTCTAGTCGTCTCTTCACTCATACCTGTTGCTTCCTGGGGAGCTGCAAATACACAGCAAATACCCAGCCCTTAGTAAACTGGAGAACAAAATAACACTCCTCCCTTCATTATTATACCTACTTAGCTCAGTAAAACCCTGTGGACAGCTAAGGAAGTACAAGCATAAATACTTACAAGAATTAAAGAAGAAATTARAGTTTTCATTTAAAACAAAATTAACCCGTATACAGTATTTTAAATAAAATACACCTTATGTAAGTGTGACATTTTGCTTACAGAGCAAAAGGCAACTCCAGGAGTTCCTGGATATCTCTGTGCGCTGCTGACAGACAAACTTCTGCTGAGAATCCTTGTGCCAGTTGGAAGTGGTTGCYCCTCTTCTTTTAGAAAATACTACTATATCACAAAGAGTTACYATACAATCTATAAGGCTGTAAAAGTAGAAAGGCCACATTATAAGTTACTTATATACTGGTTTATGAGACTCTCCTTTCCTGCACTACTCCACATAGCCCTGTGGCAACAAGGGCCCTGATTTCAATGGACATGGCTCCTGCCAGGYTCAAATCACTGTCTTTATCCCAGTAGTTTACCCCATGCTCCCAGAAAGGTATCAGATGTATTTCATATATATTGTGACCAACAGGGTAAACTTTGACTGTTTTATCTAGTTGTAAGGAAGWGAACCTTAAAAATTATTTTAGAACGCTGAAAAGTACAGTGAAAAATTATATGAAAAGCAAAAACCTGTTTCTATTCTCATCATTAGCACAGACCTTCTTAGGGGGTAAATGCTCTTAAGAATTTCAGGCAAATCTATTATTTTTCCTGTACATTAAGCTACAAATTATGATATAACATGGATTATTTAATTATGGCTAGAACCTTGGATGGGATGATTTTYCCCCCCTGAATCCCAAAGGCAAAGTGGTTGTAATATTCTGCACGTTGTCACTCAGGCAAATCAGAGTTTTCCAGCAGAGTTGGGCATTTTTTGAGACAGAAAGTCTGCCCTCGTTCTGTTCAGAATCAGAATTGTTCTCCATCACCAAAACACAGGATTCCAACGCAGACAAAACTGGTTTAAATCCATTAAAGTGCTACAAGGAACACCTTGTTGTTTCAGAGTACACGATGCTACATTTTGCTCTAACCACAGATCTAGAACAATCCCCAAGATTTTCTTAATGAAATCTTTTAAACAGAATCCTGTATGAAATTAGAAATATCTCAATGAAATGCCTGAAATGTAACACATAGCTGTCTACCTGTCAAGAGAACATCTGACCACAGAACTTACAACGTCTTTAAGTGAACATTCTCTGCTTAGGTCAAGTAAAAGCAAACCCTAAATCAAGCACCTAGGCTTTAGTTCCCTTTGTAACACTGACATGTGCCTGAGGTTTTCGTATGTGCAAAACTACCCGAGAGGAGGAGAAGAGAGGAGGAGAAGAGAGGAGGAGAAGAGANAGAGAGGAGGAGAAGAGAGGAGGAGAAGAGAGGAGGAGAAGAGAGGAGGAGAAGAGAGGAGGAGAAGAGAGGAGGAGAAGAGAGGAGGAGAAGAGGAGAGGAGGAGAAGAGAGGAGGAGAAGAGGAGAGGAGGAGAAGAGAGGAGGAGAAGAGGAGAGGAGGAGAAGAGAGGAGGAGGAGAGGAGAGGAGGAGAAGAGAGGAGGAGGAGAGGAGAGGAGGAGAAGAGAGGAGGAGGAGAAGAGAAAAAAAGATGCACAGCACACTTCGGAAAGTTACTTCGGTGCAAAATTAAATACTTTTACTTTTTTTTTTTTAGCTACTACCTACTTTCCTGCTTGTTAATTCTTAACTCATTGCATCTTCCTGTGTGCTTCAGAGCCTCTAGAAAGAAAGTAACTTCTGTTAACGTTTCATTAGCACAACTGCACTCCTTCAAAATGCACACCCTGACCACCAATTTCCGTTCCCATAAACAGAAGCAGTCGTTCCTTACAGAGAAAGGTTCTCTCCGCTGCTCCTCAAAATGGAGAGAATTCGGTAAAGGGCATCAGTGCAGCCTCTGGCCTGGAAAATACACAAATTGAAAGACTCCAGCTTTCTGTGCTTGTTTACTACAGCAAGAAACTTGCACCAGTGATGCTAGTGAGACCGGCTGGGTTTTTGTACTGTGTTTAAATGGCAAGGTCTACTAGCTGCCAACAGCCAGTAAAACACTCTGATCATGTGGTGGAAAAATAGAACAGCACCTGCAAGACAGTTCCAGCACACAGTTTAAAAGATTAAAATATTGAGAGTATCTACTACGGTCTTTTTTTTTTTGTCTCTTAAGCTAAGATGGATCCTGAAAGAGCCTCAAAACTGAGCTTTGACTTCTTCTTTCTTATGTTCCACAGAGCCCCTTTTCCTCAAACCCAAACCTTGTTCCTTTCTCTTTGATCCCAACACGTGTCTCTCCCAGACCTTTTAACATGCACGTGCCTTCTCCAACACTTCTGTAGCATGTCCAACCTAAATATTTAGCCCTTATTTATTATTTACCATGTTACAAATCAGTTGTCTTTCAAACCAGTCAGTTTTCCTTTAGAGTATCCATTTTTGAAGACTCTGTGCAAACTGGAGCTCCCAGGGCCCCAATCATGACTGGAAGACTCTGGTTTCTTCTCAGTCCTGCCATTAAGTTGCTACCTGYATTTAAAAATACAGCTGAGTCCTGTCTCTGCAGACCAACCTCCATCCCCTGTTTTTTCCTTTGGTGCTGGGTCTCAGGAGGTTTGACCGCCCGGGCAATTCCCAGCCTCTTCAGCCTGTCCACCAGGTTCATCTTCAGCTGGCCCATGTCCAGAGCGTTGCGGGAGGGCTTCAGGCCATATATTTCTTGCAAGAAAGTCTCCACTGGTCGTGAGGCCAGGAAGTTTTCTGAGAGATGCACTCGAGGCTCAAATGGTAGAGGAGAAGGACAAGGTGAACATGAGGGAGAATTTGGTGGAGTAGAAGGAATGGGGACAGTCTGAGGGGGTTGCAGCACAGGCAGTTTTTCTAAGATGGGGCTATCATAAACTTTGGCAGAGATGCCTCGTTCCTGCAGAAGTTTGGCCAGACTGCTGGTGCTGCTCAAGGTGGTGGTTGAATCTCTTCTGTTAGTGAGGAACTCTCCAATACTGAGCCGGTAGGACATGGCTGGGGTGCTCCCCGCTGTGCCGCCGGTGCTGCCAGTGCTACTTCCAAGGGAAAAGGGAGCACACACAGAGCTGAAACAAAACACCACAACACAGAAGGTATGTGCGTTGAACACCATCTCACCTGCTCTGCAATTGCCTTGTAGTATGTGGCAGGCTTGAGAGAAAGCAAGCTACTGGTATTAACTTTGCTAGTTCCAGCTTTAATAGTTTCAGTATTTATGCTCTGCAAAATATTTAGGAGATACTGTATTGACAGAGAAGTTTCTGCCATTATTTTGATTTATAGAACAGTAAGGATAAAATTTTATCTTTTGTATACAACATTATCTTTTGTATACAATTTTTAGTATATGGCCACGGTGCAGAAAAAATACACATTTTAAAATTTTATTATTCCATACAGTCAAACTCATTGTTTTGTTATGCCTGTATTTAACTTAAAAAAAAAAAAGTTTTTTTTTTTTTTATTGAATAAGAGCAACTAAAACTCTCCAAGCCGAACTGCCATGCAGGAGTTTTTAATTGCATATTTCATAAAACAATGGTAAGGCATAAAAGGTGATGAAATATGGAAAAAAAGAAAGGAAAAAAGAAAAAAAAAAAAAGGAAAAACTTCTGTTGAAGCAAATATTTATTAGTGAATGTTTGTAAGCTTTCAGACAACTGAAACATGGATTCCCAGACTACCTACAATACAACGTTGATAGGCTGCTTATCAGCTGCTGAATACCAGTCTAATACCAGTCTTTCTGGTATTTGTGCTTTTCCCAAGCACAAATGCTGTCATCTCTTCTGTTCCAACATTAACTCAGATGATGCTTCCCAAGAAAGGGATTATAAAACACAGACACACACACACACACCCCCCCCCATGAGCACACACAAAACAAGTATTCAAATGAGAAAATTCAAGGAGGTCAACAGCTGTGAACCAGACAACTGATCCACTTAGCACAGGTACACACTGTTTTAAAGACGATATAGTCACATACCTAAGCCTCTATGTAATGACAGTCAACTGTAATGAAAACCTTTGTAATAAAAGAATTTTTAAAATTTTTACAGAATATGAAATATAAACTACAACTATCTGTATTGTATTAAATATATACACAAATAACCAGTAACAATGTTCTTTAAAAAAACAGTGAGGTAGCCAGGCAGCACMTAGGATACTACTGATGCTAATGGCTGTAATTACAAAGAGGATAGTTGAATTTTCCCACAGTGAGAGTTGGAAATAGGTCAGGGTAATTTAGAAGAAAGTAAATTTAAATACTTAGATATGAAAATTTCTTCTAAGAAATAATTGATTTTTCTTTTCTTTTTTAAAAAAAGCTGGTCCATATGTTGCCAGAAAGCAGCTGTTTAATCCTGCACAGCAGCTCCTACTAGAATGTCAGAAATGATCGTACCTGGGAGTAACCTGGGTGACATCGGATGGGTGAAGGATCCGACAGGTAGTGAAGGTAAATGTRGAGTTTGTGGAAGATAGACATTTCCCTGGATTTGAGGCTGCAATGTGGAATGTTTACATCCAGTGAGAGTAAAAATAAAGACAGAAAAGGATTAATCAAAGCAAAGCTTAAGACAGTATTATTACCACTGCTATATATAAATATCTCAACAGAGAACAAAGGCAGTGAAAATGGCATTGTCTCAAGGACAAATATTTCCTATTGAAAAAAAATACTGTCATCAGTTCATTTTAAAATCCTTTTAGTTACCTCTTTTATATTTTTCCCCATAAAAGATGATCTGAAACTACTTTGCTCAAATGTTAATAATCTCAAAAACAGCATAGGCCAACTATGAAACACCCAAACTGAATCTAAACYCAAGGAGGATTGTGCACAGCTGCTGGCTGCCAGCATTTACAAACTGTTCTGAGACAAGAGCTGAAAGCAATAGTCTCCTGTACTTGGTTGTATTTGAAGTAGCTCATCTAAATGCACTTTGGAACTCTGCAGAAAACTAAGTTCTTGGAGGCAGATTATTAAAGCAAACTTAATAAAAGCTAGAATTCTGAAAAGAAGATTAATACGATAACCCCAACTGCAGTCACACGGGAACTCGGCATGCAAACAGTGAAGGAGTTCTTGTAATATAAGGAAAACAAGGTAAGAATGTTCCTCCCTTTCTGCAAACTCAAMCTCACCTCTGAATTTGGTGTTTCAAAACACCAAATAAGATGAATGCTCACAGTACAGAATGTTCCCCCAAAACTTTAATATAAAATTATTTCTTCCTCTCTTAGGCTACTCGCTCTCATCTTCTATCAGGACATTGCTTTCCACAGAATGTAAGTTTAACACTTTCTACTAACAAAATAGGACACTTTAAAAATGAAACTGAAGAAGCCAGTCATCTTAAGCTGTTTTGACAGCTGCTTACCATATAGTAAATAATTCAGATTTTGATCTTATCCCAGAAAAGTTGCCAAGCACCCTAACTGCAAACAGATTCGGAAGACCAGCATCACCTTCTGAAACCACCAACATTGCCTCTGGTAGAACACAGATGATATCGGCGCTGTCCTCCCACTACCTCACCTAGTTTAATCCTGCTTGATTTTAATGACTTGAGATTTGGAGAGAGTGGAGTGTAGGGGCCAAAAACTATAAAAGCAACAAGAATGCATTAAAGACTTCAAAAATCAGCATGCAAAAGGAGAAAAAAAACCTCTAACCATGCTTCTTACCAGTGAGTGGTACWGTTGCTGAAGTAATAGGTGGCAGGAAAATCCCTGTCACTGGCTTTTTCATTGGACATTTCCTTTTCTCCAAGAAGGAAGGATGCACTTGAAATGTTATTCCTCCTTCCCCCTCTTCCTCATCATCCTCTTCCAAGTCAGAGATGTGGTAGACAGTGTCATCAGGCAGAGGGGTAAAACCTTTTGTAACAACACCTGGTCTTGGGTCGAGAATGGTGCCTAGGTTTGGTCGAGCAAGCTGCTGCCAGTGAAAAAGGGTCTGGGATCCTGGGATGGCAAAAGAGAAGTGTTGAGAAAGGCCTCCCAGCTATTAATTAATTAATCTACAATTTCTTCTGTTGAAGAAAGAAGGAAGATCATCCTCTTACCTTCAATGGGCTTGACAATTTGCAATTTTTCTGGTAGGAGGACACGGAAGTTACTAGAGCTGGCAGAAAGATCTGTATATTCTGAGCTGGTACCCAGGGAAAAGGAGCTTTCTGAGGGTGTGCTGCAGCCACTAGCCTCGTCCTTCTGCTCAGCTAGCAAGCRCATCCTGCGCTCCCACTCCTCCTCAAAGAACTGCTTCTCGCTGAGGTAGTTCTGCTGACGAAGGGACAGCCTGTGCAGTGCTGTGGCCAAGTCACTGTCTCCAGGGTCTCCTGGCTGACCTGGCTTTTCAGTGTCCCTAGGATGAAAGGAATTAAGTTACAGTAGATATTAAGACCATTTAAGTAAATATCTCTCCCCCACACAGCAGAGATCCAGTTTGGACCTAGTTTTGAATCACCTGATTGAGAAAGCCAGCAACAGCCGTGTGCCCTACCTCAGATTCTTCTCAGAGCTGCTCCTCTGYGTCGCCCGCCCGCAGCGCTCTGGCTGCTGCAGCCCGGACTCAAAGGGCTTGGCCGTCATAACAACACTGCTCCGATTGGACCCAGGGATCGGCAGCGGGGCAGGAAAAGAGGACGACCGACCACGAGTGATGTTAGCAACCCTCACAGTGTCAAATACTCGTTTCTGCTGAACTCTAGAGCCAAGCAAAAAAACCCAAACATACATATTTTTAGAAGCATTCTGGAAAGGATATAATAAAGAAAGCTTTGAGCAAGAGGCTTCCCAAAGGCCTCAGAGACATGACTAAAATGGATTTCCTAAGAAACTAATTTTTCTAGCAAAATATCAGATTTACCACTCACTTGGACTTGAAAGAACAAAATACTCCATTGATAATCAGTGAAGAACTGTCAAGGATGTCTATTTAATCCTAACTTAGAATTAAAGGCTCTGATTTAGATTAGATTTCCAGAATTCACTTTCACCTCACTCATTAGAGGCATATGGAAAAATGCTAAAATAGTATATACAGATGAAGCTGAAAAACATACTTTTGCTTAGAAGGAACAGGCTGTTCCCCCTGACACAATTGCTTCTTCATTGTCCCTTCAATTTCTGCTGCGAGGGAATCCTAAAGAAAAACACAAACCAAAAGAATTGGTCAATTAGATTCAAGTATTGTCCCTAACAATTTTAGTAGAGAACATTTTTAAAAACTCCAAAGTCTGCACTCGCCTCCCCCATACCAGTAGCTTGTAACACATTGTGTTGTAGTCTCAGTCTCCGAAGGGGGAAGGCAGGGACTTCCCACCCAAACTCTACCTATGTATAAATACTTTGGGTTCAGTTTACACCAGCAACAGTTACACTTCTGGAGGATACTTTATGTTGCTTTCTTAAATTAAGTGGCAATTGCAAGAGCACATCCTCCAAAGCCAAAATATAGGTGCATGGTGGATACTACATAAAACAGCCACACAAAACCTGACAAATTGCCAGGATACCCAAAAACTTGTAAGAATACAGTGATTAGAACAGACTTGAAGAGCCCTAACAGGATGAAAACAAAAGTTTCAAAAACCTCTTCCATTGAATTGGTCATCTCTCGCAACTCAGTCATGCATTTCTGATGATGCTTAAAATTTCACGAGATAAGGAGATAAGGACATAAAACTACCTCATAAACCACACTAAAATCCTTCTGTAACTCTTAAAAAAAAAGCCTTTGTTTTGTTTCTTAAAGAAATTATGTCAAGGTATAAAATTCACATCAACATGGAATGACATACTAGCACAATTGATCATTAGCTGTAGAACATGCAAATTCCTGCCGTTAACAGAACAGTCATTTGAAAAGGAAATTGTATTAACATCTCAATACGATAAGTGAATGACTGTTTTCCTGAAGCACAAAATTCTCAGAAGTGAATACAAAGAATTGAGACACTGTAAGATCAGCCCTGTCGCCTATTGCACAACAGTCCTCTCTGCAGCTCCAGCAGCAGATGTTTTTTTCTCTTAGCTCTGTGCTACTATGGGTCATATTTAGCAGTCGTTATAAACCAAGCTAGTGGTATTTATTACCCCGGGAAATGCTCCATGTGCCTGGGGACGGCAGAGAACAGCAGCAGAGCTGGCTCTGCTGCGCAGCAACTTCACTTCTTCTTGTGATTCCTGCAACATGCCCAGACATTCCATGTTCCTATCCTGCAGCTCATGTAGCTGAAAGAGGAAAGAGGACATTCGTGCCATTTATAAGCATCAACAGAAGCAAGAAAAAGACAAAATGAAACTTATAGAGCTTTGTACTGAAGATATTGATTCAACACTACCATATTTCTCTGCATGCACTGTGCATGCCAGCACTGGGAAATGGAAGTAGCAACACACATGGCAGCCACACTGATTTTAATGTTAAGGCATGGAGTGCAAAGTAAAACTTGAAAGAGGAAAAGGTAAGGTAGAATCCAAAGCAAGATATATCAAAACCAATCTAAGTACAGTAATTAGAGATGCAAAAGAAGCATAGAAGAGGACTTCAAAATCTAGTGAGCTACAGTATTGTTGATATAACCAGTAAGGGTCACATTAAAGCACTATTCTCTCATGACAAATGAAAATAGGAAGATCCATCTGCTTGCACACTACCTTTGTCTTTCAGACTCCTGTGAGCTACAAAAATATTTTTTATTAATGTATCTAAGAAATTATTCTTCTACTCCAACTATTTGGCTAAAAGCATATAGAAAAAAATCAATCAAACAAACAAAACACCAACCAAATCCACTTTCTGCTCTTTTATTTTTTTTCTCTCATATTCTATTCCAAACATACACAGAGAAGCCTTAAGTACCTCTGCTGTCAGTTGCCTCTGAGCATCTTTGGAAGCTTGTAGGTGAAGCTTCAGCTCCTCTTTTTCAATCACATGCTGAAAACACAAAAAGATGCTAATTATTTTCTCAGTTGATTCCCCTGAGAGAGTGGATAGGGATGCTATCTTGTGGTGTGGTCCCTTGGCTCCTAAGTCTGTTCTCCCCTGGCAGAAGCACATGTGCACACACACACACACACTCCCCCTGCTCCCTTACTTCTTTGAGTTTATGTTGGAGATCAACAATCTGAGACAAGAGGGAAGAGATCTCTTCCTGGTAGCGAACCACCTCCTCACTCTTTTCTGACAGCTCCTCAGTTATCCTGGAAATTTGAGCATTTGATTGCCCTACAAAACAAAAGAAAAATTTATGCAGTAGAGAGCCTTTTCCACCACATGATGAAAATAACAGGGGGTCTGTGAGTGGCAGGAATCTGTAAAATGACCAGTAATCTTAGGAAATCAACTCACTTTTTGTAACAGCGGGAACCCTGAAACACCCACAAAGTACAAGATAAAGGAAAGGGGTGGGAAGCAGGAGAAAGGAAGAGACTTAAAGGCAAAGGTAACATATTGAAAAAATAAATAAATAAATGAGAGAGAAAAAGAATCCAAAGAAAAAACCACCCAAAACACTGTAAATATAGTGATGTATGTCATTGATATGTGAAAAGACAGAAGTACTGCAAAACATATGGCTCTTTAGCTCTTGATTCTGGTGACTATATTCCCCAAAGACCCAATATAAACAATGTCCTGTTTCCTCTTCCTTTCTTTTTTTTCTTTTTTTTTGTACTTTGAGTGGGCAAATTCACCAAGAATGATGACAAGGCATCTCAAAAACTGAAATATTTTAATGCAATGACAGTTAAGAAATTGTTTACCTGCCCTGAAAGCATAAAATAGTCACAATAACATATGATCAAGCCTGCATAAAGAACAGACTACAAATTTATAAACACAGCCTTTAAACATCCCAGTATCTACCTTATTAATTTTTAAAACTAGAAGATTTTCCATCAATCATAACAGATTTTCAGTTAGAAAAGGGATTCTCTTTGATAGCGATAAATATTTTATTTTTAGGAATACTGTAAATTTATTAGATACACATTTAATTGGTAGAAGTCACAGTTTTACTGTAGGAAGGAGCCTGCCACGCATCTTCTGACAATTAACCTCACAGTTAGCTACTTTTTTCCTGAAGGCATAAATTTTAAAGCCATAGACCTTAAATCATTCGGGAGAATATTCTTTCTGTCTAAAGTGTATAGTGTTCTTATATGTGCTATAAGATTAGACAAAACAGGAGTTACTGAATTTCTCAACGTATGAAATAACTTTATTTGCCATCGTTTTTGAAGAGGAACCACAGTAACTCATAGCAAGGAGTTCATTCACTGTGTTTTATGGTTGTCTGGAACAAGCAAAAAGCAAATAACTTTATGGCTGTTGTACAGAATAAAGCAATCTTAGAAGATAAGCTTAAGGTTATTTACATGCCACAAAGGAGGTGGAACATATAAAATAACTGTAGATAAAATACTGTACCCGAGGTTACACAGTCACCACACAAAACAAGGGTTGTTCCTTAGTATTTCAGGATGCTTCTTGACTTGTATATTAGTAACTGCAGTTTTTTGCAAATAAGGATCATGGTTCTGGACAGAACACTTATCAATTTAAATGCTTTTCTGTATAATTTTTAATTTAAAAGTAATCCTGTATTTTTGGACAGAAACAGTAATTTAGAATGAGTATTTCAGAGTCTATGCACTGATAACTAAGAACAGCAGGCACTGGATGCTCAAAAGTCTTTTTGTCATTACAAAGTACATCCTGGATACTCACGTAGCTCTTTAACACAGTCATTAACCAGTTGCTGCTCCTTTTCTTCATATGTAATGGTTTCTGTCTTCAGATGGCAAGCCTTCAAGAAAATGAGGTTTTGTAACTTACATTTATACTTGCATATATATCCATCTAAACATCATATATATTTTATTTATTTCTCTTTATTTTTGCAATTTCTTTGCATCTATCTTCCTGTCCATTTTTTTTTCCCTACCACAACCTATTTCCCTGAGCTGGGTAATTTTCAATGAAAGATGCCCACATGGAGAAATTGTGATCTCTCTCCTGTCTCTAATAATAACAACGGAAAAAAAAAAAGGTTGCAAAAAATGTGATTTGGTAAGGAAATATAAACCATAAGTACCTGAATTTGCTTCAAAAACTTCTTAAGGCAAAGAAATCTTGAAAAGTAAATGATACTGGCCAAATCCAAAATGGCAGTGAAATCTCTAAAAAGAACAGCAATTTTGTATCTTTCCCCAACTTGTCCTTTTAGACTGTAAGCTGTCTGGCCAAGAGACTGAGTCTTACTACAAGTTTAAGCAACATCAGACATCCTGGATTTCCACCTTCATTCGGATTGTCAGTCTGATTTTAACCTTTGCCCACAGTAGTCTTTGTATTCAGGACCATTTGCCACTAAATTACTCAGAAAATGTAAGGATTGGTTTTAAAGACCATTCAAGTGAAGAGAAGCATGGATACACAATTGCAGATAAACACCCTTCACTTAACACTGTCATAAATATAAATAGTTCAAGGCTATTCTTAGGGAAAAAAAAGAAAGGCAAACAAACACTGTCTCAGAGTGCTTGAGGCTGTGCCAGGTCAGGGCAGATGGTGATACTCCACAGAATGACAGAAATCTCTTCCTAACTCCAATTCTACCTACCAAGGGAGACTAAATTCACTCCTGGTCTGCGAAGTTTCATAATCACAAGCAGAGTTGACAGCATAAAAGCAGTCTGAAACTCCCTTGTTCACAGAACTACCAACATAGCCATTTGATCTTCAGAGTTTTAAGGAAAATGTGCTTCTCAGGCCAAGTATTTTGGGAACAAAACAAGGGGAAAAATATATTTTGTTCATATTAACAAATTCTGGTCCTTGAATTGTAAGTGCTAGATAGCACACAAGAAGTTTTGTAACAAATCAGAAAGAGCAATCATGTAACAGATCATTTCTGAGCAACAGAAATCTTTCTTTACATATTTTCAATTCTCTTCTCCATCACCATTATTAAATTACAGGTTTCTGACTTGGAAATGGTTTGAGGAAACAAATGGAGATGGGGGGGGGAAAGGAGGAAACCATAGAGAACTGGAACTACAAACAGCAAGACTTTTGTTTCCTCTCTCCTTTATTCCACTATCTTATGCTTCCAGTCCAGACCAACATTTTTTAACAAAAGTATTGTAATATGCAACCTCAAGCTCATATCGTAAAAGGCTTACTTTGCTTTTTTAAAAGGCAAAACAACTCTTCCTTAAAAAAAAGTCTTCTCACTCTTTTACAAATCTGCCAATTCCACAGAAAGGATAATTAGCATCTAAAGATTGCAGTTCTTGTAACCTTTACCTTTTGTTCCTTGTCTTTTACAGCCATTTATTCTGTCTAGGCCTTTGGTCACCAACCTTGTAAAGGCACAAAGCCTACGCTCATATTTTTCATATAAGAGATATCAACCAAAATATGGAAACTAATCACATACTCAGAACTAAAATTGTCTTTAAAAGGTTTAAAGCTTATCAAATTTTTAAAATTTTATATTTTAAAAAATTTATATTTTAAAAAGTTCACAGACTCTTAATATTGAATATAGCTTGACAAAAATGTAATGTTAGCTCAACAGAATTCCAAAAATACAACAATAAACTGCAATCAGATTTACCCCACACTACAGGTAACAGGTCACAGACCTGAAGGCCTCAGAGGTCCCAAGAAATTGTTCTGGGTATTCCCATATGTGTCTACGTTCCTTCACATATCCTACGGGTATTGGGAAAGTAACAATAGTGCTCTGAGGAGCATTAGGAGCATTGCAGTACTCTAAAAGAAGCAAAAGGAAGAGAATGGGTGGAGAAAATGTATTTGGCTACGATATCCTGCCGTAACTAGGTGCATACCTTTGACCGGAGAGCAAGGTTCTCCTCTTCCAATTCCCTGAGTTTATCTTGCAGGATATCCAGCTGCAAGAGACTGTGTGATACATTGAAAGATTCATTGGAACGAAGTGGTGTGGAACAGCTGGAATCTGTTTCACTCTCCTCAGAGGCAATTGAAACAACACGAAGTAGGTCATCCTTCTTGGACAGTTCATGCTGCAGCTGGTTAACCTATGACAAAAAAGATCACCATCTGGAGATACATACTTCAGCTATACAAAGGTATGGCAAATTATCTGTGTAACCTCAAAATTCTGGAAATATCATAGTTCCAGTCTAAATTGAGATTAAAAACAACATACAAGTCATGACCAATTTACATATATTTCCATAGAAGATTCAGGTTCTGTTTATCTTATAGTTCACACGATCATAACTTCAACATTATAAGGGAGACTGAACAAGGTAACACAAGGAAGGATGACAAAAGCTGCTTTTTAAATAACAATTTTCAAGCTACTTTGACACATCTTTACATTTTAGCTTGCTAATATGTTTCTTCTGCACTGTAACTTCCTGAAAAAAAGAAATCCTAGACATCTGCCCCCCAAGTCCACACATGAAATGAACTGCAGGCCAAAAACAAGAGAAAAACAAGATCTCAAATTTAGCTATCTTCCATTTTGCATGAGCACTTAAGTCTATTCTGGCTTACAGCTAATTATAAGTATCTATATATTACCTAGATACTGTTCTATACAAGCAACAGAATCCTTTAAACTATAACCTAGAAGACATCTGTTATCCAGAGACAAAGATCTGCGCTATTTCATAGGTTGTCAATGTCTTAAGTAAGAATAACCAGGAAAAGATGACAAAAAGAGATTCCTCACAGTAAAAGATGAAGTAAGGATCTTGAAAAGAATTCTGTTTTCATGTCATTTATTTAAATGCATTTTTTAATGCATCCCCCCATCAAGCTCATTCGTAGGTTGTTTCCTCACTTGTGATGTTATTATGTAAAAGGTTCTGTCAGATGCCAACCACATAGCTTATTTTGTCCATATTATTAGGTTCAAAGGTTAAAATCAAAATATCAGAGTGATGCTCAAAACTAATGCTTCCAAAAATACTGTTCTGCTATAGGTATATTATAAAGATACCCATCACGTTTGCCACTTTTGAGTAATTACAATATTCAATCTTCACAGTCAATTATTGGATGAAGCTGACTGACCATTATCTGTGACCTCTGAATTTATTTCTGTAGTTTGAGAACAGCAATAACCTGCTTTCACAATGAAATAATATGTCTCTGTTAATCCTTCTCATCTTAAAAAAAGAAAAATAGAAGAAAACACTCACTTGGTCTAGAGTTTGTCCTAGCTGTTCTTCTAGTGCTTCATTCTGTTCTGTCAGAAGATGGTTTCGCTTAAGAAGGGCTTGTCCAATTCGAGCTGCAAGTTCCAGGTCCCGATCTCTCTGTTCACAAAATGAGAACAAATGTCTGTTTCTGCTCAGGCAAATTTTAAATTCAGAGTAACTTTAGATTTTCCTGGCTCTTTGTCAACACATCATAGCTTTGAGATCCCCACTCACTCTCAGATGGATTGCTTCAGCAGTACTGGTTAGAACAATGGTTAATGTTCATTACTTGGATCCAAAACACATCCATTACTGTGTTTCCTGACACAGCTCATTCTTTTTCACAGACATTTGCAATAATAGAGAAGGAAAAAGAAACAGCAATTATCTACAGAGCAGTTTAGATTTTTTGTGCTGAATACTGGAGAGCTAATATGGGTTCTTTCATATGATTCCAAGGAGCAACACACGCTTAGGTCTGCAGTCTTTAAGGTATTGCCTTCTCTAGGACAGACTATGTGATCGAAATAGTAATGGCAGAGTAGAAGCCGAGGAGCAGTATGAAAGGAGAAGGTGGCTGTTCCTTTCTGCCCTTCCTCGCTACCTCCTGGGAAGCATCCACAGTTTTGCTAAACTTGGCTTCTGAGAGTGCAGCCCACCAGGCAGCTTTTCATTACCTCAGGTGCTTCAATATTTTATAAGTTACCTATAGGTAAAGCAGAATTCCCAATAACTGAACAAAACCTGTCCTCAAATATACTAGTAAAGCATTAGAGAGAGAAGCATACCTCAGCCAGCAAGTGTTTGACCATGTCAGCATCACTGTAGCTTTTCGTTATTTGCTCCACATTATCTGTGCCAAGAATAGAGAAGAGAAAAAAAAAAAAAACAACTTATTGAAGTGGCTTAAGCACAGGAATAACACTGCAACTTGGAGGATGAACTCTCTACTCTTCTTTATAAAAGCACAAATACAGCAAGTGGTTGGGGGAAAGAGCGGAGGCTACAAAAATGCATCTTAACTTCAGAAATATGAAATAATATCCCAAAAGGATATTTGGGAGATTTGATTGATGAGGTGTTAAACATGGATAGCTTTCAGTAAGATTAGCTAAAGGTTGAGATGCACACACTACATGCACTTCCTTCAAGTTGACGGAAGGTACAAAACCTCTTAAGAACAGCTTTTTGAATACAGCTAAACTACTAAATCATCCAGGCTGCTGAGAAAAGAGAAAGAGCACCACTGCATGTCCAAACATAGCTGAAAACATTTGCAAACTTCACTCTTGGAACAAAACCCCTGTTAGCATATGTGACAGTAATAAACAGGAAACATGGAAACCCCGAGATCCATCATGAAAACTAATTTATGGAGTGCTCTGTCATCTCAGAAACCGTTAAAAAAGAAATGGGCAAAAAAGCTTTATGTTTGTAATTTATATGCAATAGTAAATTCTGTCTTCCTGATAGAACAACTTAAAAGTTTGAAGAGTTGGTAAAACTAAAACAAAAAGAGAACAATCAGAACTTTAAAAAAAGAACTTGAAAAATAAGATCGAGTCAGGAAGAAAAAAGAGCATAGAGAATTTATGGCAACTCTGGAAAAAAAGAGAAAAAAAAAAAGGTCTTAAAAGCACTGGCCTCTACTAGTTCTTGCCTTGAGAACTAAAATGTTCCAGTAATGAAGAAACATTAATTACCTTGTGCAAATTTGTGAGATTCAGCCAAGGAAGAGGGAGGAAGTTCGATAAAAGCTAGAATGATAGAAAATGAAAGGCAGGAAAAAGAACAGAAGGAAGAAAGAATTAAAATTTAAGGGCATAGATGATTGATTTGCATGCATCCGCCACCACTAAAACATATATTTTGTATTACTGAAAGTTTCTTACAAGTTTTAATACGATAGCCCTCAGCAGTGGAACTATACATTTTACTTACAGGAGATGGGGACTTGTGCTGGGTGGATGTTTGTTCCACTGAAATTCACTAGAACTTCAGCACTTTTGCTTTATGGAATCAGGATCATGAGAGCAAAGGTGGCAACAATATAAATGTAAAAAATAATGAAGTATCTGCTTCAGCAGAATTTCTAAGTTATCCTGTTTTGAAACTAATTCTGTTAGCACCACATAGCAAGGAGCGACTGCTATCAGAGTTGCTCTAAATTTACTTCTGAGAAATTGTTCTCCTACCATGTTTAAACCTGCTTCATAATCTGAATGGAGGCTCTGGTATAGACTCTGAGTCTTGTTTTGTTTGTTCTCACTAAGGGCTGCACATTTTGCTGAGACAGTGAAGCATTAACCTGAAGTGCACACCATTTTATTTACACGTTGCATAAGCTGGATATGCCCTTTACTTAGGTAACTTCCCCACATAATCTTACATAATATAACACTACAGCTATGCTGGGGGGGAAAAAAGTGGAAAAAAAAGTTGCCTTTTAGTTTGAGCAGAAAGTTAGGCAGTCATGAAAAACAGGTGAACAGAAAGAGCAATATAGAAGAATGAGGGGGTACTCAGCTGTATCTCAAATAATTTGCAATAGAAGAAAAAAAAGAAACGATCAAATTAAATACTTTATCCCTAGGTAGAACAGGAGGCACAAAAAAAAAAAAAAAAAANCCAACACATGCTATTTTGATAATTAGAATCTTTGAACTTGGAGCAGTACCATTTACTAATTATATTTCCAAGCAGGGGAAGGAGAAGAGGGGGAAAGGGGAGAGAAGGGCAGGCAGGCAGGGGGAAAGGGAAGAAATCTCATCACAAAATACACAGTACCTCAGTACTTAGTTCTATCTGTGGAAGGACAGGCACTTTACAGGCCCACTTTACTGTACTACTTTGACAACGCTTGCRATTCTGTGATGAAAGCAGACTGCAGACTTGCTCACTAACCTCCTAAATTCACTGCACGTACACGCAGAAGTGTCAGCCCATACAGGCAGAAGGCAACGGCCAGATSTCTTGTGGTAAATGTTCCCATCGGATGATTCAACATCTATTCAGTGCTAACTCACCTTAACGAACTAATTTATGCCAATTTCATACATGGTTACTCAGGTAGGTTTTTGATGCCTCCTTTCCTTAATGCAAATACAACAAAACGTTTTCCTCAAAATATTTGCTCCGGTAAATGAAATCCCAGCTTTAATCCCAGAATTAACAGCTTTAAAGCTTAGCTCCTTACAGGTTTTGTTATTTCACCCCGTACAGATATACAATTATATTCAGTTTATTATAATTCTGTCCCATAAACACATACAYGTGTAACCTCCCCTCGCTCACCTTGCAATGTGAAGGCTGCCAATAACTCTTCATTTCGATTCATATTCTTGTTATCCACTGCCATGTCCTTTTAGCCACTTTTATAAAGGAGCTCGAAAGACTGAGGTTTTGTAACTCAGGTTCTTTAACTACACTATCACAGTTGAAGCATAAGATACCTTTCCATCTCACTGAAAACACTGCCAGGGAGACTCAATTGCTCGTTGGATAAATCTTCAAAGAGCAGCAACAGCCATAAAAAGAGGAGGAGCCCAAGCACAATAAATGGGGYTTTTCCTTAGATGCTATACAGGCTACACATTGACTCACATCATGAGCCTACCATTCTCTTTTGGAAAAAAGTTATAATAGTTTTTTCAAAGATATACACACATATACACACACTTGCATCTCTAATCTCTATCAAATTAAAAAAAACCAGGACWTTTCTTCCTACAGTTAAAAAGTATTTTTCAGTGGGTGAAAGAGGAAGGCCCCACCTTCTGCAGTCCCTGAACAATAAAATAATAAATAGAAGACCTTGTGTTTTAAACCCCTGCCTCTGGGTAATACAAGCTCACACTGCCACAAGAACCTTCTCTTAACAGGCAGCTCTGCCCTTAATCACACTGGGCATAGCCTCAGCAGAGCTACGTTTTCTGTAGACTGGTTTCCAACACTGACAGACTCTGGTCCCACCTCTTTCAAATTAAATACAGAGGCAAGTAGACACACTAGTGACTACACAATCACTTTAAGGGAACTATAAAAATGTTCAATCATTTCAAAATTGTTTAGGTTTGTGATATTATTATCATAAATAGAGCAATAAACATTTAAATGGCTTTTTAAATACTTTCCATACTTAAAAAGAATTCCAAGGCTGCAAGTTCAATAGGGTAAAGATCTCCTTAAACTGTGGGGCACTGCATGCTTAGAAGGTAGTATTTTATTTACTCTCTTGCTATATTCCCTGGGTGGAGCACCAGCAAAAAAACTTTCAGTGGTAGAACATGCAAGGAAAAGGTAATCATTACTGAGAAATAAAAAGCTGTATCTAAACACCAAGTTCACTCTCTTAAGTTGCTCTTCCCAATATACGGAGGAAAACAGGACTCTCCTATTTTTCTGAAAGCATTACAAAATGATATTGCAATGGGAAAATACTGAAAAGTACAAGCAAGCAAGTGTTCAGTTCTTCACTAGCCTTGTAAGACATTTGATTTTAATTTAGTTAAGGGCAGAATTTTCTTCAGATTGCCCAAAGCCGACATTTTCTTTCCAAAGACCAACTAGCTGCTTTGTTTATAACTGCTGTAATGATAAGTGGCAGCCATAAGACACTTATTTTAAAAACAAGAAAGTGGTGATCAATGTTGATGTAGTGCCAAGCTACTTAGCATTCTCTAATTTTTTTATCTCCAGAAGAAAACATTAACAGCATTTCAGAAGCACTGACACAAAACAAATGGCAAACATCTACAAAGAAATCACAGCACCATTAATGTTCCTGAAAACAGAGCTACTGCTCACTCTGTGCCTGTCATGTCACACCCAATCTAGCACAATKATGGGTTCCTGCCTCTTTTTCCCTACCACAGGTTTCCATTCTTACCTCTRTGTCAAATCAAATGATCATGCAGCCATGGGACATGCTAGGTCAGCTCTTAGAAYGGCAGAGCTGAGCTACAAGCATTTCCTCTGAATTCAGCTTATTGCTACTGTGCAGAATTTTGTMGACTTTGATGTTACATTTTAATACTAACCACTTGGTATTTATTTTTTTTCTTCTCATTAAGTGCAAAAAAATTCTTAGGCCCAAAAGACTTACTCATGTAACGGAAGGTCTCCTCACCATGAATCGGAGAAGAAGCTTCATGAAGATGGCCATGGCGTGTAGGGGACCGGATCCAGTCTTGATGCTCATACAGATACAAAGAATCCACGTGTAACTTGTACTCTGGTAACTGCTCTTCAAGCATGCTCACCAGCTCCACCTCAGGAAGATCTTCATTGGAGCAGACATCTAAAAGCAAGCAAATGCCACATCACCAAAACTAAGGACGCTACTATTAAATGTGCTACAGAGATGCCATAACGGTGTAAATTCTATATGCTAATAAACATATTATGAACCTTCAGCAGATATTTTTCTCTGGACAAGTTACCAGAATTTTTACTGAATCAGTACTAGTTTGATACTCTTAATATTTGCAATTTTCATCCTCTTCTGATTCTATAACTTCTCAGAGGGTAGTCTAGCCTCACACTTCTTAAATATAGCATATCTAATAAGTTTCAATTTCTGTTTTTCCTCCTTATTCTCAAAACTAAAAAACCAAACATACCAGCTATGGATTTTGTACAATTCCAGTGGCTTTGGCACTATATAGTTCTCTTTTCTGAAGGAAAACCCTTTCCCCTTTTTCTTCTGTTTCTTCCTTTGTTTGGTATTGAACATAGGTTGGAAAAACTAATCTTAAAATAGCCACCAGAGAATCAACAGAGTACTGCCTTGAAATCAGGCAACTGAAATATACATTCCAGTAGCACCCCTACTGAATCACACTTCACGTGAACCTGGTACCCAAAATAGTGAAAAGGAAGTTTAGCTCTTCCTATTTTTCCTAATCTTTTCATGACTACTTGGAGGGTGGAGGGGAGCAGGGTTTGAGAACGGGAAAAAAAAAAGATCAGTTCAAGATGCTAAAATACTCTGGATGCACCCATTCAGGGCATACAATGATTATCTATTATTTCCTGAAGATGAAAATTACCTTCAATATTTTTCCAGAGAAAAACTGCAATGTTTTTATGCCTGTTGTTATATCTTCAAGTAGCTATTCAAAAAAGCACTAGATTTACTTGGGATATATAATGCAATTGTTCTTCCATCTTACCAGAGACGCTCTCCAATCCTCCGTGATCGAAATTCATGAGTCCCTTCTTCACAATTCACTTCCTTGGAAACAGCATTCCGCAGGCAGCTTGCGCTCTGCCTGCTTTTTGCTTTGGTAGAAGGATGGCTTTGGTTTGGAGTTGGTGAAAGCCACCAAGCTACCTAGACACTAACTAAACACATGTCGCTTCTCTCAGTAAGTCTCCCTTGAATACTTCACAAAAGCTCCACACGCTTCTCAGTTCAGCCATTACCTAAAAACAAAACAAACAGAGGAGCAGAGTTTCATAGATGTCACCACCCTGAATTTTGYTCATAACTATTTGTCTGTATCATTACTCCTTGCCTATACAATATTTAGTGTATGYCAGCTTAATTCTCTAATACTGGGCATTTGCATTTTAATGTASAGAACATTAGCTCCAACTGAACAGAAATTTTCCTCAAGTAGTAAAGTTATTTAAAACGTTGTATTCTAAAGGCAGGATTAGAAATCTGATATATTAGCATTCTGACTGTTCCAAAGAAATTCTATTGGACTGCTTCCTTTAATTCATTCCCCTTTAAAATTCTGTTAATAAAGAACTGGATCCATCAGAAAAGTTACTTTATGGATGATCACAGAATTTGTGGTTCCTCTTCTGCAGAGCCTCAATAAAAACAATTCAACAGTTTAAAACATGAATGAAATTGTACTGTGTAACTGAGATTATTACCAGAACTATTTAAGAAAGTGAAAATTGTGCCGTTCTCTTGYACATAATACACAAAGGTAGTCCTAAATAATAGAAAAACCCAAAATGTGAGAAAACAAAGCCTCATTTTCACTCCTACAATTAGTAAACACAAAGCTCTCTTAAAATCTCAGTATAGCTCCAAATTTGCTCTTAACAGTTTCCCCACTACCAACACAGCGATCACAGATCTGTCTTGCTGTCTCAGTAACCTCTCATTTGACAAGACCAGAAAGGACAGTGCAGGAACTCTTTAAGGAAAGCCTGGGGCTTGCTAGCGCCTTTACTCATAGACTTTGGCAGGAGATCAAGAATGAATGTTCTTCCATTACGGTCAGCTCAGGCTTGCTGGCAACTTCTTGCTTTGCAGTGTTCTTCTTAATGGATGTATTTTAATAACAGATTTATTTATTAACTGTATTTGACACTTACTAAAAATGTTAAGATGGAGATTTCATTTATTTGAATATAAAGCTGTTTCTAATGCTGAAATTMTGACTGGTATTTAAATGGATTGCTTTTAAATATACAGACACACAGGAAATCTAAATTGTAAGAACGAAATCCAGCTGGGCACCTCCCCTCATAACCACTCTTGGACAGGAGAAATCCAACACAGTCACTAATCAGTACAAAAAGGTCAAAGGATTCAGGACTGGTTAACAAACTGCTTGGGCAGTTTGATTTTTTTTCCTTGTATTTACTAGATTTTTGGTGGGCAATTTTCAGGCAGCATGCTTTTTTAATACCTTTTTTAGCATCATTTTAAATATAAACCGTCAGAATCAAATTTGCTCTATATTTTTCAAGAAGCACTGATTATTTAACTTCAGTGACATTTTCACCTGCTAGAATAGTGACATATAAGAGAATAGTTATTCTAGCTTGTCAGGTCTTTTTTATTCTTATTCTGTGGGAAGAACTGGGGAAGAAACAGTACGAGCTCACTGAAAAGTACAATTCTTTGCTAAATTGTCATTGGTGGTATAAGAAGTTTCCACCCAGATTCATAAAGAGTGCATTAGGTCTCCACATTCTTCCATTCTTATTTCCCAGTTAAACAAATGCTTAAAAAGCAAAAGCCTCAGAGCTGCTCTTGTGCTTATGATGTAAGCCAGGTTTGTCACAAGGCAAACGTGCTCACAAGACACAGCAGTTCTCTTGCCTCTGTTTTATCTCTAATTGTACAAGTCCTTTTGATAGACTTTAATATGATATTAAAAATTGATTAAGAAAGAAAAAAACACTCAAGTATGCAATAAACAGTTAAAGAAGCAATAAACAGTAAGAGGAAAAWGCTTGCTAATGGTCTAATCAAACATACATAAATTGCAAAAACAATGCAGTTTCCTTTGGTTATTATTCAAGCTTTGATCCAGAGATGGTTCCACCATYGCATGTCCCATGCAAATGATGTCAATTAAACCAACTCAAATAACTTTAGAGGATAAAATATCGGCTGTTCAAATATGGTGACAACTGAGTATCGCAGCGCTTGTACCTACAGCTAGAGTCTGAAGCTGGTGAGATCTGTTGCAGAGGGCAATCCTGCCTCAGCGCCGGGATATGCCAGTAGCAGCCTGCATGCTTCCCCCTACATTAACCACACACCACATGTGCAATGTACGCAGTGCAGAAAGGCACAGCATTAAAAGCACCATAAGCAGCAGAATGGCATCCCAGAAAATTATCGCCTTAGGACAGATGATATTTCTATTTCTAAGCAAAACTCTCCATTTGGTACAGAACAACAGTTCTCCAACAAACAACTTAATTCTACATTCCCTATTCACTGAAATTTCATGCAAGCTGGCACACACCTCACATGGAAATTTGTGCTCACTAGTCGTGCCACAGTAAGCACACTAGCTGTGTCACTTACAGGTAACAGTTATGCTGTACGAGTGGCAAAGCAGCGAGCTTTTCAGAAAACCTTTCAGGGCTAAGGACTCACATTGTGTTCTTATATAACTTCAGCCTATAAACTTGAATAAATGCTCTTGGGGCTAAAAAAAGGACATTGCATCCCCCACAAGCCAGCTCCGATTAGTGTTCAGACACACAACTGTAGGAACACKTAACTAACAAGTGACTTTCTCATTCTTTTGTTTCCTACAAAACTCAGACCCTTATCCRATTTTCTAGAGGGTATCCAACGCAAGGCGGAACCTGGCACTTTTCCAGCTCTCTAGCCAGGCAGGGAGGAGCCTCCCTTCATAAATTTTGCTACAAACTTTCTTTAAATTTAAGAAAATTTCTTTGACCAAATGTATTGCATGCATATGAAACTTTATAGCAGATTCACAATGACACGGACATTATCAGAAGGAGTATAAATTAAAGATCAGCAYATTCTATCCACCAATACTTGTATTTTCAAAAATCTATCAGTGAGGACTTCCCAACAAACTCATCATTGGAGACCTTCTCACAGGATAAGGGGGAAGGTTTTTGAACAGTTGACTGAAAGGTAAGAGACTGAGGAAAAAAACAAGTGTTTTCATAATAGAGAGACATTTTCAGTGAGGTTTCCTCATAAATGATCTTTTATTAACGTGGGAGTAATATGGAAAAGGAACAAAAAGCAAGGTTTAAGAGTTAATAGGTGATGCAAAAAATCTCAACGTTTTCATATTTTTGTGACCAGATAAGAAAACCAAAGAAAAAATATATCCTTGGGAAAATGTATTTAGGGCAAGTTAGCCCAAAGCAATCATGAAACCATAGCTTAAGTCAGAAAAAGAAAGCAAAGGGATAAGAAAGTAAAAGGAAGAATGAACCTATAGTTGCATAATTTCTTAAGAGTTTCCACAAACATTTCTTCTTGCTTATTGTCACTTTGGGGAAATGCAACTTTGCTCTCGCCTAGACTATTTGCTTACTAAGTAAGCAGACCTGCCAGCGTTACGCATCCAAGTGGTCTTTGGGGAAGTACAATATTCACCATCAGATGAACACTCGAGTTCTTAAACATTTTAACTATCTTAAATATATATATCCATAAAGCTTGAAACAGAGTTTACCTGAGTTTTAAACAGCAGCAGTATTTCTACATGTAAGTGACAAGTAATAAATGGCAGATGTCACTGAGACAGATGTGGTTAAATATGTGAATTACATTTTCAGGTGCACAGTGTGTGCACATACATATACAGCMGTCACAGTTCTAACAGCCTGAATGCCTCATCTCTTAGCTGAGGTTTAGAACAATTYGTGCTTAGAACAACTTTCTGAAATTGGGCAACCAACAGCAAAATTTATGAAGCTGAGAATTYCTGTTCTACTTGATGAAATCTAGAATTTTTGAATACTCATATCAGTATTTCACTAAAATAATGTAAAACAATGATACTCCATATTCAATAAGAAATATTGCTGTTTTAACACAAAGATTTGATTAACTGTATTTTGTAAACCATACAAGTAAAAGAAACTAAAGTGGAAAAACAATGAGATCACTCCCATTTCCAATTTCTGATGCATATAGTTAAGCTAATATCCAYATGCACAAGATAGCTCAAATATCAGTGCAAGTGGCTTTTTGTGTGTGAAATAAAACAGAAATAGCAATCCACGGGTCAAAAACATGAAATAAGTACACAGTGATGAAAAAAGCTATAACTGAAAATAAACAAACCACAAGTCATTTGAAAGCATGCTATGGCATTTTCTCAGCATTTCTTATGGTCACAGTTTAATATTTGCATGTATTGTKTATTTATAACTACTCTGTCACATGTTTCAAATATTTTGGTGTCATGGGAGAAATTTGAGTAGAGCAACACATTTGATAAAAACTATTTCCTAGAAAGTATCTGCATTTTACAACTACATGACAGTGGCCAGTATTATTTATTTGGTTTTATGTAATTATTTTAATCATCTGACAAAAAAAATCCTTTTAACTAAAAACTCTATACAGCAATGAAATAATGTAAAAAAAGAAAAAGCTATGGTAAGTGCTACAGCTATTTACATATTACGTGAAAAGAGCACTTTAATTTTCTGTAAATCCAGMTGTGCAGGATTTTCTTCATAGAAACTCTTGAGCCTTTTCCCTTTATTCCTAACTTACAAAAACTCAGATGTCACTCTCTTTCAGATTTTACTTAGTATCTCTTCTAAATAGCTGAAAGCAGAACTCCTATTTGTTGTGGGCCAACAACAGTTTAGTCAGAGAGAAATAAACAATAATAAACCCCACAATCAAAGGGATCAAAGCTTTCTAGAGCACCAGGCCAATATCAAGCTACTGAACAGAAGGGGTAGCGTCATTAGCAGAGTCCTTGAGCAGTTTGCTAGGTGTCAGCACCAGCTTTTACAGTGTTTGCACTTTCCCAGTGCTTCTCGAAGCTTTGTACCACTGTGCCATGAGGAAGCACTGCTGGGAATCACACTGGACAACACCCCGGGCCGTGTCACCCTCAAGGTGACTCCATGCCCCTTTTACTACTGTAAAGCTATTCCCAAGTGCAGCTTTCCTCGGCAAGTTACAACTATAATATAATATGTCTAGATGCAGCCTGCAGAATTTACAACCTGGCTTTAAAACGYACCATCTTGCTATACATGGATCATTGAGGAACTTAGATGAAGCCATTAAACCATGCAAAGCAAATACCACAGACTTCCTCAGGTATTATTTTACTCCTAATTTAGCATCAATAGTCTTCCTTCTGGAAACATGACACAAAAACTTATGTAAATAAAAACTACACACTTTTTGGACTATGGAAAATTGCCACATAATTAAGGTTTCCTACTTGTACCAGGAAGTTAAAAAGATTAAAATATTAAAATATAAAACCCATTTTGAACATGCTTGCTTGCACTGAAACACTGTATTTAAATCATCTCCATCTGACATTCAGAAAATGACTTAGGAATGAAAAACTAGTGATTAAAAGCAGCAGAACTCAAAAATAACTTTAAACATTTTAAGCACGGAAGCTAAATGAAAGGCAAAAGATTCAAATATAACTAAGACTTTTTTTTCCCCATATAGAGTTTCAGTTTTAATAATCTGTTAATTAGGGCAATAACAGCTAAAGGATTGAAAAAGCTTTTATAAATTGATTATAACTTTTTCGTATTGCAGACAAGGCTGCCTAAAAAGAAAAACTGGATTAGAAATGTTTACTTGATAGTTTATGTATGAACACAGTGGAAAGTACAACATGGAGCTACTGAAAAATAGAAGTTCCACAACAACCTGCTTTAACTCATCTATATGTCTTTTTCCTAGTTTTTTTTCAATTAAAATTCTAATTTGTCAGCTGCTTACTCAAAAGAGCTACCGGTACAGAGACACTGAAGCAAACGTTTCCTTTTCAGTATGGTTGTTGCCAGTAGTAGTCAAATGTGTATTTGKGCAAATATTACCACTTTGGATTTCCATTTAAAAAGGAAAATAAAAAGGTGAAGAAAATCTCCCAAAAGCAAAAGTATTTGTATATCATATAAAAATAGGTCCCTTATACTGTGTCATTTTCTCACTGATAACTAAAGGACAAAAAAAATAGACAGAAAAATCAAAGTTTTCCTTGATTAAATTTCTTTGATTTCAAGTTTGTATGAAAGGAGTTTCTTGGCATACTGCAAAATCTGCATACTCCTCCTTACTCTGCTGTACAAAAAGAGGGCCTTAAAAATTCTTTTCTCCCCATTTCTGCTCTCAAAGTCTCACGCTCCTGTGTTAACCATGGAACAATAAGGAACATCAAGGACTRGTGTCCTAAGCTCTGCCACCAACAGCAGGACAGAAGAGCTCTGCCGTAGTGTGTAAACAGGAACTGCCGTCTTGGTTTTTTTCTTGCTATTTTTAGATCTGTAAAGCTTCAGCTCCACAAGTGAAAACTCTTGTTATAATAGTTTGAAAAATTCACTTCAAAATCTCAAGGTCATTGCTTTGTCTCTCGAGCACTTCAACACTCACCGCTAGGCATTTACTAAAATAAACCAGGCTGATCTATACAGCCTAGCCACAAGATTGCTGCCAGCAATCTAGCTCGATAAAAGTGTGCCACCTCTCCCATAACCATCTTTCAGAAAAAGCAATTTTTTATCTTCCTGGAARACCACACAATGAATCACGCAATGAAGGCTGTTGTTCCTGCAAAGACAGCCTTCCTACCATGCAATACTCACTCCAATAAGTCTCTTATATTAGAAGCAAATCACAACAGTCTGTGATACTCACACTGTACTCTTAAGGCAACACAGAAGAGCGAGGAAATAGAAGAATATTTAGAAGCAGAAACAGAAGAATACTTGAAATATGAGTAAATGCCTGACAAGCATCACTTACTAGTTGGTGCAAATCCCTTTGCTTCCCTCTGTTCCTCCAAAACRGCTGTTCCAAACAGGTGAGCTGAGGTTTGTTCTGCTGGTATCTGCTCCCTCGCACATCAGCCTGGGCATTAAGAGCCGTGGGAGGTAACTGGAAGGGACAGAGACCATTCTATAAGCAACAGCAGCTTGGTTTCCACAGATTCGTTCTGCTTTCCTCATTCCTCCTTTCTCCAGAATAAACCCAACTCTAGGTCTATTACACTTTGCAGTAGAACTGTAGATATGAAGGGAGGAAAGAAAAGACTTGTCACTTTCATTTAAGGATGTCAACATTTACTCTGCTAATCTTGTTCAGACCTCACTGCAGCCTGGCACGTGCGTGAACTACAAATAAACACGTTCAAAAAGACATTTCCCATAAATTCAATGTTAGAAAAGCACAAAATAGCAAAAGGTGAGCCCCAACGCTTTCTATAAAACGTTGCCAAGCAATAAGCCCAGGTGACCAGAAGGCAACTAGCGAGTGCTACCTAGAGCAGTTCTGCCGCACAGCAGTCCCAAGAGGTCGCCCGTTTCTACCCAGAAATGAGGCGGTTGGTCTCAAGGAGAGACTGCAGCACAACTAGGCGATTCCAGGAGAACTTCCTGCTGCCTTCCCCACATCACATCAGCGCTATTTACCGGTACTTAACGCACTGGCACCACACCGTCCCAGTCGGCCTGTGTGCCGCTCCCGGAGGGCGCTGCCAGCCGCTCCGCCGGTGCCATCACAAGCCCGAGCCGCGCTCGCAGCTGGAAGGTGACAAGTCCCGGCCGCCGCCCTCGCGCCCGCCGCGGCCACGAAGGTCAGGGCGCCCATCGCTCCGCCGCGTGTCTGCAGCAGGGGTCGAGAGGCCGCAGCGGCGGCGGCGGCCGCGCGCGCAACGGCCGCGGGGCGCGAGGGGAGGGGGGCGACGCCGCAGCCCCTTACCCGCTCCGC
>PTEX01000178.1:256791-296269 GCA_003342815.1 Eudromia elegans | reverse complement strand
GCGGCCAGCGCTGCCGAGCTGCGCAGTGCGGGCAGGCTGCGAGACAAAGAGGAAAACGTGGGAGCGCGGAGCGGGCGGGCGGGTGGGTGTAGGGACGCTAGCCAGGCCCCACGAGAAACTGGAGGCGAAGTTACACTGTAAAGCAACAGCAAAAAAATATATCTTAATAACACAACACTATCTGCAGACACGGATCACAGACAGCTGTAGCCCCACAGACAGCTGGCCGTAGCCCCTTACAGCTCGGAACTTGTTCTCCAGTAGCTTCGGTGTATGCTGATTACTGAGAGTTCATTCTTCAGCTGGGCTTTTGTGGTTTCATGTTCCGGAGTAACCTCGCTCAGGTAACAGAAC
This sequence comes from Eudromia elegans, assembly GCA_003342815.1. Classification (NCBI taxonomy): domain Eukaryota; kingdom Metazoa; phylum Chordata; class Aves; order Tinamiformes; family Tinamidae; genus Eudromia; species Eudromia elegans. The sequence goes on along the minus strand of PTEX01000178.1, from coordinate 295,915 downwards.
GGGATGTTTTCTTTGCAGCTCGGAGGATGCTCTAGCAGTGCCATGACCTGGACCATGTCCTGGAAAATCAGCAACATCTCCAGCTCTGCCACAAACATCTCTGAAAGCAGGTGAGTCAGGCTCAGCCTTCTCAAGAAGCTGAGCAACAGAACACCCACTGCAGATCCTCTTACAGATCTCCTGTTATCTCCTCATCTCTAAAACAGAGTTGCAGCATTTCCTTGCTTCAAGTAGCTGCTGAGGGTAAAGAGGGCAAGAGGTACTCAGACATTATAGAAGCGTGTGGGTGGTGGGAGCTTCTTAGATTTTGAAGAGTTTTGCCAGGATTAAATAGCATTCATAATTTAAATGCAGGTTTTGGTCCCCGATAATCACCAGTTATTTATACAGTACTTCACTTTTTAAAAAAAAAAAAAATTTCCAAGCAATGATTATATAGTAAAATGGATACTAGTGATTGGTGAGTAGCTAAAGGAAATCAGTTAATCCCCCTCTATAACTGAGAAGCATTCAGAAGCATATTATTAGACATAGTCTAATAACCTTATCTGATAACATCTTTCTCTTCTCCTAAACTTTCAAAGTGTTAGAAAACTTTGATGGGCTTCACTGATGTGCAAAGGACTTTGGACTGAAAACTGATTCTGTAGTTTCAATAATGTGGAAACAATCTAAGTTCCTCTTCTTTTTTACTCATGTTCATACAGTAGTAGTTTTCTCTTCTGAAATACACCATCCAGTTACTTCTGGTTTGCTTTTTTTTAATGAGCCAGTTCAGCTGCAGCAGCTGAGCCCTTTAATACAACAGCTAATTTTTCTTTCCTGCTAATTGCCAGCTATCCATTAAATCTTTTTTTTTTTTTTTTTTGTGTGTGTGTGTGCAGTTATACAGTTGACTTGCAATTCAGTCAGTTGTTTGGGAACATTAATATTCACACATATTAATTATTTGGAATACGTGTGTTGCTTAAAAAAACAGTAAAACTAAGTAGGCCTCTCAATTTTGTAGAAATTCTTTGGACATTTTTGCATGTAATAGAGATTTTTGTAAGAAGAGATATTTTGATAACTGAGAAGAATGCCTCACAATTTCAAATAAGATAGATTTCTATGCTTAGAGTTTGTTAGTGTTGGGTCACAAGTTGATGTATGGTCTCACAGTGATGCTTTAATTTTTCTAGGATAAATGGGTATATATGACTCTTCACCTCATCTAAAGCAGTTCCATGTCTTGCTTGGTAAGTCTGAATTTAAAAGGCATTAACACTTCCACCTTGTTATCTATCAAAATCTTTATGGGAAAAAGTTCTGGTAAAGTGTCTTGCTTGATTGTTGAAACACTCAAGAGGACTGCCACAGTGACAAGGTGCTTCAACTCTGTAATATCAACTTTTGATTATGGATGATACAAACTTCTCTTACCTCTAGGTCTAACCTCTTGCCTGACTTTCTAAAATACTGTTCTTAGGGGGGTGCCTTGTGATGTTTTCCCATTATCACATATAATAAATTACAGCAAGTCCACGAAAATTCACTTGTTGCTATTTTTCAAGGACTGTTCCTGTATTCTACGGACAAGAGTGGAATCAATCAGACCAGAAGAGCAATCCGAGAGCAGTATCCAAGAATATCTGGTAAGAATAAATAAATAAATATACTAGCAATGTATGTTAAACATATTATAAAAAACGCATACAAAAAAAAAATCACATTGTCATATACCTTTTCAAATATTGACTTAGAAAAAATAACCAGAATATTTTGAGACTTTGCTTTGGAGGAAGACTACAGATAATAACTGAAGTAGCTCATTTAGCTAAATCTCAGGGTAATGACAAAAGCACCAGCTTGACTGTTCCAAATTAATTATTTTATCTCATCATTTTCATTAATGCTATTTCTCTGTTAAATGTGCAAATGTACATTGTAATTTTGAGGGGTTTTTTTGGTAATTTTTTTTTCTCCTCACTTCTAGAATGATTCTGATCTAGCCTGGATTCCCCCACCTACAGGAGAGAATGAAATGATATTTTGCTCTTCCAATGTCTCCCACTATGAACTCCAGGTGGAAATAGGTACCAACAACTACTAGTTGTTCTTACAGATGCATTCTTTCAAGTTATTGCTTAATTTGGTGAATAAGGTTGGAAAATCTATCAGCTGAATAGAACCATTTGTTGGTATCTTGAGTTGAAAAAAGTACAAAATCTTTCATTTTTCAGTTATCACATGCTTTAAAAATATAAAATTATCCATTACCTGGTTGTCCTAAAAACACCTGCCCTCACTCTTAATGTCCATGCATCTGTTTATGTGAAAGTGCAGATAGAAGTATTGTTCATGCAGAAGGTATGCAGTTGGTGCTGAACAAAGTTAAAATTTTCACTTCTAAAGTGAAATTCACTTCTAAAGTTTAAATTTTCACTTCTAAAAATATCAAAGGCGTATTTTAACTAATTTTCTGGATGTATTTTGCTGCAGCTACTGACTAAATGACAAAGTCATACTGCTAAATCAATATTTTAAAATGATCTCTACATGTGAAGCAAATTGTGGAGAGGATTATTCTGATTTTCCATGTTAACAAAGGTAACCACTTCTGTTTCAGGAAGGCGATTCAACAACTTAACTTCCATCTACCTTGCACGACATACACCTACAGGGATGCAAGTTGCTGTAAGGATCACGGACCTGGAAAGTTGCTCTGAGGAGCATTTGAAAGCTTTGCAGGTAAAGAAGCAGTTCTGCTGCAGCAGCACATGACTATGTACAGACAGCATGCGAGCTTACAAAACAGAGCCCTCCTATTTAAACTGGGCCATTTAAGTTTTTACCTTTGAAAGAGCAGGAGGCATGTGTAAGTTTGAAACAGAACTGCTTTCTAAAGAAATCATTTGACAGGTGTTTTAGAAGAGCGTCTGTAATTATACAAGTGTTTTCCTTTGAAACGTGTTTTGCATTTTGCAATTACATCAGAACATTAAAGACAAGTGCAGTTACAGTCAATTTATTTGCATTTTTATATTGCAGGCTTTGCACATCAGCTGCAATGTACCATATATGCACACAAGGGACAAGTCTTTCTACTGATACTGATGTAATTAATGTCTTAGCAAAAGTTGTCTTCTAGTTAACGTATCTTCTATTTAATTCCTTAGAATGAGGTGGTTTTATCCCACTTCTTCCAGCATCCCAACATAATGACACTTTGGACAGTGTTTACGGCTGGTAGTTGGCTTTGGGTTATCTCTCCATTCATGGCATATGGTAAGAATTGTTAAGTGATGTTTTCAAATAATAGCAATAGCTGATTGAATTTGGACCAYGTAGTCCGTAAGAGATTTTTTTTTTAAGCATCTTTTGTTTCATAGAAAAATCTTGTTCTTCCTTCCCAGTAAAGTTCACATTCAAACTCTATTAACTTGTATTTTAAGTCCTTACATCCACTCTGAAGAATGTTAGTTGAGGAGTGCATTTGTTTTGATACAATTTTGAATTTGATTGAATTGGGTGCAGCATCAGATAACAGAAACATCACCTGTCTGTCACAAGTTGCCTCTGTATAAGCATGCGTGCCATAGTCACTATGAAAGTGAGGAGACTGCTTTTTGTGAATGCACGCAATGGAGACTTGTTATGCTTAGCTAGGTTGTTTTTTCCAGGTTCTGCTAGACACCTGCTGAAAACTTACTTTCCTGAAGGAATGAGTGAAGCTCTGATTGGCAACATTCTGTTTAGCACAATCAGAGGATTAAATTACATGCACCAAAATGGCTACATTCACAGGTAGGAGAATATGAGCGGCATTGTTAAGAACCACATTACACCAAAACACTGATTTTCAGCTAAAGTGTTGTTTCCTTCTTCTCTCTATATATATTTGTCTGACAGGGCAGAAGCGTTTCTTTTAATAGCAAAGCAGAACTTAGTTTGTAGAATCTTAACAAGAATGGCATCCAAACCATTACTTAAGCCCTTTTTGTAACAACTATTATTTAAATCCCTGGGTGTAAATCTTACTTTACACGCTTTGCTGAGAAGGAAAGGCATCTCCCATTTCTGGCAATCACTTCTTCCCTCACTTGAGGTTGTATTAAAAAGAATAGCTCATACTGAACTTCTGTGTGATAATAAGTTGCTAAACAGAACTGTATTTTAACATTTTATGAATTAATGAAATTTGAAAGTAGTACTGTTTTGAGTTCTTCATGTAGCTAATGTTTATTGCTTTGTGTTACAGGAATATTAAAGCTAGCCACATTCTGATTTCAGAGGACGGTCTGGTTTCTCTGTCAGGCTTAAGCAACCTCTACAGCTTAGTTAACAATGGACAAAAGTCAAAGGTGGTATATGATTTCCCCCAGTTTAGTACATCTGTGCTTCCTTGGCTGAGTCCTGAACTACTGAGACAGGTCAGTATAAATTACACTTTATTTTTGCTATCCAAAGCTCCTTTAGCAGTTAACTTCCAGCTTAAGTTTGCTTGTAAAAGGGCAATGAGGCTGCTGCTCTGCAACTTTTAAAAGAAACCGTGTAGTGACGTTATTAARACTCTCCTCTAGAGATGTGTAAGCTGTTGGTAAGATGCTACTGTACTGACTTCTTCCAGAGAACTACTTTTGATCCTAAAATTTGTCTTCAGTAGAGCTGTGGGCTCAGGTTTCTCAACTCACTAATTATCCCTATCTTGTGTAGACTGTGGAATATCAGTCTTGTCCTGACACATGCACAGGTGTTTTTGTCTGCATAGATCAATGCCTTCAGTGATTTAAGCTGTATCTTTCTCCTGCAGGATTTGTCTGGGTATAATGTGAAGTCTGATATTTACAGTGTGGGGATTACAGCATGTGAACTAGCCAATGGACATGTTCCATTTCAAGATATGCCTCGCACTCAGGTTTGACGCTAAATTTTATTTCTACTTCAGTACATTCAAAACTTTTTTTTTCGTAGAAAAATCAATGCTATTATTGCTGGGTAGATTGGGTAGATGCTTTTTTTTTTTTTTTTTTTTTTTTTTTTTTTTTTTGTTATTTCAAAAATGTATGCTTCTTCCTGGACCAAATTCCAGAAATGGAAAGACTGTTTAACAGGTTAACCTGAATAAGTTTAAATAGCTGTTGGACTTTGTTATACTGCCACTCCTTTCTCCTAGATGCTGCTGCAAAAGCTGAAAGGTCCCACGTATGGTCCTTGGGATATAAATACCTTCCCCTGTGGGGAATCCAGAATGAAGAATTCCCGATCAGGTGTTGACTCTGGCATTGGTGAGAGCATGACACGCACAATGACTAGTGAAGGACTGCAAATTCCCTTTTCCAAAACGTTTTCCCCTGCTTTCTACAACTTGATAGAACTTTGCTTGCAACAGGACCCTGAGAAAAGGTAATCTCCTTTCTGTCACTTCAACATAGGCCCAAATGTGGGGCACAATTTAGTATCCTGTCATTATCTGAATACTGTTTAAAATTAGATTTTCAGACACTATGTACTATACCAAACATTACATTTACCTTTGGTTTTGTACTTTAATAATTACTTTGTCTGAGSAACCATACTTTTGAAGTTTTGTCTGATCCATAGGACGGATTTTTTTTTTCCTTCCTGTGGTTAAATGATAAAAAAGGTTAAACATGCATTTAGTCCAAGAAAAAGCAGCAAGCTGAAGTACTTATTTTTCAATACAATATCTCTTTTCAGGCATTACATTCTTTTCTAAATAGAAAAATTRTTTTAAAAAAGCACAAACTACCTTTTGGAATGCCCTCAGCACAATCTGAAGCACAGAACGAAGGAAACCTCTGCTGTTTTTTTCATGCTTTGCCTGTGCTTTGTGGTTAAATAATTACAGGACTTAGATTCACTTGTCAGTTTAGCACCTTTCCCAAAGGCAGTGTTTATTTTCCAAAATATAATTACATTTTTTATTTCTGATTCAGGCCTTCAGCAAGCAGTTTGCTTTCACACACATTCTTCAAACAGGTGAGTTTACTGTAATGTCTGGTGGCATAACTATACCCTAAATAAACCACAAAATATTAGAGTGTAACTGCAAAATAGAGTCAGATGGAACCTAAGATCGCATAGCACTTCTGCTTCAGACAACTACTTTACAAAATGCTATGCTAGAGTACAGGATGAATAAGAGAAATCCATTTCCTCTTTGAAGTTAGTCTAATTTAACTAAAATCAGACTAAACTAATGAAAAAATAAGCTAATACACTAAATTTAAAGCATAAGAATTTCAGAGTTTTCTTAAAAAAAACTAATTCTACTTAGCATCAAGAAAAGCTAAATCTCTATATTCTTTATACAAGAATGCAGCTCTACGATTTCACATGCTTTTAATCGTCAGATGCAATACTACGTGGAATTTCGTATGCAGCTATATTTTAGTGCTTTTTTATCTTCTTTCTAGATAAAAGAGCAGACACGGAGCTCATTACTATCCCTATTGCCACCTCCTATTCAAAATAACAGATCAACCTTGCTGGCAGTGCCCTCACCAGCACTTGGGACTGAACTTGGACGTATTACTACAAATACAGATGACATAGACTGGGAATTCTAGAAAGATGCCAAACCATCATACCTCTTCCCATGCTTCARAGAAGGAAAATGTGATTTCTACTTGCTGCTTTCTGTGTATAGTTAAAAGACAAGGTATACTTGAAAATGCAATTGTACTGGCCATGTTTTATTAACTTGTTCCTCTGTTGGCACCATAAAATGCAGTCTCATTTTAACCTGGTTGTATATAGAATGATTGAGCTCTTATTTCACTTTTGCAAATATTTCTTAACAGGAGGGATCCTGCTATATTCTTTTTCTGTACAGTACTTAAAGTTTTCCGCTCGTATTGCTGAATTGCTTATACCTTAACCTTAGGTTTTGTCTATGACCTTACTCATTTCCTTAATCTGATCTGTACTTTCATTCTCACCCAAATTATTTTATTAAGAAGTCTCCACTTCTAAGCCAGCCACATTTGAAATTGCCTAAGCCAGTTGCTTGCTTRTGCAAGTAGTATTTCTCTTTTTATACATCTCAAAATGCACCATTACTGTATCTTTTTTTTCAGCTGATACACTGTGATATTTGCCAAAAGTTAACTATCCACGTAGCCTTTTAGGCAGTCCTAACTGTGTGTTGCCCAAAGTTTAGCTTCTTTGCAGGTGTGACTCTTGGACTTATCGTCCTTCTTAGTACAGACTGTGCTCTTAATCTCCTTTTATTATGTCATCTTAGCAAATTATCTAAATAACACTTATGTAAAGCAAATCACAAGGTCCAAAAGGGGCCATGTTAAATAATTTARTTATCGCAAGCATTTCTTTCTACTGTATTCCTGTTCACCAAAAGTTATATGAACCTAGTTGTTGTTTTCTCCACGGAATTCCAAAGAACCACCACTTAAACAGCCACCACACAACAAGCTGCATAGTATTACTGCTTGTAAACAAGCCTCTTATGAAAGTCACAGTTTAATTCTCAGGGTTAGGTTCAACCATGATATGATATTAACAAAAAGCTCTAGGGTTGTATTGTTTAAGTCAGATAAAAACTGCCTCAGTAAGTTTTCATCTCTAGTACTGCATGAAACAAGTCAATTTGAACAAGTAGCTTCCTTGCAAAAAGTTTTGTGTTATCTTGTGCTTTAGGAAAGTTGGTATCCCAAAAACACTTGGACATCATTGACATAAGTTCTGACCACAGTAAAAATGTATACACTTGAAATGAATGGATATATTTGAAATTTTCAACATATCTTCACACTTGACATGTGARCACTCAGGTCTTGCATGGGCTAAGYCTATCTGCAAACGACTGAGAACACAAGACTGCTAGAAGCTTCAGTGCAAGGCAATGAAGACTAAGCATAAGGCAAGCTAGAGGCATGAAAACAATTCTAGATAAGTGTGTGGAAGTGCTAGTCAAAGACTTGATTCTCCTCCTTATGCTGTGAAGAAAGCCACATACTTCAAAACTTAATAGGTGAAATTAAAATTAAAAAGCTTCTAATAAGCTTAACCTTTTGCCTTGCCTTCAGTTCTGTAATATTTACTACAATGTTCATCTCAGTTCAGTCAATACTAACAGCTTCTTGTTATTGCTGTTTATTAGGTAAGAAAATAACTTTCTCATTCAGACAGCTATTTTAGCTCACCATAAAAACAGTAATAGCTTGTTCACTTTTAAAGATGATACTATTCTCAGGTGAACCCCATAAAGTTCTTAGCTAAAAGCTGTTCTGCTGGTTAGGAGTCATGTTTTCAAATCAAGKTATGTTTTTAGCACCTACGACTAACTTGTAAACTAACAATATGTGTAAAACTATGCCAGATCAAGTAAATGAGAAAATAAATGAAACTCTTTTTTTTTTCCAGTTACTGACTTCTGAGTGAGCATCAGTACTCTTAAAAAAAAAAAAAAAAAAAAGATTTGCTGTATAAAAATATAGGCAACTTATGTGTTAATATTTGCAAGCTTCACGCTTCACTTGAAATAACAGTAACCTACCCTATATCTATTCCAGGCATTTGCTGAGCTGATGCACTGACTTTTAAGAAGAAGTAAAAAAAMCAGTTGAGTTTAAGTTAAAAAGCTTACAAAACCTTATAGGTGGAAGTGTTGCATTTTAGCCACTGTCATATTTTAAAACAAAAKCAGTGAAAAGTTATACAATAAAGCTCTTTTTTTATAGAGCATTTATTTATGAGTTGTGTATGTAATCAGCATATGGTAAAATAATTTATTACATCTTTTTGGACTTGAGCTTTTTCAAGGGCTCTTACATTCAGGCCCATTTCCAAAGGGTTTATAAAAGTAATTCCCTACTGTTGCAGAAGGCCAGTAAAACAGCATCAAGAGGTGGCACGTTAGCTACTTCTGCTAAATTGATTCCTGTGGAAACAAGACAAATGTTTGTTGATGCAACCTTTCATTGTACTAACATGACACCAAAAACTCTGTTTTACAGAGGACTACTCCTGTGAAGTAACATTACTCTGATTTGTGTGGTCAATGCTATTAAGTTTATTACAGTCTTGGTCTAATAGCACAGTAGTTTGTCAAGGACTTAATATAGTGAAGAACAGTCATTTAAGTTCATTCTATCTGCTGTATAAAGTAAAGTACTCTGAAGATTCTCAAAGAAATAAACAAAATGATAATTTCTTCCACTTGATGCCATTAAGGAACAAAAGGAAACATTAAGAAAAAGGCATGATGTAAATTTACCTTACCTTTTTCCATCATTCCCTCCTATCCTCAAGTGCTATATTAGCAGTTCTTAGTTTGGAGGACAGGCTGAAATCATAGGAAAGCATATGAAAAAAGCAAAAAGCACTGCTCTGAATCTCTCTTACAATAAGTAAGAACCCAAAGTAGGTGGCCTTCAGTGCTATTAAAGGTTTGCCAAAGTATATTAGGTTGTCTAATATAAACTTCCAAAACAACTAAGCTAGCTGTCATGACCTGTCCTGAAGGTTTTGCCTATTATGTATGCGTGTGGAAAAAAATTAATTTCAGAGATAAAAAAACATTACTTGTGAGGCAGACTTCAATAGGGTACAGTTAAGAACTGTACTGTGAAATAAATCTGCTATAACAGATCAGTAAAAAAATTAAGGATTTAGAAAAGAACACAGTGAAAAAATGAGGTGTACCACTAAAAAACTAGCTCGGACACCAACACCTAATTGATAAAGTTTAATCTATCCAGAAACTTGAGATAAGATAAATGAAAGACCACTAGGTTTAAATATGTTCCTGCAGAAACTTCATCATTCMCAAATGAAAGTAACTGATTCAATTCTATGAGTTAAATGCATTTATATAAAAATAGTATTTCAGAGCTAAGATGATAAGTAGCTTGAAAACCCAACTGTTTTTAAGTGAACTGCTCGTATGAATTATACATACAACTCAGTAATTTCCAGCTTCAGAATTAAATTCATCATTGACTGAAGAAATCTATAAATGTCTTGATAATTTAGTGATTACAATTACATAAACATRTCTTACTTACCCAAAGTAATACTGAATAATTCCAATAATAATAATAAAAAGCTTCAGCTACGACTCTTGTTCATTTGATCCTATAATAAAATCCACCTGTAATAGTGAGACCAATAATACAGCCTAATAGACTTAGTAGGGCTTTTAGAGTTTTCAGTTATGGCAAAAAAATAGATACTCTAGTAATAAAAGAAACAAATAATGCTATATTACATCAAAAATTCCTAGGAAAGTTTTATGAAACTTCAGACTGGCTGCTTTCCCTAGCCATATCTGTAGTAACATGATTAATGCCCACATTGAAACAGCTACTTGAAAATATTTCCTATGTACATTTCTGAAATGCAAGAGTTTAATGCAACTCATAATAGAAACATGTTTTCTAATGAGTTCATTTTTATCCTTGTAATAATACATTATTATAGCAATTGTCTTAGAAGTTTGCTCTTTACCTAATTCACTAGTCTATCACATCAATTACACTTGTTATTGCACCATGGACTCCTACCTTATTCCATAAATCAAAGCCAGAAAAGCTATACAACCTGTTACCAAAGCCACACTGCAATATAAGAAGTTGGTGAATAAAGTAAATGAGTAACCTAAAGATTCAAAGCAAAAAATGCAGTGAAGACATTGCAAAGACATATTTTGTATTACTGCTGCTTCTACACAATGTGGGAGCAGTATCTGCCTTAAATTCCAAGTGAGATTTATGCTGCCCCTTGTTTYTCTTTGGAACGGTGTTCTGACTTCATTTGTCATCACTTTGGAATGCCACATCTTCCACTAATAGCTCTTCAAGATTTTCAGAGAATTGTATCCTTTTCTTGGGACTAATTTCCACTTGCTCTCCTTCAGTGTTTTCATTCTGAAATTTCAGCCTGGTAGTATAGTATTTCCTGGATCTTTACCAACAGAACAATCCAAGGATACAATGGAGGAGGCTGCAGCCTGTGTTCTGGGGGTTTCTTTAGCTGATGTACAAAGAGGGGGCCCACTGTGTGGTCTTGCAGCACGGAGTGGCTGACCCCGGTGTTCTGCTGGAGCATCCCGCAACTCCAGTAGAGCTCTCTCAACTGCTGTTTCAAGATACTTGCATACTTTTATTTTTAAATCCTGTTCGCTTGCATGTATCTGAATATTAAGATAAAAAAGGATATGAAAACATTTTAAATTATAGATGGCAACTAATATCAAAGAGACTACACCACTTTTTCTAAATCTTATTGAAAAGGAATCTGCAAAATTSACAAGCAAATTAAAAAGCTCAATTAAAATATATCTGTGCCCAAGCTTATTGACTCTAAAATAATTTATCTAGAATCTATGATCTCATATCTGTCCCATTTGTGACATATGCCATAACCTAGGAATCACTCAGGTTTATTCCATTATTAGTAGGAGTAATCAAATACATTGTACTTACATCCAAATAAGCATGAGAAATACAGGATTCCTGTGAAGCTGTTAGAATATATATATATATATATATGAAATAGTGTGTGTGTGTATATATATATGTAAGATATATATATAGAGAGAAAAAGAATATAGAAAATATATATGTAATGGCTACGTACTCATGAAAGGAGGACAAATCAGTACATTTTTTGATTAATTAATGCCAATGCAAATTCTAACCAAAAAGAGCAGGGGAAAAAAAGTCTCAGTTATTCAAACAGACAGATACTGGCTTTCTAGTTCACATATGTTCAATGTGGACAATTCAAAGAAAATATTCTTACAGGCAGCTTTTCACATGGCATTGRCATGGATGTAGAACCTGGATCCGGAAGGCCATTTGGGAATGAGTTTTCTTTAAAGGCTTTCATAGCTTTTGGTGACTGCTGTTCTGTAGAATCTGATGGAGCTATCGTGGACTTGCTAACTGATTTCTTTGTTTCATTGTCATGTTCTTTTTCTTGCTCTGCTTTCTTCAAGTTTTCCTTGTCACAGGAGAATACAGATGATTCTGATTCCTTGTATCCTATAGCAGGTGATGTTGAAGGAGTTGCTTCATAATGCTTTCCATGTTTCTCCTTTACACTTTCCCTAAATTTCCTAGAATTAGTTTGTTTTTCTTTCTTACTTGGCATACTTGTTAATATTCGACCCAGATGTTCATAGAATGGCATGGCATATTTCTTATGAGCCTTACTACCCAGTTTGTCTCTTGACTTCAGGTCAAGACTTCCTGATGACTTTTCTTTTTCCTCAGGTTCTGCCTGGGAAAAGGTAGATCTTGGACTATTTGCTGGAAAGAAGGGCTGTGTATTGCAGGGGTCTGTTTGAATAGTAGCATCACAAGCATTTGGAAAAGAAGAAAAATTCACTGCTTCAGATGTTTCTGTCTCATCATGGGTCTTCTGACTTAATGGTCTTTCAAAGTCTTCTTTTGACAGAGCTATTTCCCTCTCTTTGTCTTGATTTTCTTTTTCAAATGTATTAATTATTTTTTTAATAAAGACCATTAAACTATTTGTTTGTTTTTCATTATTTATGTTAACCACTTCATTAARTACTGGATCTCGAAATTCATCCTCACAAAGATCGTGCTTTTTACTTCTTGCTTCTGTATCACTACTTGCTTGAGTCTGCAAGTCACTCCCTTCATTTTTATGGAATATTTCAGCTTTCAAAATATTGTCTGTCTGATGGTCTTCTAAGGTGTTGCTTAAAACAAATTCTGAACTTGTTGCATCTGTTTSAAAAATGCTGTCTTTAGAATCTTCTGAGATTCTATCTGTAGGATACTTCAAATGTTTCATTTCTGAAGGTTCATCTTGAACATTTGGGTATAATAAAGATTTCAGACTAGGGCTTTGTTCTTCCTTGGGCAGCCCAGATTCGCTGTCTTCTAATTGTCCTCTGCTAGCTCTTAACAGACGTAAGTTCTCTTTTACCTTCCTTAATTCTTCTTTTGTGATTAACCCTATTTTTGCAAGTCTTTCAACAAGATGATCCTGAATTTTTTTGCTTAAAATTGATTTTAGATTCATAATTTCTCTTTCTGGTAGTAGCTCTAGAAGTAAGTTTTGCATACTCTCACTTACTGCAGATTTTCCTTTTATTATAGATTTTTTAGCTAGATTTTCACTACCATTAGCCTGGTCTATATCCACTAAATCTGTCCCTTGTGTCACTCCTTCTGTAAAGTTCAGTGAGGACAAACTCTCATGTACTTTCTTTAGTTTCTCTTCCATCATTTGCCCTGAAATTTTCTCTGTAAGATGACGCTGGAGAAATTTATTTACAAGTGGCTTTAGATTCATCATTTCCATTTCCAAAACCCTTCCTATAAGAGTATCTTGAAGAGTTTTGTTTGAAACAGATTTTACTTCCAGTTCTGAAGGCTTCTGCTGGTCATGATCTTGTCCTGCCCTAGGCAACTCCGTCTCCGCATCTGTTGGCAATCTGACACTAGTGACATCCAGGGGTGTGTTCTGTGAATCTTCTCCTAATTTTGTTTTGGAAAGTCTTTGAGATAATGGAGATTTAAGATTTATTGTTTCTGTTTTGGTAGTATTTCCCTCACAACTGTCTTCTTTCTCAGGTAAATCCATTGCTGTATCTACTAACTGCATTCCTTTTACACTTTGCAAAGGGATCTTTTGACATTCACATTCTGCATCAGTCCCATTGACTAATCCAGTTTCTGAAAGTCTCTGAAAACAATGATCTTGCAGGTCACAACTTAAAGCTTTTATTACTGATATTTCCATTTCTGATGGAAATTTCTGTTTCCATCCATCAGAAGAATCTGTTTCATGCTTTGGTCGTTTCATAGCAACATTTGGTAGAACGGAGTGTTGATGTTTATTTTCTAACTGTTCTTCTCCTGTTAACCTTATTTCCACAAGCTTTTCTACAGGAAACTCAGACTGATTCTGATTCAAAACATATCCAAGACTTTTTACATCTGTTTTTTCTGAAGTGCTCTCATCAGTATTGCAAGATCTGCCAGCAGATTCTGTCTCTGAAACCACTCCCTCCTGAAACCCCTGTGCTGATAAAACCTGGTGCTTCTTTCCTAATTCTAAATCTGGGATGATACTTCTTTCAAAAAATCTCTCCATAAGATGATGCTGTGGGTTTTGAGTTTCAATGGATTTGAGATTAGTGGTTTGTCCTTCAGCAAATGAAATGTTCTGTTCATCATATATGCTACACTTTGAAGCCACAGGTGAGGTACCTGTAACACTCTGCTGTTTCTGAGATTCCTTTCCTACTTGTCTTGTGGCTACTGCTGCTTCTGAAACTTTAAAAACTTCCTCAAGGTTTCTGCCTAAGACAGATTTCAGGATTATTATGTTGATAAATGCGTCTACAAGAGATTCTTCGAGAACTTTAGCTAAAGAAGGACTTAGATGTAACATTTTTGTTTCTGAACATGGCTGTTCTTGTCCTATCGCAAATACATCTCCTTCTATAGCTAAGGACAGTAATTCCTTGTCATTTAATGAGGAAAGTTTCTCACATTCCTTCTCTAATTTTACAGAGATAACGGAAGATGAACAGTGATCATTCTTGCTTGAAGTATTAAGTAAAATCTTTAAATCTTCTGTTGAAGCTGTTCTGAAAGATGGGTCATAGTCTTCTTCCTCGGTCCCCTCAATCTCTTCTAAAAGATCAAAAAGAGGCACCACTTCATCTTCTTTCTTTCCATTTAACGGAACAGCTTGTGATCTATCCACAGGTCCCAAAAAAGGTTCAAACTTGTCCTTCCCTGGAACAGCTGCCTTAAACTGTAACATAAATATGCAACTTGATTCAGAGGTTATTATTTTCCTTTTTTTCAAACAATATTTTAGTATTACATACAACCTGAAAAAAAATTCTCAGAGTACCCAAATGCATAAACAATACAAATGTTTTATAAAAAAATAAACTCCTATAAAATTTCTGGAATTTTATTAAAAAATTCTCTTTGTAAAGAACTGTTTGAATATTAACTGTACAATACTTCTGTGCAATAAGTATTTACTCTCATTCTACAAGTGGCACTCCTGAGTATGGAACCATTAGCATGTGACACTGGAAACCTAAATTCTTGCCATCAGCATATGACACTGGAAACCTAAACTCTTGCTCATTTATGCAAAGTGATTTATCTTCCAAGTAGCCTAAAGTAAGCCATAACTGCTTGGAATAGAATCTGTGGGCAATATATGATTAGCCAATGACATTCTGGTTCTCCAGCCAAGCATTTATAGGGTGTCTGAACATCATCCTCCAACTTGTGCTGTTTATAGAGCTTCTGGAGAAGGACACAGTCTATTTCCACTGTAAGGATCAGACTGAGAAATTGTGTTAGCTAGGGAGGAATCTGAAGTTAGAGAGGCTTGAAAAAAACATTGCACACATTTACAATATAGAAATAATGCAGTTCACTGTGTAAGGGGAAATGGGAATTTATTTCTTTTTCCTTGGATTTCCTGTTTAGCTTGGAGCTAAACAGGAAAGAAAAAAAAAAAAAAGAAAGAAAGAAAAAATAGCGAATAGAGAAGAAAAAAAGAGAGAATACATCTCTCTTCACATTAAGAAACGAGTCAATCCTCCTTGCAGGCTACAACTTAATTGCAGATCTTTCACCTGCAAAAGGCCTGGGGGCAAAACACACACACACATACTGAGATTAGGGGCGCAGGCTACTAAATAGCCGAGCACAGTGAAAACCTCTGATGGAACCTAGTAGCAACAGAAGTCTTCGCTAATGTACGCACAGTGCCAGAAGAGACCAATAAACTTCGAGTCTCAAAGAGCTAATTCATCAATGAACGATACCTGGCATGTTCAATCACCCAAGTCCATGAGGACCCTAGTTCTGGAAGTCCACAAGGTCAATCTAGTTTTTCATTCAATACTTCATATCTGAATTTGACATTGCTTTTGTATTTGAGGCTTGAATTTTCACTGTCTAAGCACTTTAAATTATTTTGTAAAATGCTAGCATGAGTTTTCCAAACTCTGCACACCTCTGAGAGCTAACATGGAAGTCCCGTACATCATTAAGTAGCCAGAGGAAATTTGGAAAGATACTGTTGGACCCATCATTCTGTCTTGCCTATACTCCAAATTATTTAATTTTTCCTAAGGACACTTTATATTTTCCATGAACTTTGACTGATCAAGTGCTGTTTCCACAGATTTGTGGCATAAGAAATTCTACTTCCTGACAGAAAAAAATGCATTTGCAAAAATATTTGGGTCATTTATAGTCTCTCTCATCACCTGCGTAAGACAATCCACTCCTAAAGTCCGTGTGTTCTGGACAGGGTGAGGACATCCCCTCACCAATACTGGAAGGCACACAGAGCATTCAGCAGCCCAAAGTTATATGCTCAACTATATCATTAAACAGCAGTCCAGTTTTCAGTGCATTTGCTGGCTTTCAACAAGCAAATGACATTTTAATGACTAACCACCACCAAACACTAACAGTGACTTCACACGATCAGGAAATGCCAGAGTTTGGAAGACAATGACAAATGTGATAAAGCAACAGAAAAAAAAGAATTTTAGTGGTTAGACTGAAAGACTCTGAACAGCGTCTTTGCTTAGTAACCCAGCTGCTCCCTGGCATAAGTTATCCTCAATGCACAAAACGTAGCAGATTTCAAGACAAGACCTTAAAGATATTCRCAATATTATGAAATCTTCTTAAAGGAGTAACTGCTATACTACATAGTTTTATAAAAAAAAGTAAAAAATAATTTTGAATTCAAAAGTAGAAAAAAAAATTTCATGTCATCTACGATATAAACTATTGCCACAAGTACAGAGAATTGCTTGCAGCTAAGCCCTGTTCTAGTTCAGTAAGGGTTGGGAGTGTTTAACATTTGAAATGAATTAAAATACAAGATTTTAAGAATCTCATTTCTATGTTAATCATCATGTTTCAGAGATCAATGTGGTATATTTAACTGGTATGCTCCTGAATACAATACAACGTACCTCTGTTTTGTTCAAAAGCAAAGGCAATTTTTTGGCAGATTCACCTGGAAAATAGTAAAAAAAAGCAAATAAATTCCTCCAAATTCACACACTATAATACACCTAAATTGTTTTTTTGGACACTTGTAAAGCTACATGTAAACAATTTATCCAATGAAACAGATATTTTCAAATTTTCTAAGTATTCATCTAAAGAGTATTTATTAAAAATGCACAACAGTGCAAGTTCCAATGAGCAGAGTTAGGAAATATATTTTCTAACTACTTTATATCAGCAACTGCTTGAATGAAATATAACACGTAAAAAACAAGAATGAATAATGTAGTCTAGTTCAGTGCATTAGTCAAACCTGCACAATATGCAATATTGCTCTAGTTTCTTGAACTCTGCTGCATTAAACACTGTTTTTCTTTTATTTAGAAATCAGTAACTGCAGATAGAAGAAAAACAGGAGGAGGTTACCTGATTTAAGATTATCAACTATTTTTGAAACCTCGGTGGAATGCACCACTTCTGAAATATCAGATTCTGTAGCCTGTAAGAAAAACAAAATTTCTAATCTATCTTCATTGCTTTGTGTAAAAAAGTAACTGTTTAGTATAAATGAACCAAAAGAATTAAACTGCTAAAATAATACACCAGAAATGCCTATTAGGCATTGTACAGGATATAGCATCCTAGTTTCAGAAAGGTTTATAAGAAAGTTTCTAAGATGGACACTGGACACTTTAAAGTTCTACACTACTCTAATTCTTTTGCAAAAATTTTACTGAAGTGTCCTTCTAATGACCTTCTCTTCTAACTGCAACTTTGACAAAAGTTACACTTCTCCACTGGAAAGTCATTCACAAGTGTCGTAAGCTCTTAAGAAACTCCTTTTCAAGAAATTCTTTTCAAATATTCATTTTTGAAACAAAGAATGGACACTTCAATTCAACTTACTGCTACTGCTGCTACACAACTGAAAAATTGTACATTCTTCTACTTGATTACATGCACTTGTATCGCTAAATAATTTTTAATTTTCTTGACAATTTCTGTGGCACTTTCTAATTGGTTTTCCTTTTCAAAGGCCACAAATTTGCCTTGACTGTTTGAAAAATATCCAAGTAAATTTTGTATAGACCTTCTTTTCCGRAAGTGTAGATATTTCACTCAGTGCTGGAAGAGGAAGAATTTCTTCTTCAGGGCATTCATGTTTAACGGCAGTAAATGGATCCTCTTCTTCAGTTTTCAATATCTGCTCTGGATATCCCRCAGACTGAGGAGAACCATCTTCCAATTCATTCTGTAAGTAAACTATTATTGTTGTTTTCTGATTTCTTAACATCGATTTAAAATAGATATGATAAAAAATAGGATTAAAGTAAAGCAAGGAATAAAGTACGACACTTCTAAAAGGTTCAACATTAACTTTGCCAGAGAAGTAAGAGGCACTTTAACTTAAACCCACTCAGGCTGGGAGATGCTAAAATGCTAGTGAAAAGCAGTTAAATGCAGTCACCTTAAACTTGGCATGGTGCATGATTACTGCAGTTTAAATTATTAGAAAGACACATTAACTTCTGGGAATTTTTAGCACTGTAACAAAACAAAGCTTCACCTACGCTGCAGARAAAAAAAAAAAGAACAGAATTTGCAATACTGTAACAATAATGTGCAAAATAAAGTTGGATCTCTTCCTCAAACTGGAGTCAAGATAGCGCTTACACACATTCAGTCCTGACACAAGCAGAAACAGTTTCTTTAGAAGATGGCCTTGTGCTGCTGTTGATGATGAAATGAGTGGAAAAAAAATCAGAAAGCATTAAAACATCTCTGAAATATATCTTGAAAAACTTTTGTTTCCTATACAAGTGGTAATACCGTTTGGAAAGCTTATTTCAAGAGACAGTATTTACCTGTCTAACTAAAAGAACACAAACTTAGCTTTTTTAGATTAAATAGGACTCACTGAAAAAAAAGATATTTTCAAGATATGCCTGAGTTCTCCATTTAACAGTTATCTAATGTTAGGGGTACTTAAGGGCTGAATCACAAAACTGTACAGGCTAATGTGTTCATAGAATATGAATTTTAATACCATGATGATTGTAACTCCATAAAGAATTTTTTGACCTATTATATTAGTTATTCTGAAACCACCAAGATTCTTTTTTTTTTCCCCTCTGCAAGGCCTTTGATACATTGCAATTAAGCATACTGAGTGTTAGTACAGATATGACTCTTATTGATTAAGACCAAAAATCTGGAGATARGAATAAAATTTAGCCAAGACCACCACATCAAATTATTTTTTATGCACTGACTAGCAGACGTAGCTGTCTGACAACTGCTTTTAATGGTAAATGTTCCAAATATTACCATAGAATATTCAATATGCACTGAATTTCAGTCTCCTTGCACTAAAAGCCAGGAGTAGAAAAGCTTTTGTCTCGCAGTGCAAGAACAAGTTTCAACTTTTACAATATTCATCACAGAATCCCTGAGTTCAGCTGATGACATGTATGTCCTTTATTATGTCTTCCATGTGATCCTGTCTTCCATCACAGTTCCCATACAAAGAAAGAAATYGTGTGTAATTAGCAGGAAGAGTAGGAACAATCCTGTCTGCAAATCAGGGGAGCTGATTGAAGACCTCCTGGTTCTTGGTACAACAGTTACAAGATACTGAATATATGTTGCACCATTTATAAAGAAACACTAACACAATATGCTGTGAAAATTAAATGCTTTTTATAATAAATGCCTTTACCTCTTTTTCAGGGATCCTAGCTAGCTGGTAATCAGCTACAGAAGAAAAGAGAAAAATCATCAAACATTTCTTTGGCTTACTCTATAAAAATATCACAATTTCAACTATAAAAAAGTAATTTGTTATGGATGAGTTAAGGTGACATCAACAATCTACACAAAGGAAGTAAAAAAACAATTTACTTGGAAAATTTCCAACTCTAACTAGATCACTTAAGTCACTGTTTCAAATAAACTAATTCATAGAATTTCATCTAAAACTAATAAAATGACTAATATGCTTATTAAATATTTTTCACCTACTTATAATAATGTTATATTTTGAAGCTCTTACTATGGCAAAACATCAGTTTCTTGTTGCAACTGTTTTCTTTTCATAGCTTAACCATAGCCCAAAATGGTTACTAATAATTCATATATTCACAGGATAGTAGATTACACTGTTTCTGTCAATTTTCTATGCGGCATACAGCCAGCGCCTCTCAGTACAAAGTCTGTACATAACCTGTACAATTTTAAGGTTCCTTTCTTTTGGCTAGGGTAAATTTAAGATGTTCACTGTAGGCTTTCTGTAATTTTATTGGACACTGACTTACTGTAAATAGAAACACAGARCTCTGTAGATACTTGCTTGGTATATTATTTTACAAATATCTTTCTGTCAATTGATGTTCCCTAGCTGGAAACTATCAGCAAAACCTTGTTTTGATAGTGATACATATTCATAGTTTCTAAGAATTTGTTAATTCAGCAATTCAGATATTGATTAATCAATCAATATCTGTAAAACTGCCTTTCATTCACCTCCTGGCCAGATGACTGTTCATATAAGTTAACATTTCCTACTTGCAAGAAATACAAGCTGTAGAGCACCACAATTTAGAATACATCTTCAGCTTTACTATAAGTATGCCTTTTCTCCATAGTTCAAAGTTCAATACAGACTAGTTACAGATAACCAGAAAGCAGGTACACATTTATTTTCAGTGTCAAAGGTTAAAATGAGCAGTATTTCAGATATATATGCAATATAAAAATTCTCCAAACCTGAAACATCAGGAAAAGCTGGGATGTTTTCTTCATCATCCTGGTTTTCAAATAACTGCTCAGAATGATATGCCTAGAACAAGAACAAAATTAAGTTATTTTGGGGTACCTTATGCTACCAAAGACATGATCTTTATTGAACAACTTAAAGATTTTGTAATCTTTAGGAGGTATCACTCTCAGATGGAAAAATGTTGTAATAAATCWGTACAGTAATGTTCTATTATTTCTTTGGATAAATTAGAAGAGTTACTGCATGTTATTACTATTAGCTCAATTTGAAATCAGGTATCCACCAAACACACAAAACGCCTGACAGCACAAGTAGATCAGGTAGGGGCACAAGAAGGGGGCAAAAGTTATCAATATAGTAATGTAGTAATATGTATGTATAGTATCAATATAGTAGAAGACAACARCAGCAAAACAACAAAAGCAAACCCTTATAACGTGCAACATTGATAACACACTTTCATTTGGTGCAGGAGAAGCTAACTACAGTTTCTCCTTAGAAGTATATTATCAAAATGAAAAGTTACAACTTCTCATAGTTGTAATTACCCTACTCATTTTAAATCTCAGTGTAAAAAGTCCCTTATGTCTTACAGATATGTTAGACTGCAGTTTAGAAAGCTGCAAGTTAACACCCTTTCTCAGGTGTTACCTCAGGTATTTATTAGGTGTCAGGAACCATTCTAGGTTCAAACATTTATCATTCTGCTTTTGGACATGCAGAATTCAGCTGYATGTATTTAAATAAATGAAACATTTGGTTGATGATGAAATATCCAAATATGGATTTGTATGCTGTAGTGAGTTATGCTTAAACTTAAAACTGAAAACTTAAAAATAAATCCTTGACTAAGAAGATATGGAAATTCAGAACAACAGTACCAAAAATCTACACTCTGCTGATTTCCAATTTGATCAAAGAGTCAGACTACAAGCCGCATCCACAAGTCATTGATATGATGTTCAGAAATGTTTCCAATCACATATTCCCTGACAAAACTGAATCCAGTAGAGGCAATTTCATGGATCAGACTGAATTCCATATACTGATTCAACAACAATAGCAAAAAGACCAACAGCAGTAAAACATATACATAACAGTTTTCAAAGTGCTTTTTAGTTACTGTATTCGGTTTTGCTATCCTTTGTGGTCCTGTCTTTAGCACAAGGCGATCTAAATATTCTCTCTTTTCCTGCCAGGTTTTCAGGCTATCATACTCATTTAGCATTTTTTCCAGGCTGCAAAAAAAAAGTTCATACATTTATTTACGGGGTTTCTGGGGCTATCTGCTAGGGACAAAATAAGTAAAAAGCTAAAGAGCCACAAAACTTAGACCGAAGCTTTCAGGCTTATCAAAACTAACACAGAGCTACAGTGAGTATAGTGTTATGAGAAGTACAATGTAAAGTTATTAAWTTTTTTTAAAAGTCCTTTCCAATGACTTGTGTCATGGGTGGGTTTCTTTCATGACTTATAAGATTCAAATACCAGTAGAAATTCTTCTTGTAACTCGGTCATAATTTTTGAAAACCACTTTTGAAAACCTATAAACAATAACAGTATAAAAGTATAAATCTAAACTTAGTACTTGTGTATTACTGAAAACGCGCATTTTCACACATTTTCTTTTAATGATAATTGCCAGCTCCAGCAGAGCAACTGGGTATCCCCATTCTGCTATCAAATAAATCCTCCATTGACTGTCTATACCAGAACAGTCATTGAGTTACATTGCCCTGTACTAGTGATACAGCACATAATCTCAAGAATCTTTTTATTTGAAGAAAAAAAAAAAAAACTACTGCCCTCTCTGATATAAATTTAGCAAACAAAAATGTACAACACTGTTGCTATAGCTGCAACTTATCCCAGATTTTTTTCAGAAGAACTAATTGCTTTAATCCATGCCAACAAGAGTTTTCTTTCACTGTGAGATAGAACAGCTGAAAGATATTGTCTCACAATTGTTACAAAGTTTTTCCAAAACAAGGCAGGGTACCATGAAGACAGAAAAGAGCCCTTTTCTATGCAAGAATCTGGCCTATTTAAAATGCACTAGCTGATAACAAAATGCACCTTGCCAGTATCCAGGGTAACTTCTCTACCCCAAAATAAAAAACAAATTCCGAAGCTTAAATAAGGAGAAACTAGTTTCTTGCCTTGTTTGTGCTGACAGTTCTTTGGTGCCTTCTGGAAGGGTTTCCTCTGAAGAAATATCAGAGACAGCAGGTATCTCCTTGTTATGGAGAGTAATTTTTGCATATAGATATGGAGGCAGGAATGAAGCATATCTCTCTGGTTCTGCTGAGATGTCATTACTATCACGGGGAGAAAAAACCCAAAACACTCCACAGTAATTTGAAATGTAATCTATGTACAAATACAATTGCCTTTACAGTGGTTCAAAATCACTTGGTAATTACCTGGACTTTACCCTGGCATATAATTTGACATATCAGGATATTTTTGCAAGGAGAAATGAGAACTGAATAGTATGAAATGATTGTTCTCTACATGAGAGAAAAAACCCCACAGTATAACTACTCACAGAATCCTCAATGTACATCATGAAATTATAATAAAAATAAATCAAAATATAGCAAATAATACACCAGAAAACCTACTTTTCTCAAACAGGTAACCTGTGTTTGATTTTTCTCATGTTTAAGAAAAATTGTTCTGCAGTTTTGTTTAAGTCATCCAACAAATGCCACCTAAAAATAATTCCCTTAACCTGTTCCAATGGATGAGTTTCAAGACCTTCCCAGGTTCAGATATGAGAGCACTGGTTTCTCTTTCATAGTCTTTCTCCCTTTCCACAGTCTAAAAGAATAGATTTGGTGTTTAGTGCACTGGCAAGCAGAACTTCAAGTAGCAGGGCAAACCAAAACAATGCATTACTAGCATACTACCAACCTTGTCTCCATAATCCTCCTTCCATTAAAACAGCTGTTAAGTGGGCCTCATATGAGTGGAATGATCAGCATCCTATTACAATATTAATCAACTGATCTATCTGACTTCACAGGGAAGCACATTCTTGCATATTCTCCTGCAATTCTTCTCAGTTGATAAACATGGATATTCACCAAAATGCATTTCTAAATGCACAGTAAGAGTATGTTTTCTGTAGGGCTAGGCAGAGGTTAGATTTAGTCTGGAGCCAGAAGAAATTTTACAGAAACTACAAAGACGTCCACAAAGACAATGAAGAGCTACACACTGAGCAGGGCAAAACAAAGTTACTTTCAGCTTTCACAGAAAAAGGGAAGGAGGAATTACAGAGGGATAACAAAATAACAGAGAAATATGGGATGCAAATGGAAGARTAGTATTCAAACAATGTGACTCACAGCTACCATATTCCTGTGGTGATATGCAGAAAGAAATGCTAAGATTTCCACTACAGAGTGGAAACCTAGAGCAAATTATCATGTGTAGACTTATTTGTTTAGGGAAAAACACACAAGGACGACAGGATAACAGTAACAGCAGCAAGAACAGCAAGAACATGAACCCAAATGTGTAAAATACTAAAAAGTCACATCAAAAGAAGTSTGAAACTTGCAAGAAGACAAAATAGTGGGATTTAGGCTGAAGAAAAAAAAAAGTTTGGAAGTTGTAGACAAGAATTTGCAGCTGATTCATATTGCACTTGAGAAAACCTAACTGTACAGGCTTGTCAATGGGGAGTTGCATCCAAGAAGTCTTAAAAAAAAATCTTTTACTTTTTTTCCCTCTGCACTGAAATAACCTAGCTAAAATTTAATGTGAGAAGTCAGAAGAATTTAAATCAAACAAAGAGACAATTCCCAAGTACCTGTAAGGATCTGTTCCGTCCTTAATTGGTGGTGGTCGAGGAAACATAGTAGGGTCTATAGGCCTTTGAAGGTCTGGATTACTCAACTACAAAACAAAAAACACTGTTGCTCCAAACCATCACAGCCTTTAATAAAAAGAGTACAATCCCAACAGTGTAAATCAATATCTCCAAGATAATCCATCTGAAAAAATAAGCAGTGGAATTTCAGGACCCATTGATCATTCTAAGGAAAAAAAAAAATGTTGTTTAGTAAAGTAAAATAAAGCAGCAATTGCCTTAGAGAGACAATTATCAGGGACCAATTGATCCTGACCAAAACTGACCTGGGGCCACAGGACAGGGACCACAAGAAAAGAAAAAAATAACACAAAAAATGAAAAATAACCAACAGAAAGAGTGCTCCTGAATAAATTCTAGAAGAAAGGCTCTAGAAGAGCAAGCAGCATCTTAGATTTTCTTCCAACAGAAGCAGTGGGATCAAAATGTGTAAATATTCTGCAGGTAGAACTTGATGAGTTTTTGCAGAGATACCACCACCACCAGAAGCAGATGTCTTTGGATACAACAGCCCACTAACTGCCTCCTTTCCATCACATCCAAACTGAAGAAAGGGATCGAGACCTGAGGTGAGTTGCCATAACCAAGGCATCCATAGCAGAACATGAACTTTACTTCAAGTAAACAAAAGACCTGGAAAAAAAAAGTTCAATTTACTACTACAATCTGTTAATCCTTATGACAAGCATACATACAGGCATGTTCTACAGTAAACAATTGCAAGAATTGTAAATTTTTGTAAATTTTATTTTTTTCCTTGTATCATTGTATATATTTTTTATTCAGGATAGGAAACCTATCCTGAGGAGAGGGTTCAAAGAACTGACCAATACAGGCTTTCTTAATACTACAGTAATGTAAACAAAAACTAAATGAACCATCAAAACAATTAGTTTATACTCCAGTGTGTATCCAAGCTTCTTGCAATATTGTTTATACATTTAGAATACATGCAATGTAATACAAATATGCATATACAGCTGTGGTTTACATCCCATGCTTAGAGCTCTACACTACCCCTCTTAGGTAACTGCCTATTTTAGTGAAAATCCCTTTCTTCTCCTTCCCTAGTTTCTGTATTTCAGACAAAAGAGGGTTGACTAACCTGTTTTGCTCAGAGAGAGAAATTACAGCCAGAGCCAACAGACTTTGCTCCTGCCAATATCTTTCCCTGAGGTGTTAAAGAAGGTAGCAAGTTGGCCTAGGAAACCTTATGAAGTTTGGTGGCTAGATGTTGAGGATACACTAGTTCAGTATATGCTCAGAGGATTCTGGTTATACTCTCTATTTGCACAAGAGTCCATTTCAGAGTACAGTGGCTCTCACCTATTCTCTGCAGAAAATCTAAGTGCTGCTGTGCACTGTCACATCATCTCTGCCCTGAACTTCCTCCAAAACAGTATGCATTCAAATCTGTAAGTGGGTCAGTCCTTTAATGGAAACACACCTGGACTAAGAACTGAAAGCAAGTAAGGCTTTTCTTGTTAAACAGCCAGCAACAAAACCTTGTCATCAACATCCAAGCAAGTTCCTCAAATAAGAGATGTTAGATGGACAAGACTAAACACACCTTGGGTTCCTGGTACGTAAACATTATAGCCCCACTGTAACAATACTGATAAATATTATTGGGTCCACAGACAATTCTCTTGCATTGTTCTTTGCTTTCTGTTTACTCCTCTTGAACATTACAGCACAAAGTTTGATAGTTCTGAATGTAGTTAAAATTATTCTGCAGAGACAATGTGCATTCTCATAAACTACTCTCCAAATCATGCCAAAGTACCCTACCAGATCTCGGTTCTTCATGGGACATGTTGCGGTGCAGCAGCCTCTCTACAAAGTGAAAAACAAGAAAGGAGGAGATGCACAAGCATATAGATACAGCATATACAGACCATCATCAAGGATATGAAAAAGCTCTAATTACAAAATGGAACCTAAAAGTGTTTCAAAGTTACTTAGTAGTTAAAAACAGAGCATAATTCTTGTTTGCAAAAGCATTTAGATAACAATGCCTTCTGGCATGACTATAAACATCCACAACTTTTCACATCAGATAATTTTATTAAAAATTACTGTTTTATTATAGAAACACCGAAGTGTGGATTTTTTTAAACACTGTTCTTTTTTCGTCACCATAAATCAATACAGAAAACTACAGGTCTTGTTCTAAATGCACAACAATGTTAAGCTGTTTTCCTTTATGCTGCTCCTCAGACAAACACTAAACAACTGTCCTTATCACTACCTTAATGATTTCATAAAGGTGCACTGTTGCACGTGCCAGCAGCCTTGGCAAGTCTCTCTCCATTTTAACTTCTACTAACTCCAAAAGAATTAAATTCCGTTCATCCGATGCTCTCCTTGGAACCTGCAAGTTAAAACATAAGGGAACTTGCATCTTATCATAACATTGCAACACAAAACTAAGACTGTTGCAGAAAAGAACAAGCCTTGGCAAGCTGACATACATGCTATAGCTGCTACTGTCAGATATGATAGGAACATACAAAAGATAATAATGCTGAAGACTGACCATAATTCAGCAAGCTTGCCTTAGATCTCTGGGCACACATAAATCATTTCTTGGTCAAAATACACACCATATGTGCTTAGTTTTTAAAAAGAAGCATTAAGATATATATATATATATAAAAGGGAAAATAAATTAATTCCAAATAAAGCAAAAATCAGCTTTATTATTTAAACTGTAGAACCTTACTCTCTCGAAGTGATGATGTAAAGTAATTCTAATTAAAATCAACTTATCTTGCTTTTCTCTGACAGGAAAACACCACAAAACAAGTGTCTCTGCTTGAGGAAGAACATTCCCTAAAAAGGACAACTATTCAAAAGAAAAAAAACTTCTCACTATACCTCTACAGGGAAGTATTTCTCATTTACAAAATCAACCACCACATCATTTCCTTGTCCATCTTCTGTCCGTGCTAATAGTTCTAGATCTGTGCACTTCATGTACTCATTAATACTAATGCGAATCATCACCCAAGTGTTTGGCTGGAAAGTGTCTGCAAGTTTCTAGTTCAGGAAACATATATTACATGTATTTGTAATGAAATTATAGGAGGTTAGGTATCCTTGTTAATAGTGTCTACTGTCAAAATAACTAAAATTGTACTTCAGCATTCCATTTTCTGCATTATGTCTAAACAGTTTCCTCTCAAACCAGAAAACTGATTATTTGACCTCACTGGCCCAATTTGGAAGTATGATTTACAGGAGGATTCATCTGCCCTATAGGCAGCTTAGGCTGCCTATACATTCCATGCAAGGAAATAGGCACCTCCTTACATAAAAGATATCTGGGCCAAATGCAGGAGCCTCAAACGAGGCTGGAAAACTGTCGCCCAGTCGCCCCGGTCAAAATATGCATTCCTCTGCACTTAATTTCTACACTTAATTTCTCAAACTTCTTTCCTTTAAAAAAAAAATTGTATTTGTGAGAATGCAGTCTTCAAAATTTCTTGTACTAAATTTCATTATTGCTTTCAAGCAAGTAGAATGCTGCCTCTAATTATTTGCCAATGTTTTCAAATAATTAGAAAAAAAATCTTAAGATAGTTTTATTACTTTTATTATTTTATCACTTTAACTAGATAGCATCAGAAGTGATGGGAGAGTATTCTATTGCCACACTGAAAAAAATACAGTGCCTAAGCTATAGGATTTGCTGCAGTAAAGTTTTAAGAAATTGAATGTTATAAAAACTTGACTTCCAAATAAATTCCAAAGACTGCTGTGAATTGTTCTTATTTTACAGTAAAAATATGCACCAAAACGGCAAAAATATTTAAAGTTTTAAAAATACTGCTTGAAGTTCTTGGGTTTTCCTCTATGTACTGTGATTAATAGCACACGCAGCTTTGAAACTATTCAACTTCTTATGACTAATTTTCTTAGTCTCTAGTCATACAAAGTACAATCTGCATAACAGAATCTTAATCATTACTAACACATACATCTCCCCCCTTTTTTTTTCAAATAGCCTAAAGATGATATTTAGCAAAGAAAGGCCTTTTTGGAGGCTTTGCTTATGATTGCTGCAGGACAAGGATTCACTAAGTCATATCTAATTAATCTGGGAGCCTTCTACGATGGGATGGCTGGTTTGGCGGAGAAGGAGAACAGGGAATGTCATCTGCCTCAGCTTCAGGAAAACTTTGACACCATCTCCCATAATTGTTAATATCACCCTCCTGGGTAAGCTCAGGATGTGCAGATTAGACGAGTGAGTCAGCGAGGTGGATTGAGAACTGGCTGAATGGTGCCGTCATGCAGAGTCCGTCAGTGGAGATGAAGCACTGAAACCACCTGCCCTGAGAGGTTGTGGGACTCCATCCTTGAAAATGTTCAATATCTGCCTGGGTGCCATGTGCTCTTGACGTCCCTGCTTGAGCAGGGGTGGGGTTGGACTAGATCATCTCTAGAGGATTCTTCCAACCTCAACCATTTTGTGATTCTGTGAAGACATCCCTCACCACAACTATTCATTAGTACATGTAAATATGCACAAAACTGCAGAGTGTGCTGTTCCATACTGTTACCCAGCATATCCTGAAGTATTACCAGTATCAAAATTTGGGGGGGGAGGAGTATAGTTTGAAAAAGGATACACTTTGGTGTAAAATCTTTGCACTTCTTCACATGAACACCCAAGCAGCCTCTCTAGAAAAAGAAAGTAAATCAAGTGGTAAACTACTCTCAGCAGAACACTTAGATTTCCTTTGTTCAGAAGGGTGATCTTACAAGACTAATTTGCAGAATCATTTACAATAGCATGCTTGCATTGTAGAAAGACAAAATCATTCTTTTCCTTCCTGAAAGAGAAAAAACACCTATTTCAAAAAGTATCTTTCAGGATGTTTGCAAGAGCAAAGTATTAATGGCAAATTTTCAGAATGAAAAATTGGAGAGGCAGTCTCCTTTTAAAATACAGTTATACTTCTATGATTGACAGTATTTCAATAATCAAAGACAACAAAAAGCTAAATAATGGAAGCATGGAAGTCTATTTTAAAAGGAAAGGCAACCTAAGCTGTAAAGCATGGTACATTCTTCCTGCAAAGCATTTGGAAAATGGGCATCCCATATCCAATAAATTGAACAATAAACTTTCTTATCTTTAGCTACAAATGCATCCCCACTGAAAGGAAAATAAAGATACACTCAAGTACACTGAGATTTAAATGACTATGGTTGCTTCGAATAGACGGAATCTTGGAAAAGATGCTTTAAACTTTGACTTTATAGACATTTTAATAAAACATCTCTACCTCTCCATTTATTTGGTAACTACGACCAATTCTTCATTTGACATAGTATCAGGTGACAAACAGTGACTTAAAAAACAAGAGTCACTTAAAAATAGTGACTGCAATTTTAATGAAACTTGGGCTCTACGTGCAAGGCAGCTGGGGGGCTTGGGCTGTGGCGAACCCACTCGCTGGGACTGCCAGGTCTGCGCTGCAGCTGCCACAGAGGCAGCCCTGCAGAAGCAGCGCTGAGGTACATGGCACGCATACCGGTTCTCTATAGGGCTCTAGCTTGTCATCTCGTTGCTCAGTTTGTTCATCAGCTGGCTTCAGCAGCTACCAAAGGGAAGAAAAAATGTTTTGCAGTTTTAAGAACATAGCCAATACAACAATTTCTTAACTAACCCCGAGTTAGTATTATTACCCCCCAAAAAGGAAAATGCCCCTGGGAGCCCCAAAACACCTAAACAAACTGCAGGTTCCCGCAGCTAACACACATTGGCTGCACCCAGCCGCACCTTGGCGAGATTCTTTTTAAGCCTGGATCCCCGCGACTTTAAGTTGAGCGAGGTGAGGGACGCCTCGGGGGAGCTGCCGGACCAGGCGCCCAGGAAGGAGGAGGTGCTGGACGCGGGCCGGACGCCGGGCTGCTCCGCCTCCCTCGGGCCCGAGCGCGCCATGGCGGCCTGCCGCTCCCGAGCGGCCTGAGGCGGCCTCGGCGTCGCCGCTGCCGCTCGCGGCGCCGCGCGCAACAAAGGGCGCCGAACGGTGGCGCGCGCGCCACGGGGGGCGCCTAATGGCTGCGCCCCGGCGGTTGGTTTGCCGATTAACCGCGCTCGTTGTGGCGGTTTACGAGCAACGGCCGGCGGAGCAGGGCGGAAGGAAAAGGCGCTAGTACAAAGTGCCTGCCCCTAACCGGCGGTGCAGAGCTTGTTTATCACATACAATGTCACCCTCGGGAAAAAAAAAAAAGATAGACTGCTTTATTCTAAACATTCTAATGGTCTGGAAAGAGTACAAAGCACTGTAGTCATTTTTACTAGGAGTTTGAGGACAGTTTAAGCATTTTGTATGTTTAGAAAYGAGAAACTGGCACTAACTTCATGTAAATACCTCTTACACAATACTGTATGAAGAACATTGGTATGGAAATGCACAAAAGTGTTTAATTAAGGCTTCTGCAGATACTGCATGTTCCATGATTAAATACCCATTTTGTAAAACTTGGGAAGTCCTTCACTTGCCCTGCAGATAAACGGAAAGCTCACTGCCGAACCCAAGATCCACTGTGAGGCTTAAAGGAATGAAAAACACWCTATAAATATTCATAATGAGCCAACCAAATATTTACTTTGTGTGACACATGGAAGGCCAAGCCAGTTTCTAGCAAAAACACAAAAATCAAGCAGTTTTATTTTTGATGTAACCATATTGATCAAGATTGCTCAGAGTGTTCATAAAATGTCAGGAACCCTGAATTTTAGGGTTTCCTAAATGTGCTGCGAGAGCATATCACACCACAGCTGTTCTACACGGCAGCAAGCACTTTCATGTCTCATCGTCTCATCCTTGCTCTAAAGCACCAGAGCTGACAGCATCAGAAGATACGTGCCCCTTAACATCCAGCTACCCTCTCATCTTTACCACTCCAAGTTGCTGTATTTCTTCAGCAAACTTTGACATGACTCCTTCATAAACTCAGACACATAGATAGCAATGTAAAATCAATGCATATTAAAAAACAGGATATATACTTTAAGTGACATTTCTTGAGAAATTAATTTTAAAATGAATCTTGCCTACATCTATTTGGGAGATCACCTTCTCCTGTCAGACGTCTGTATTTGCCACTAAAATATAAAGGAAAATATAAAAGAAAAAAAGAATCTTGGTTGTCATCAAAAACAATCAATTGCCAGGTCTACTATGCAGAAGGAAGGCTGCTGTGGGGTTTTTGGTTTGCCTTGATGAGCATTTTCTTATAATTTTAGAAAGAAATTCCCTGTTCCATTCCTAACACCTGGGAGGTGTTAAGCCTCTGGGGGCCGCATTTGAGGCTGCAGGGGGAGCCCGGCCACGGGCGCACGGAGGTCCCTGGKGGACGCACGCTAGGCCGTAGGGCCGACAAGGACATGGACGCACAGTGAGCCCTGGGGACCACACCAGAGGATGCAGGGCCCCCCTGTCCACGGGCAAACGGAGGCCCCTGGCGGCCACTCAAAAGCCCTGCAAGGCCCCCCTAGCCACGGGCACACGGAGTTTCCTGAGGGCCACACAAATCTCTGCAGTGTCCCTCTGGAGACAGACTCACGGAGGTTCCTTGGGACCACTCGAGAGTCCGCAGGGCCCCCCCAGTCACRGGCACATGGAGGCCCCTGGGGGCCACATTAGAGTCCTCAGATCCCCCCCAGCCACCATCGAACAGAGGCCCTTGGGGACCACACGGGAGCCCGCAAGGCCCCTCCTGCCACAGATGCACCGAGGGTTCTGGGGGACACATCAAAGCGCTCAGGGCCTTGCCCCCCAGGCCATGGGTGAATGGAGGCCCCTTGGGGCCACATCAAATCCCTAATGGCCCCCTTAGGTACAGGCGCACGGAGGGCCCTGGGGCTAAACGAGAGCCCACAGGGTCCACCTGGCCATGAGCAAATGGAGGCCCCTGGGGGCAACACCAAAACCCACAGGGTCGCCCTGGTCATGGACGCATGGAGGCCCCACGGGGCCACACGAGAGCCCGTAGGATCCCCCTGGCCACGGGTGAACAGAGGGCACATGAGAGGCGGCAGGGCCCCCGCGGCCATGGCTGCATGGAGGCCCATGGGGACCACGCAAACCCCGCTACGGTCCCACCGGCCACATGTATGGAGGTCCCTGGAGGCTGCACGAAAGCCCATTGGGCCGCACCGGCCTGKGGATTGTTATTCATGTATTAAGGAAATTGTTATGGATTTATTAACAAATTTATTAAGGGATTGATTGAGATAATTGTTAGGGAATTGTTAGCGAAGTGTTAGGGAATTATTAAGGCTTTAGCAAGGGTTTTGTTAGGGAATTAATAAGGGAATTCTAAGTAGATTATTAGGTAATTATTAAGGGAATTATTAAGGAAAGTGCAAGGGAATTATTAAGGGAATTATAAGTGAATTATTAAGGGGATTTGCAGAGATTTATAAAGAGACTTATAATGGAATTGTCAAGGGAATTATTAAGGGAATGGTCAAAGGAATTGTCAAGGGAATTCTAAGTACAGTATTAGGGAATTATTAAGGGAACTATTAAGGGAATTATAAGGGAATTATTAAAGGAATTAAAAGGAATTTGAACAGATTTATTCAAGGAATTGTCAAGGGAATTGTCAAGGGAATTTGGGGGAAAATGCAAGGGAATTATTTAAGGGATGTACTATGGGATTTATTACTCAATTAATTGAGGAAGTTATTACCRGATTTATTAAGGGATTTATTAAGGGAATTTTTAGGGATTTATTAAAGATTTATTAAGGGAATTGTCAAGGGAATTGTTAGGGAATTGTTGAGGGTTTAGTAATGGTTTTTTTAGGGAATTGATAAGGGAATTCTAAGCAAATTATTAGATAAGCATTAAGGGAATTATAAGTGAATTATTAAGGGAATTTGAAGAGATTTATAACGGGACTTGTAACAGAATTGTCAAGGGACTTATTAAGGGAAGTATTATGGAATTATTAAGGGAAATACAAGTATTAAGGGAATTAAGGGGAATGTGAAAAGATTTATTCAAGGAATTGTCAAGGGACTTGGAATGGAATTACTAAGGGAAAGGATAAGGGAATGGTAAGGGAATTTGAAGAGATTTATAAAGGGAATTGTCAAGGGAATTGTTACATGAAGCGTTAAGGGAATTATTACGTGAAGCACTAAGGGAATTAKTATGGATTTTTTTWATGGGATTTATTAAGGGAATTGTTAGGCCAACGGGATATAGCAGCATGGCATGGGGCGTGTTGGGATATAGCAGGACAGCATGGGGTCCAATGGGATCTAGCAGGGAACGACTGAATATAACAGGGCACGAACGCCTCCAGAGGCCGCGTGAAAGCCTGTAGGGTCCCCTAGCCACAGGCGCAAGAYGGCCCCAGGAGGCTACACGAAAGCCCATAAAGAACTCCCAGCCATGGTGCATGGATGCTGCTCGAAGGCACACGAAAGCCCATAGGTACCCCCGGCCACAGAAACACAGAGGTCCCAAGAGGCTGCACAAAAACCCACAGGCCCCCTCCAGCCATGGGCGCACATAGTCTCTGGAGGGCCAACGAAAACCCACAGGTCCCTTCTGTCCCACTGGGCACAGGGACCCCAGCAGGCTGCACAACAGCTTGTAGGGCCCCCTCAGCCCAGTGYGCATGGAGGCCCTTGGAGGCCACATGATAGCCTGAAAAGACCCTGTGGCCATGGGCGCATGGAGGCTCTGAGAGGCCACGCAAAAGCCTGCAGGGCCCTTCCGRCCATGGGTGCACATAGTCCCTGGAGGGCACACAAAAACCCATAGGACTCCTCCATCCCAGTGGGCACGGAGACCCCAAGAGGCCACACAGAAGTTCATAGGGCCCTCCCTGGCCCAGTGCGCATGGAGGCCTTTGGAGGCCACACGAAAACCAGTAGGGTGCCTCCAGGCAAAAAGCGCACGGAGGCCCTAGGAGGCCACACAAAAGCCCATACAATCCCCCAGCCATAGATGCATGGAGGCCCCTGGAGGCCAAAKAGAAGCCCGTAGAGTCACCCCAGCCCAGTGCACACGGATGCCTCAGGAGGACGCACGAAAGCCCGTAGGACCCCTAGGCATAGGGAGGACTTTGCGGACCACACGAAAGCCTGATGGGCCACTGCRGTCAAGGGCACACAGAGGCCCYGGGAGGCCACACRAAAACCTGTACAACCTYCAAAGACACTGGCACACAGAGGCACTTGGAGGCTACAAGAAAGCTTGTAGGTCCACCCTGTTCAGTGCACATGGAGGCCCCAGGAGGACACTGGAAAGCCCACAGGCCCCCTCAGCCATGAGARCATGAAAGCCCACCACTCGAGACCACTCGAAACCTCTCAAGGCATCCCCAGCTTAGTGTGCATGGAGGCCCAGGGAGGACACACAGAGGCCCGTAGGGCCCCTCCAGCCATGGGTGCACGGAGGCTCTGGGAGGCTGCATGAAAGCCCATAGCGCCCCCCTGGCCCAGTGTGCGCAGAGGACCTGGGAGATCACATGAAAGTCGAGACAGTCTCAACAGCCCAGTGCGCGTGGAGGCCCAGGGAGGACACACTAAAGTCCATAGGGCTTTACCACCCAGGCCATGGGCACATGCAGTCCCTTGGACGCTGCATGAAAGGCCCTTGCAGCCACGGGTGCACACAGGCTCCAGGAGGCCGCACAAAAGCCCATAGGGCTCCCCTAGCCCTAGGAACGGAGTCTCTGGCAGGCCACACGAAAGCCCGTAGGGCTCCCCCAGCCACAGGCTCATGGAGGCTTCAGGAAACCACACAAAAACCTGTAGGGCCCTTCTGGCCACTACCACACAGAGGCCCATGGAGGTCGCACAAAAGCCCATAGGGCCCTGCTGGCTACGAGCACACGGAGGCCCCAGGAGGCCATACAAAGCCTGAAAGGCCTCCCCAACAAGGGATGCATGGAATCCACAGGAAATCCCGAAACACGCTCCAAMWCMACTTTTCCAACTGTACCCCCTATAGAGCTGTAGGCTTCCTCTCTCCTATCCCTAACGCTCACCCTAGCTGTCAGCCTAATGCTGATGTTCCAGGCCTAGCTGTGCCTCAAGAACAAATGTCCTAGAATCAATCCAAATGGAGAGCTACCTTTCCTTTCCCATGCCTTTTCAACTCCCCTCCCCATGGAAGTCTAAGCTTCCTCTCTTTCCTAACCCTAACTCTTAACATAGGACTCCCTTGGCCATACGTGCACAGAGGGCCTAGGGGGCTCCACTGGCCACAGGTCCACTGGGGCTGCTGGAGGCCACACAGAAGCCTGAAAGGCCCCTGCTATCACAGGCACACAGAGGCCCCAGGAGGCCACACGAAACGTCGAAGGCCCTCCCCAAGCATG
Source organism: Eudromia elegans (assembly GCA_003342815.1). Lineage (NCBI taxonomy): Eukaryota > Metazoa > Chordata > Aves > Tinamiformes > Tinamidae > Eudromia > Eudromia elegans. The sequence goes on along the minus strand of PTEX01000178.1, from coordinate 259,875 downwards.
GACATAYGGAGGCCCTGGGATGCCCGTAAATAAATGCCCGTAAGGGACCTCCAGCAAGGGTGCATGGAGGACACACAAAAGCCATAGGCCCCATGCGACCCAGTTTGCACGGAAGCCTCGGGAGGCCGTATAGAGGCCCCAGGAAGCCACACAAAATCCCAGATGACCCTCCATATACCTAGTTTAAAGTCCTCTCACTCAGCCCTGCTATCTCCCGGGCGAGGATTCTTTTCCCCCTGAAGGACAGCTGAACCCCATCTGTCACCAAAGGGGGGGCATTGATCAAGTCAGCCTCTTAAGGCATCTATGGAGCTCGTGGTGTCTCCTGTTCCTCTCAGTGTCCTTCCCTGACACCGAGGGCAGAGAGAAGAAAACCACTTGCGCACCCGCTCCCTCAACTCATCTCCCTAATGCCCTCAAGTCCCTTTTCATGGACTTCACGCTTCTCTTGGCARCTTCATTGCTGCCAACCTAGAAGAGCAATCATGGGTGACAGTCAGAGTATAGGACAAGACCCGTGAGCCTTTTCGTGATGTCCACTACCCAGGCCCCAGGGAGGCAACAGACCTCCCTGGARGAAGAGTCTGCTTGGCAAAGTGCACCCTCTGCACCCCTCACGAGGGAGTCGCCCACAACAATTACTCCTCTTTTCTTCTTAGCAGAGGCAGTCTGAAGGCATGGGCTTCACTGCCTCACCCTAGACAACCCCCAGAGGGACCTTGGTCCCTCTCCTCCTTTGCCCGACCCTCTAGTTCCAGGACTCCCTACTTATTGCGTATGGTCACCTGAGGAGGTGAGGCGGGCCAGGAAGGAATTCTCTTCTCACCACGAGCAGGGAACGTTCATCACTGTTTCTCAATTACACCCCCTCCGCCCTATGGSAAGAAGCTAGGGGATCCTCACATGCGTTGGGAGTGCTTCCCCAATGCCCTTCTTGAGATTCTCTCCACCTGGAGACCTGCACCACTGCACGTGCATTTGGCAGCTCGCTCTGTGTYGCCAYCCTCTGCCCGGTGCTGGCTCTGCACCGAGTAGACAGTCYGGCCTCGGCTGATTCCTCCCTGAGGTGCCGAGCATGGGCAGAGCTCCAGGCTGAGCAGGGGAGAACACTTCTGCCTCTCGCCTCCGCTAACAGCCCCAACCCTCCCCAAAGACTCAGCCCCTGCAGCCATGCCCCACCCCAACGCCTCCCTAAAGGCCTCACTCTGCCCTCACAGCCCCACCCCAACAGCCCCGCACCAACGGCCGTGCCCTGCCCCAACAGCCCCAACGGCAGTGCCCCGCCCCAACTTCTCCCTAACGGTCGCATTGGGTGCACTGGGGGCGGCTTTTGTAGGTGCGGGAATGGTGCCGCCTCTGCCACGGGCACCGCCCGTGCTGCCTCAGAGCCGCCTCTCGCTGCCTSCCTGGAGGCMGGGGCTGCCTCTCGCTCGCTGCGCTTTCCTGCTGCGTGGCTGCTGCTCCCCAGGCCAGGAGCCCCGGCGCGAGYGGCCGCTGCGGAGCCCGTCCCTTGGAATTGGGAGCAAGCAGCACCAGAGCAGCGCAGGCCCGACCCCTCTCGCCAGGGGAATCCCACTGCTTCACAACCTGCGCTTCCCACTACTTGGTTCGCCAAAGAAAAGACACCACACACAGTGAAGAGACCAGGCTGCTTCTTTGGGGACCCTCGCGCATGGAGCACCCAGGCATTGACGTGCAGCTCAGCGCCAGCAGCAAACATTGCCGCCCTGCAGAGGACACGTGCACCTCTGCCACGCTCTCCTCAGGCGCTGCCACAGCCCGGCGTGGGAGACGCTCTCCTTCCCTGGAGCCCTCAAGATCAAGACCGTTTGTGCGGCCAGGGAATAGACGCTCAGGCTGTTGTCCTTGTGCTGCAAGCCTTGCAGGGCTGAGAGGGAAGCAGCAGAGCTGAGGCCAAGCCCCCTGGCTCTCCACGCCCCAGGAATTCCCACCCTCACATGACCAGTCTCACCCAGCTCTTCCCAGAGCCAGGAGGGAGCYGGGGCAGGAACGGAGCAGCTGGCAGGAATGTCCCCAAGGTGCCTCAAATCCCTCTCCTCTCCCGCTMCGAGCAGCCCCGCTCYGCTCRCGGAGCAGAGCCCTCCTCGCCCGCGGCAGCCAYGCCACCTCCTTGGCCAGGGGCTCTCTGCCTCCCACCAGCCCTGCCTCACAGCCCGCTGCCCGCACTCACCCTTGCAGATGCTCTCCACCTTCCCATCGCTACGGCCCCTCATGCAGCGCCCCACGAGCCCTACGCGCACGCGCACACACACACTCTATCAATCCTGCTCCATAAACCTGTCCCCCTCCTGCCCTGCTGGCCTGGCCCTGCGTCCCCTTTCTCTCATGCAGGGCTCCTCAGTGCTGTCCCGAGAGTGAGCCACAGGGGCTCTGCTGTGAGGGACTGAATGAGGCTCCCGCCAGCCCCACAGCCGYGTGCAGGGMTGGCCGAGGGTGGCACAGAGAGGCCGGGTGAGCCGGCCCTGCCTCAGGCACGCAGGRCTGCAGCAGCCAGGGCTGGGGCCGAGCTGTCCCGCAGCAGAGAGGAACCCCAGGCTGGGCGCTCACCAAGAAACCTCACGGCCGCCTCGCACAAGGCCTCCTGGCTGCTCTCCAGGTACGGCAGGCTCTGGCGCAGGTACTCGTCTGCGCTCCTCCTGCCCCTCTCCCCTGCCAGCTGCGGAGAGCACAGAGCCATGCACTTGGCGTGCACCCTCCACACTCGGCTCCCACTCCCCCCAGCCAGGACCCGCCGCCCTGGCCTGCCCCTGCCCGCACACGCAGGACTCCCCCACACCAGCGGGGCAGTGTGCAGCTCGGCAGGGAGCAGAGGGCCGGCTGCTGCCCACGCCTGCTGAGGTGCCCTCCTGCTGCAAGGCCCAGCTGGGACAGCGGCTGCTCCAGCAGCCCAGGGCTCAGCAGAGCACAAGGTGCCTGCAGAAGAGCCCCCGCAGCAGCGCGCTTGGAGAAGGGCAGCGCRAGAGCTGCTCCAGCACCGTGAGACACCAGCCACACACCCTGGGCATGGAGGAGAAAGGCCCTGTGCAGGCTCTGGGCACTGGGGACGCTCCTTACCAGACACTC
>PTEX01000178.1:207928-249211 GCA_003342815.1 Eudromia elegans | reverse complement strand
GCCCGCTGCTGCCCCTGCCCAGCCCAGCGCTGCCCCTCACTCACCCGAGGACACCTCCTCAGGGACAGACCGTGAGTGGGGCTCTGGGTTGCAGGTGATCGATGCAACCCTCCCACCATCCTCCTCTTCCTCCTCTGAAGCCGCCGAGGGGCGGCTGGGGGGTCGCTCCGCCATCMTGGCYGTGTGGCCAAACTCCACGGAGCCGCCCGGGGACCACAGGRAAAGTTCTGGGTGCTCTCGCACTGCTTCTTCAGCAGCACCTTCGCTCCCGTCCTCTCCTGTCGCCRTCCTCCCGGACACTGCGGGCCGAGCCCGCCTGGACCGCATGTCACAGCAGCGTGGTCACAGAGGGCCCTGCTGTCACACAAGGGCCGCCTGGGACCCATTGGGGAGGGGCACCATGACCTGGAGGGGACACCGGCCCCAATCATCCCCTGTCCCACGACACCTCTCTTTGCCCTCACGGTGCCCCTATCTCCCCATGAGACCTCTGCTCGTCTCGGGGCTGCTCTCACACTGCTCCCTGTCCTCTTGAACACTGCCAGGAACAGCCACTCCACCACTTCCTCAGRCAGCCTCTTCCAATGCTTCACTACTCTTTCCGTGTTGAATTTTTTCCTAATGTCTAACCTGAACCTCCCCTGGTGCAGCTTGAAGCCATCTCCTCTTGTCCTTGCAGCAGTTCTTCTGGAGAAGAGATCCACTCCCACCTTACTATGACCTCCCTTCCTGTAGCTGATTGATCCAGCCTGTACACATGAAAGCCTTCCTACCCTCAAGCAGATCAACTCTTCTTCCCAGCTTGGTGTCATCTGCAAATCTGCTGAGGGTGCAACAAGCCTCTCATCCAGATGAGCCATAAAGACAGGAAAAAGGACTGGCCTCAACACTGAGCCCTGTGCAACACTACTCACCAGCTGGATTTAACTCCATTCACCAACACTCTCTGGGCCTGGCCAGCCAGYCTGTTTTGCACCCAACAAACAGTGCACCTGTCTGAGCCATGAGCTGCCAGTTTCTCTAGGAAAAACCAGTGGCAGACGCTGTCAAAGTCCTTACGGAGGCAGAGCCTGTTCACAACCTTGCCCTCATCTACTAYGCTGTCCGTCACCTGGAGGGAGACCAGRTTGGTCAGGCAGGAGCTGCCTGAATCCCAGCAGGATTTCAGTCTTGCTGGCCTTCCCCACGGGGGCCGCATTAAATGTTGCGGGATCCCCCCAGCCATGGGCACATGGTTGGCCCTGGGCACTGCACAAGAGGTCGCAGGGGGAGTCCATCCACTGGCGCATGGAGGGCCCTGGGGGCCGCCTTTGTTGCCACAGGGAGAGCCCGGCCATGAGTGAATGGAGGGCCATGGAAGCCACATTTGAGGCCGCAGGGGGAGCTTGGCCATAGGTGCAAGGATGGCCCTGGAGGCCGCATTTGAGTGGGCAGCGGGGAGCCTGGCTATGGGTGCAAGGAAGGCCCTGGGAGCCACATTTGAGGCCGCAGGGGAAGCCCAGCCACAGGCTCGTGGAGGCCCCTGGAAGCTGCATTTGAGGCCGCGCAGGAAGCCTAGCCAYSGGCGCATGGAAGGCCCTGGGAGCCGCATTTGAGGCCAAAGGGGGAGCCTGGCCACGGGCGCACGAAGGGCCCTGGGGGCCACATTTGAGGCCGCAGCAGGAGCGYGGCCACAGGCGCACAGAGCCATGAAACATACTAGAAGAAATAATTTCCCTCAAAATAGGTTAAAGCAACATCTGTGAATTCCTTATTTCTTCATASAGAAGAGCAATAGTGCTATGACTCTTACTACATCACACAAGATAAGTTGAAATCAGAACACTGAGCCTGTGACTGGCTTTGTAAGAACTGCACAACCTAACCACCAATAAGTTACATGACCTATATTTTCTATTAGCAACACAAGAAGCCTCACTTGATTAAGTGATATTTTAGGTAGCCATTAGTTGACCAAGATGTTGCAATATAAAAACTTTTGTTTCTGGCACCTACACCACCCTTACAAGAACATGGTATCGTCAGGAACTTTGTCAAGAGAACCAACGAAGGGAAAATTAGTGTCCTCTTTAAGGAAATATCAAACTAAATCCTTGACAAACCAGCCTCATACTCAAAAAAAAAGCTTTTTATGACAACTAAAACCAGATTACRTTTGTTAACTTGGAAATGTTTATTGCATGTTTTCTAACTTTGGGGTTTTTTTAATAAACTTTCTTAAATAATTTTCTTCATAAGATCTGTTATAGTCTCTAAAAATATTTAGCCAAGTCAGATCACCCAGCTGATCTCTGAACTGATATCACCATCAGTAACTAAGTACAGGTTGTTGAAGAAGGTAGTGCTGTCTAAAAGCACTGAATTCCCAGTCTTCTGCATCCATCTGTTTTCTTTGGCTATTGAGGCAGCAATGCTTACAAAAGCAGCATGACTTTATGCACTAGAGATAATTTACTTTTTATAAAACACAAAGGAAAAGTATAAAAGTTTTCAGTTGTCACTGGAAATTTAAAAAACAGTATACATAAAACATCAAATAAAACCAAATATATACAGTATAAAAATACATTTTTTGCTTTATGAAAGGTATAATATGACTACAATATAAAGAACATGTTGAGCCATCAGTCATAGTTGCGATGTTCAAAGATGTTTGTTTCACACTATGGCTGGACTCTGGGTAAAATATCCCCYTGGGGAAATTCCTCAATTTCAGCATGAAACATCAGTTCTGCAAGAGAGACAAAGGAATTCTATTTTAAAAACTTAATSTGAAAACAATTCAACTATACCTGAAAACTTCTCTGGCATCTCTCCAAGCCTCCTCCTTTTCTTCCCAACCAAAAACTCAGTAACAGCAAGAGCCACCACTGTCTCTCAAATCTTATTGCCCCCAAATCCTTWACAGAATTAGCAATGACACTGACAGATGACTGCATGCAATATCACTCTGCATTCAGCTTGGCACTTAAATAAAATCAGAAAGTAGACCAAGCAACTGTTAAAGTTCTCAATGTCAAATTCATGAAGAAAGTTTTCCGTTTACAGACACATTAATTTTGGCACATAAGTTGCCCTGTGAATCACAGTGTTAAGTTAATGATACAAGGACCTGGGAAAGTTATGAATTATACTGCTCACAGCTAGCTGCCAATAAGTAATCTTCTACTGCAAAAAATACCACCAAATTCTCAAAACACACTTAGCATTTGTAAAAGGTGCACTAACAACATAAGGAAACTTGCTAAAACGTTAAACAGAATAAATAATTGCACGTGTTCAAAATGCTATTAAAAATCAAAATTATTTTTCTACTACAAAGATGACTCAACCCACAGTGTCTTGTGTCAAAAATTGCTTCAGTCAGGAATTTCCTTTGGCTCGCTGTCGCTCCTTTTAGTCTTTCTAAGACCAAACACAGATACCAGCATCCTAAAAACACTTGTAAAGTCACTAGAAGACAAAGTTCATCGTTCCTTAACCATAGCACTYGTCACGTCTAGTCTTGAATACAAAACAGTAGATAAAAGCCTGACAAGAGTTATCAACATTTTGCTTTTTAATGCTTCCTACCTTCACTGTGGTCCAGCTCTGGCTGGTAAGACAGGAAGATCCAACTTGTCCCAACTAGAATAGATATTACCAAATTCACCACAATCCATGGCTGAAGAATTTCTTCCTCCGTACCTGCCATCCTGGGCAAAGCACATCAAAGAATCAACCAGGGTTCACCAGTACATACGTAATAATCATTTCAACAGCGCCACACCAGCAAACTTGTTAATCCAGGCGTGAATAATACTATCAAGTCATGTCTGTTGAGGTTTTGTTACTGAATATGAGACTTTTCAAATAAACTTAACAAATATTTAGAAAAAATAAAGAGGACAACTGTCCAAATACATAAAACATCATTATTTTACTTCTCCTGGTCTATTTAAAAAAATGCATGCCGTAAGAGTCTAATCCCATTAGAAAGTACTAGACATGAATGAGAGCTCCCAGCACAAAGGGACACTCCACATTTACTGTCATTTGTATCTGCCAAGCCCTKGCATCCTATTTCTTAAGGCAGACTACATATCTCCTACAAAATCAGCACTGACTCCCAACAGAATGTTCTGCTCTGAATACAAAAGGCTGTTTTGCGCCCATCTCAGCAGAATCACATTTCCCCAGCAAAAGAAAGTTTCCTCTCCTAAGAAAGCTTATGTTTCCTGCTAGGCTCAAGTTTTTCAGCATCATTCAGGCAGGTTCTTGTTCAAGCTGCAGATGTGTGACCAGTATTACTGAGCTTGACTTGGAGAATTCTCGTTTTTCAGTGAAATTACCAAAAATTCAGGTTAAGCGCACATAAAAACAGGKTTAGTAATAAAATCTTTCATTAATAGTATATTGTATAACCTTTCTAATCAATAAGTTCAACAGACTCTCAAGTGAATTATGTTATAGAGTGACCTATGTTCCGATTTACAGAAATGATTTTTCTAGTTTCCTACCAGATGCTGCCGTTTTCTGAAGGTGGCGTGTAGAGGTTAATTCTATCACATGTCATCTGCTGGCTCAARGATAAGATAAGAGCAGCAAAATACACTGGAAAAAATGGAGTTAGTAGTGTTAGCTATAAACTACAAAAATGTTTCATCATGACATGGKAATTATCACATTTTCCATTGCCTCCAATTTTCCATTGCCTCCAATACTGTCGCCTTTAACCCATTCCCTCTTCTTTAGTATTCCATGACCCATTGAAATCTAGATTCTGCACTTTTGCATCTATTTTCCATCCCTTTTCCATCAAAGGTGGCATCTCATATTTTTTTGTTAGATCTTTGTTTTGCATTTAGAAATGGGAAAAGTAGTATTTTGTTAATAGCCCTACTAACACTTTTAAACCTTAAAATTGGAAAAACAACAATATAGCAAAATGTTCAGAGCTCTTGAATGACATTTTCTACTACTTAGCAAGTCATTTAATTTGATAATCCRTTTTTCAATGAAAACTTCATCCCAGAATTTCTTCATTTACTTCCTTCAGACCGTGTTCCAACCCCTCCTGAATACTTACAGAAGGAAGCTATTGCTGCTGGGTCTAGGGTAAGAAATCCCCTCAGTGCAACGGATGCTTTTGCCATATCAGTCCTGGTGACAAAAACAAGAATCATTGACACAGTGCACTAATAATACCATTACTCCTAACAACTGTTCTTTTACTTTTTGCCTTTTTCTGCCTCTGTTCCAGTGTCTTACCGCACACAGCTACATCACATGCAACAGCAACCTTTCTTATGCCAAAGATTAGAAAGGCAGAAACTAATGAGGATGTTCCACAAAGCCAGTAGTCTCCACAAGGCAGTTCCTTCTGGGACAAGGAGGCCTCAGAGAGATCTGCCCCCCTCTCTGATCATCACTTTGGTGTCCACACCAACAGCTCAGTTATGTGTAATGCAACTACTCACGTACTTCCTGCTTCTGTACTTATCTAAAGTAAATCAAATGCAGAAAAAGTCAGGTCTCCTGCTGCCATCTAATGAAATTAAAGCCACAATTTCTTTCTCTATAGAACAGATTCGTTCCCTACTTCACCCAGTCACTAAAAGAAACTTCTATCAAACTGCTCTGTCAAGTCTTTGATGTCTCTTTACTCTCATTTTGCTCCCTTTTTTTTTTTCCTTTTGACTCCTGCTGTTCATTCCCAACCTTCAGGCATAAGCAATAACTCTTTACCACAGCCCTGCTGCAAATCAAAGCAGGGAATGGCTACAGAGGGAAAGCAACCCAAGAGGAACATTACTCTTCCTCCTTCCCTCTCTCTGTCAGCTCTCCTGTCTGGTTCACCTCATGTTGATATAAACAACACTAGCACATTGAAGCAATAAAACTTTTTATCTGTATAGACAGCTGCCTGTAGAAAAAGAAAATCACACTCACAAGCACATCATATTAAGTCAGTAATAGACAAAAAAGTGACAGAGGAGAAAAGAACATATTGCACATGAAGTACATTTGCTTTTCAAACACAAACATATATTACCTGTCGAAGGCTGAGATGGTACTGATAGACAACAACAAATAGAACAAACTCTGAGCCGGGTAGGCTAGTGTCTTGTACTGCTGGAGGAGGTTAGAAACTGTGGAAAGTTGATTTCCTGCCAAGATGTAGATAACAATGATGTTCCATACAGCATACCCAGCAAGGAAGCCATGGGTAAAGAGTCCAATCACCCTGAATGGATAAAAGAACATTAGATGATTCATTTTATTACGGCTACAGAAATCAAATTATATCAGAGAGGCAAAATACCTTGCAAAGCTTCAAATATTTCCCTTCACGTTAGATTTTTACAGTCTTCAAATGATAAAAGCTAAGTGCACTCTCCAATTCTGCCTGTAGATCCCCGAGACCACAACCCTTTTAAATTACACAGGGCTCAAATTTGTTTTTTCCTCATTCCAGATTTTCCTCAAACTTTTTTTCATGACTGTCATGACTTGATAGTGAAGGGAGGAACAAGTATGAACTTCTAGATGAGATAAATTGAAGGCAAGATGATGACCCTGCCATCTTGTCGCTTTGTGTCACAACATTGTCACTTTTTCAAGGATCACTTTTTGCTACTCTATCCAAACTTATGCCTCAGTCCAATTTTGCTCCTCCCTCTTTTTCGTCCTAATTTTTTCATTAGGAACCATGTGAATTAACGTATTTTCTTTCTAATCATACTGCAGCTGATGGATGCATCTCATTTTGCAATACATATTCTCTGCAATTCTCTTATTAAGAATACACAAAACAAATATACAACACAATGGTAGATCACAGAATCACAGAATACTTAAGGTTGGAAAGGACCTCTAGAGGTCATCCAGTCTAACCCCCCTGTGCATGCAGGGTCTCCTAGAGCATGTGGCACAGGATTGCGTSCAAGTAGGTTTTGAAGATCTCCAGAGAAGGAGACTCCATCACCTCTCTTGGCAACCTATTCCAGTGCTCTGTCATCCTCACTGTTAAGAAGTTCTTTCTCAAGTTCCTGTGGAACTTTTGGTGCCTYAATTTGTGGCCGTTTCCTCTAGTTCTGTTGCTGGCTACCACTGAGAAGAGGTCAGCCCCATCCTCCTCACTCCCTGTCTTGAGATATTTATATACATTAATCAGGTCCCTTCTCAGTCTTCTCTTCCTCCAGGCTGAAGAGGCCCAGCTCTCTCAGCCTTTGCTCACAGGGCAGATGTTCCAGGCCCTTCATCATCTTTGCAGCCCTGCGCTGGACTCTCTCCAGCAGCTCCACATCCCTCTTGCATTGGGGAGCCCAGAACTGCATGCAGTACTCGAGGTGCGACCTCACCAGGGCTGAGTAGAGGGGCAGAATCACCTCCCTCGACCTGCTGGAAATGCTCTTCTTAAGGCACCCCAAGATCCCATTGGCCTTCTTGGCCACGAGGGCACACTGCTGCCTCATGGTCAACTTGTCGTCCACCATGACGCCCAGGTCCCTCTCTGCAGGGCTGCTCTCCAGGAGGTCGGTCCCCAGCCTGTAKGBGTGTCTAGGGTTATTCCTGCCCAGGTGCAGGACCCTGCACTTGACCTTGTTGAACTTCATGAGGTTACTTGTTGCCCACTTGTCCAGTCTGTCCAGGTCCCTCTAGATGGCAGCACAGCCCTCAGGGCTATCAGCTGCTCCTCCCAGTTTGGTGTCATCAGCAAACTTGCTGAGGGAGCACTCCATCCTTTCATCCAGGTCGTTAATGAACACGTTGAACAGGACCGGACTGAGAACTGACCCCTGGGGAACACCACTAACCACAGGCCTCCAACTGGACTCTGCACCACYGATTACCACCCTCTGAGCCCTGCCATCCAGCTAATTCCTAATCCACCTCACTGTCCACTGATCTAACCCACGATGAAAAGTACTAACTTCAAGGAGAATTTCTCTGTCMTGATTTCTGCTTATTTACATCAAAATCTATATCTATCAAATACCTGAAACTTCGGTGCACTGAGAGGGCGACATCTCTGGTGGTCCACGAAGCCTTCACATCCATAAATACATTAATATTTTCAGTGGTCTTAATCAATTCTGCACGATCAGCTGCCTGGAAACGCCCTAAAGAGATAGAGAAGTTGCAAATAATTGCAATTATTATTTGCAAGTAATTTTTGGCTAGTTTTTCTTTTCTTTAATTCTTCATAGTAATGCTATATTCTTAACACGAAAAATACTAAGAATTTACTTAAATCCCATAAATCACAAGATTTACTTACGATTTTTTTCAACAAACACCTTGCTAACAGGCTGGCTAATCCCAGTAGGTGCAGCAAACACAGGCTGCTGATCTGGGCTCTTTCTGTGCTCATCTTCAATAATGTCCTCCTCCTCCACTTCCAGATCATTGGAACACTGCACTTCTGCTGGACGAGGTTTCCTATCATGACAGGGCACAAAATAGGGCAGAAAAAGAATACTTACTAAAATTCAAAAGCTTCCAATGAATATATCTAACTTGGCCGATAAGAACAGATTGGCCTTACACACATGTATGATACTACCCTATATAGCATTAAGGACTAAAATTCTCATGGAACTAGTTAATCTAGACCAGAAAGTTGAACCTTGAATTTGGGTCACTTTTTTTTCCTCTTTTCATTTCAGTTTGCCTCAAAATACTAAAGGTGGGAAGAAATGTATAACAAGAGATTAACAGTTAGAAAAAAAATATGAAAACAAGGCCAAGAAAGTAGATACTTCTGGCAGAAATTAGACTAAATATTTTAAAATTTTAGTTCTTGGAACAGAGATAAAGAAAAACCATTGAAAATCACTTGARTTTTTGATAAAGGAAAAAAGGAAAATTAAAGAAAGCAATTATACATTCTAACTTCTTGTATATGTGACTTAGACATKAAATTTACGCTAACACATGCTGAATTGTAATGTACCCAGGTATGGGTTAAGTAAGCAAAGAAGGTTAGATCCTAGTATTAGAAGAAACATACTACTTATTGCAAAGGATGAGACATAAAAAAAAAACTTCACTAGGCACATTAACTATAATAGTTATCCTAAATTATAACCAGCTTTGGTAGCTTTTCTCACTTGTTTCTTTTTCTCTGTTTGCGGATCACTGCTTCTTCAGCTTCTGGGACATCCATACCATTTCCATTCTGAAACAAGGATGCAACATTCTGCTGGGTAAAAGAGGTCTCAGAATCTGAAGATTTAAAACAGGTCACGTGAAAGTGTCAAAGCTTTTATAGAATAACCTATTTATGAATATACATAAGTAATTATTATACAAACACAATGGCAAAAGAGTGATGTTCTTCTCAGTTTTTGGATCATAAAAAGAACATGCCCACATATTTTACAACATCCCAAACTGCACTGCCATTATTTGCATCTGTATTTTTGCATCTGCCACTATTGCAACCTGTACCCTGTGGAAGCCAGAATCAGAAACTTAAATTTTAAGCTACCATTCACCCAGAAAGTACATTCACACATCATCCAGGCAAGCGCACATGTTCTGAAATATTCATAAACCAAAATGCAAGTTGGCCAATCTCATTTCTGTATTACCAACTTTTACTCAGCATTCTTTTCTGCACTTTTTTCTCCACACACCAAGAGGTACTTTCTTCTTCTTGCGTTTCCTCTGAGGAGGGACATCAGGAGGTCCAGGAGTTAGGGGCTCACTGCTTTCAGACTGTCGACGAACAGCAGCTTGCACAATACCATCTGAAACCCAGAAGAAAAACTCCAGCAATTTCAATTCAGAGGAGCTGAGAAACAACTAGGAGAAAATCATCTGCCCTCTGCATTTCCCTCTCACTTCAGCTGCTTTGCAGGGGCTCATCCCTGACACATATGTTAAAACATCAAGACTTGGAATTTTTCTCTTCTTGACCAGGAAATTTATAAAGTTCAGTTACAGGAACACCTTCACCTTGTGCAGAATTTCTCTATTTGCTCACTAACAGTTGAGATGAAAAGTATTGGCCAGAAATGTAAAAGCTGAGAAACAAATGTAGTGAGTAACAAGCAACCCTTCTGCCACTCTCACAGTTTCTTGTAGGTATTGAAGAAGTGCCATAATTCCCATTTCAGTCTGCAACAGAGCACTAACACATGGAAGAACTGTGGTCCTATAATTTCTACATGCAAAGATTACCATGCAAGGCTCAAAGAAAATTAACAGGCAGTTTGTTACAAGTTACACACAGCTAGACGGATAAGCTAAGACAAAATGGTGTGGCGCTACAGGAAAATTTAAATGCTAAACAAACAATAAAAGAGTAAAACAGACGCAGAAGAAACAGCAGATTCAAAGAATGTCTACCTTGTTCAGGAGATGAATTACTTGACTTTGGAGAAACTAATTTTCCATGAAAAGTTCACATGAAATTTTGTGTATTCTAGCAGCAGTAGCATCAATTTGCATGATTGGGGGCAAAAAGACAAAATCACTTCTCCATTTTTTGCCACAACTATCTTCTTTACAGCCTATCCTGATACAGCAGGTTTTATGATAACAACTGAACCTTTCTTGTTTTTACTTCAAACAAAAGTTTTCCCAAGTTTTAATTTTTTACCATGTTCAAATGCAAAAAAAAAAAACCAAAAAAAAAAAACCAAAAAAAAACCCCACACCACACCAAAGTATTGGTCAAAGGAAGACTCAGCTCACTGAAAACAGTGAGCTGTACTTGTTAGTTACATACCAAGATCTTTCACCGAGTCTTAACCAGGTAAAGGAGGTCTATCCATCAAAACTTTACAGGGGCCCAAGTCAACTGTTTTAGACAAATCTAGTAGATTTTACCACTATTTTGCTTTAATAAAACAGAGATCACACCTATAATCTTGCTTAAAAGCATATACTTGCTTTTCTATAAAACACAAATCTCTCCGTTAAAGTTTTTTTTTTTTTAAAAAAAAAAAAAGCAGGAATAAAAGTATTTTAGACAGTACAGGACCAAGGTTTGCTGTATCATCGGACTGGGAACAGCTCTGTGGAGGAACAGTGAGGTGAAAAACAAGATGCTTGAGTTGGTGTTAATTTTTTTTTTCTCCTACAATGACAGCACTTTAAATCAATTATAGTAGCTTAGGCAAGAACCCCACTATTTCAGAGGTAGAGAATAAAGCTGAGAATGTGCCTGTCAGGAGTTTGGCTACAGTACAAGTCTCACCCGTGATCCCAAACCCTGTTTTCAGTCTTAGCAGGCCCTTACCTAAGGGAGTATTTCCTTTGGTCTTCCTTTTTTTTGGACGATTGAGTGGAATTTCATCTGTAAAACAYAAAATATAGATATTGCTCCATGCTGGTCATCTATTTCACTCTTTAACTGACCCTTCYCCTGCTAGACAAAAAGGACAGTTTTTTTACAAGTGAAGACATTCCTCACCTTTTCCAGATAACAGGACGATTTACTACTTCAAACAAGCAGGAAATGTAAAGAAAATGGTAGGAAAACAGTGGGTAAAAAAAATATYTTTTTTTTTAATCACCCATGCAGTTTTAACAATTATCAGTCTGCACTGAGGAAAAGCACAGGAACCAAAATTTAGGAGTGAGTAAAGTGACATCAAAAGGAACTACTAATGATTATATAATTCTCTTTAATGTGAAAATAACTCACCTTGGCTTCCACTTCACATTTCCACATTTAAGGAGGAAAGTGTAGAACAGCAATGTAAAAGGATCAAAGAGAAGAAAATCAGTTTTCAATCAGAATTCACAACAGCATCAAATTCACACCTGCCTTTTCCTTTAGTTTGTGATTCTTTCCCTTACCCACCCACTYCTATTTCTCTTTATGAGTAATTCCATATAGCAGGGTCAAACAATCAAGACTCAGCAGTTTGCTCATGACTATGCACAGTTTCTTGATCGCTTCACTGTGGAGCAGACTAAAAGCTTTAAGCACTGAGTTATTTAATTAGAATTTGCCTTACTGCCCAATATGTAATAGACCAACAAAAGAAATTATGAAACACTTGAATATATGTTGAATACCCAATTTGCCTTCAAGGTCTTCGGATAAACTACACCACAAAACCTCTGTAATCACCTTTCCTTCTGCACTACCTGCTAAGATGCTGAAAATCAGAAGCCCATATTTCTCCTTATAGCACGTGGCACTGCTATATACACACAAACCTATCCAAGAATACCTAATCCTGTTTTAGAAGTCTTTGTCCAGGAGGATTACAATATACAAGAGAAGAAACACAAGAAAARGAGAAAAGCAGGTTGAGAAGAGGGACATTAATGAAACTACTGTAGATGCTACTGTACAGCACAGCTGAGGCAACTGAGACTTTTTAACAAGATTATTTCTCCAAGTAATAAAAAAGACATTACATAGTTTTCATCTCAGCCTCTGTAAAACTTTAAAATGCTTTTGTATTTTTTTGTAAGGTGACACAGCAAATTAGCAAGAAAAAGGAACAATGTTAAAGCTTTTATGGCTGCTCAGACATTTATCTTCACCACCTTGAAAAACCACTGCAACACACGAGTTGCACAGGGTGAACAGCTCTTACCTTGGCACTGGAGGGAGGGCACGAGGAGGACACTGCAGAACGGACAGAGACAAAAGACAAGTTCAGTCAGTGGGAAACCCACGAGTGCCTGTTAAAGCACTTCACCAGTAAGAGCCATTTCCAGGTATGGCCGGAAGAGTGCAGATAGTTTTACCTCCCCGTTCTTCTGAAACCAGACTGAAAACAGCTCATATCTAAATAAATGCATGAGAAAATACTAAGAGATTCCTGAATAGAGATGATATAAAAATGCTCTCACACTAGACAATTCTCTCTGCTAGAAAAAGGCAGACAGCATACTTTCAGATTTTTTGTTAATCRTAACCATAATACAGAGAAGTATTTGCCATGCTCCAAGCTATAACTAGAAACAAAACAAATAAGGCTGCCGGACAGCAGACTCGACTACCCRAACTTACCACCTGTTTTTTTCCCATGTCACTTGAAGCTGAGAGGGCCACTGCAAACTGCTCCCTGCTCCTCACCCCCTCACCCTCAACCCAACTAATTCTCATCTAAAAATAAGCTCCGCGCAGCGCGGATTAGCAGAAGGTGAACCACCCATCCCTCAGCTCCAGCCCGGTGCTGCTCCGATCTAAACCAATGGTAATTTGCTGATTTTTCCATGAGGGGGATAGCAGGACTCAGCCCCCCGCACTAAGAAAAACCCTGGACGCTCCACCGTGTTTACGTGGTGCAGAGACGAGAACGCGGGCAAGGCCGGGGGGCTCAGGCCTCCGGCAGCGCGGACTGCTGCTCTGTAACGCACCCACCGCCTCGCGGCACCCACCGCCTCGCGGCACCCACCGCCTCGCGGCACCCACCGCCTCGCGGCACCCACCGCCTCGCGGCACCCACCGNGCACCCACCGCCTCGCGGCACCCACCGCCTCGCGGCACCCACCGCCTCGCGGCACCCACCGCCTCGCGGCACCCACCGCCTCGCGGCACCCACCGCCTCAGCCCGCGCCGCGCCCTCCCTCACCCGGCCGGGAGCCGCCATGGTGCGGGCGGCCGCACCGCCCCCTTCCGCCGCCGCCGCTTCCGCCGCCAACAGCATGGAGCGGGTTTTTTTTTTATTCTTGCAATTGAGACATCACAAATAATTTTCTGTTACAAAACCGCGAAATACTAGATAGCTAAACAGAACAGCGTGTTATAACATCTCCTGCAGCTGCTTCTTCCCTAATCCTCCTCCAAATCCTCACATACAAAGATAAATTCCTGCAATCCTGACATTAGGATTATTCCTGAGGTAAAACATAATCTTCACGGGGCCTCTCGGCATTACGGCTGAGTGTCTGAGCCTATCCACAGCGCCGGCACCCACTGGGGCTCATCCTGTGCGCGGTGCACGGCCGAGAGCAGCTGCTCTGATGCCTCTTGCAAGTCGTCGTTCACGATCACTTGGTCGAAGAACTGGCCAAACTGGGCTTCCATCTTCTTAGCCGACTCCTCCATCTCCTGTAAATCTTCTTCCTGCAAGACACAGACCGAATCTATCGACTTGACTGCTGGCTGCTCTCAGAGATGATGTTACTGACCAGGGAGACAGAACATGGTGCTCGCCCGCATTTTAGCCTATCTGAAAGTTCCCTCAACATTTACATCTCTGTCTTAAGCAATTATGATTAATTTCCATCTAAATTACGGACTGAGGTGTCTGAAATTACAGGAGGCTGAACCTGATGATCATTACTTTTGTAGAAACTATGAGGAAAAAATGGACTAGACACTTTGTAAATGCAACATAAAGACCTCCTCTAAGCACAATTTGAGTGAGTTTATAGAATTCACGATAGAATTGCCATCAATACTGCCATTAAGCATAACTGAAATAACAGATTAAATTCTTAAAACTACAGGAAAAAAATTCAATTAAATCATCGAGTAGAACACATTTCAAATACTTCAGGGCAAACAGTAAATGCATATGTTGACTCAAATCTGGTCACAAGGCAGTTAAAACATTTACAGAAAAGCATCTTTAAGGACATTTTGAAGTAGATGCCTCAGTCCCCTAGGTATGAATGATAACCCTTCCACTCCGAGGCAAATCTGAAGGAAAACAAAACAAAAACAAAGCATGCAGATCTRTTAATGAAGACACAATCTTTTAAAGTGTTATCACAGCTGAAGAATGTATTAAGCTCTAATGTCAGATTCCCGGTATAATCAGCTCTGTTTTTTCCATCTCCAATTCTCACCTTGAATTTTATGTTTACATAATAATCTGTAATGATCCTTGCATTTTTACGAGACTGTCTCATGCACGTTATACTGGGTGGCTTGATRAATACAATGTAGGGCTTTAATTCATGAGTCCGGGCTACTTGGATGCCCTGCAAATTGAGAGTGAAAAGAATTTAAAGCATTTTGAGTTTATTCATCCCAATTTTATTCCTATAAAAAAGGCAAATTGTTTACAACAGTACAGTTAACTTCAGACCTGGCACTAATCTTATTCAGGAGCACCTGATTTAAGATGACCTCAACTAATAATCCCTGGCCCAGACATTATTAAGCACCTGTACCACACTGATCACTTAATTCCACACAGTAACCCTATCAGGGCATGCTGTCAACTGCCATTGTTCCTCCCCTCTACGACCAGATTCAAAACATTTTTTATTATTAATAAGTA
Source organism: Eudromia elegans (assembly GCA_003342815.1). NCBI lineage: Eukaryota > Metazoa > Chordata > Aves > Tinamiformes > Tinamidae > Eudromia > Eudromia elegans. Next base: position 234,020 of record PTEX01000178.1, on the reverse strand, counting down.
TCATAAGCTGTAAGAACAAGACAAATCAGAGCAATTAACACTATTCTAACCGCTCAAGACTTTACAGGGGATTATTTTTCCTTATAGGATGTAGATTCCCTGCTTTTTTGCAACTCACCTGTGGTTCTAAATCTATTACACAGATCTTCCCCTCATCAAGGACTGTTCGCACTGCATCAACACTGGTACCATATAGGTACCCTTTGTACTCCCCGTATTCCAGCATTCTGCAGCAGCGGCAAAAGAGGAGGAGGAAAATTAAGGAGCATTTGAGTCTCAAAAAGGTTCCACTTAAAGGTGAAATCTGCAATTATTACCATGATCAAGGCTGAATGATGATAAAGCATCATGAATAACCTCCACATCTGCTATTCCTCACTACAAGTGAGCAAAKGAGCAACTAATAGTCCATTAGTGACAATCAGGACATCCCCAAAACATGTCTTTTAACCCATCTTGCTGTGACAAATCATGTGTTTAGAAGTGGCAAATTCTGGTCAATCTCAAGAGAAGAAAACTTCAATCATATTATTTACAGTGACAAAACACTTGTTATTTATACAGTACTAATATCATAACCAGAATATTTCAAAACATGGAACAAATCAAGGAGTGCAACTTCTGGTGCTGAGCTGGGCTGTTTTAGTAGAGGGATTTCTGAAGCACAAAGATGCACAGTCATATTTGAAAGTTTGACTCTTATGTCTCAGGTGCCTACATGGAGATGTCATCACCCCAGGTGTCCCACAAAGATGTGCATATGATAAATGTCCTACTCATTGTTCAATTTTACAAAGCAGTTCAGTTTCCAGAAAAATTAATCTTCAACTTTAAAACAAAAACACAGCAGAGGAGCTCAGGACTTAGGGATCTGACTTTATTTGAGGAGGATTCAGAGGCTGAGGAAACTGCACAACCACTAAAGTTTTAGGCTCAGATAATTTGATGAAAATTTACATCAGACATATATGGCAGTTGCGAGGAGAGGAGCCCAAACCTGGGTTCTAACAACAAAACTCTCTTCTCATTTTAAATGAAAAGAGTGAAATTGGTCTCTGCTAATTACCTGTGAGTATACACCATGTTTTCAAAGGTTTCCTTTGATACGTAATGGTACTCGCGACCATTCATTTCATAGCTTTTCTGGACACGAGTAGTATCTAGAACAAAAACAAAAAGTACATATTAGTAATTTAATTAAACATAAATGAGGCAGCCTTTCATTAAGGAGGATAAACTAGTATTTTCTTAAGAAATAAAATGAGCTGTTTCTCTTTGCAAGTCCAGAGCAAAAGCCTTGCGTACTTTTTGGTTACCCAGTGGCAAAATTAGTAAGAACATCCACAATTCTTGGAATGGGAGAAGTGATTTAATTCAAATATATTTGACTTAAACCAATCAGGAACTGCTTTAGGCCTGCTTGCACAACTCTTCACCTCCTCTGAGGTGAATTTGACTCAAGTTCATTCTGAATCATCCGACACTTGCACTTCCCTCAAATTTGGCATCTTAAGCGTAATGAAATGCCTAAATTTTCAACCAGCTTCTGATTAATTTATTACCTGTTTGTTTATCCAAACCACAAGTACTAATCCCTATGATTAAGTCAGAAATTAAGTGGCATAAATCCCAGTCAGTAAAAGAAAACTAATAAGGAAAGCTGCCACAAAGCCTACTAAGCATAAACTTCTATCACCTTCAGTATCATATCACTTCAACACTACAAAATTACCCTTATAATATCCCTAAGAAGCCTTCTTTTTTTTTTTACAGAGATTAAAAAACCAGGATTAGACAAAAACATGCTGATAATCTATTTCTATCTAAAGACAGAGCTCCTGAAACCCAAAAAATACCTTTGTCTGATTTGTATCAAAGCAAGCCGTGCAAAAGTAAATGATTCTAGTAGAGTAGAAAACCATTTAGCAGAAATGAATATGCAAACACAAGGGATAGGTCTCTGACATTTCCTAGTCACTGCTGTGGGGGAAGTGGGAAGGGAACGACATTACGTACGAGGTACCGCACTCCGGAACTGCTGCGGGCAGCTTGTAATCAGTCTTCGTCTCAGCTCATTCACTCCAACTCCTGCAGGACCTGCAACATTGGGAAAACAACTAATGTTACTGACAGAGGCGCTTTATGGGAGCATTTCCAGTCGGCCAGCACAAGCCAAGGCAAATTTTAAATATGGTGAACTTGTGATTTTAGTCAACAGATAACAATGATCTATCAAGTAGAATCAAAATCACATTGCTGCTCCTGTTGGATTCCCCAGCAGCAAGAAACCAAGCTTCCTATTAGATTTTATAAAAGACTTGATCCATTACACCTGATAAAGGTATCAACACGGTCAAATTGGAAAGAATCATTCTTTATTTGCTTCTTTGAGAGCTACCTGCACAGCTCTCAGGCCATCACCTATTGCAGTSAGCAGCAGAAATTCTCAATGGATGGGATGATGACCGTTTCCTCCCCTCCTTACAGGTTGTGAGGTTTGCATGAGAAGGTAAATTACAGCTTACCCACTAGTATGATTAGCCTGTTCCTGTCTGTCGGGTGCCGCTGGTATCTGACCACCTCCTCATACGGAGCTGCGAGAGCGCTGTAACAACTGCTGGGGCACTGAGCATAACACGAGTGCTTGCTGGCCGAGGACTTCCTGCGGCATAGGCGCATGCTTCTGCGGAAGCCAGCTGGAAGGGACGAAAGCACCGAAGGTGAAAAACATACCTGACAGACAGGCAATGGGTTGTTTAGTCTACATTGTCTCTAAGTTACAGAAAAATGCACTATGCTCTTGAGCTTTCTGCAAGGTCGAAAAGCCCTTCAATATTAAAAGATATCTCAGGAAGAGGTTTTATAAGTAAAACCACTTTTTTTTTTTTTTTTTTAATTGGAAATGACCCCAAAGTTAGCCCAGAATTAATGACTAAAATATAATTCCCAAACAACCCTGAGAAAAAATTTCTGGCCATAAAGGGCACCTCGAGGATTGGACTGAAAGTGTACCTCATTCATTCTGCTAGAGCAAATCTGGAACACTCCTTCCAGCCTCCAAAACTAATACAAACATTTTRAAGACCACTGTGGTTTAGCAACAGCGATGAGTTTGTAACTTCACCTTGCCATCATAATTTTTCTCAATACACAAAAGACAAGAGGACAACATTATGCCCTGGGAAAGTTAATCTTGAAGAAAGGGATGTCAGGCAGTCAAGTTAAAATGGTGGTGGTAAGTTCTCAGCAGAAAACAAGTGAAGAGGTTCATATGGGAAGAACAAGTGTTAGGAGGAGACATGTGACTTCTTGATGTCTGGAAAATGGTAGCTAGGATTCAGGTCAGTAAGACTGCACAGGAAGTAAAGAACAGAATTTGATTTAGCTGCAGACAAGCATTTTTCCTAGGTCAAGTCCCAGTCATCTTAGTTCCTCATCACTACATACCAATAAAGACTTGTTGRCCAGATTCACCAAACTCTTCATCTTCTAGAACAAGAAAAAGAAACACCATGAAGGGGGGAAAAATATGGTGATAATTRAAGAGCTAGATAGCCAACTTCATTATCTCTGATTCCTGATGGACAGACAGACATACCATTTTAGTAAACAAATCAAGTGCTACATGAAATTAAACATTCAAATGACATCTCATATTTCTACAAGAAAAAAATAAACTTAGAAAGTCCTAAGTTCTAAATAAGACCTGAAACTTGACATTGTTTTGAAACATATATAGCATAGAAAGAACTCCACATAATTTATAATTTCAGATGAAATGTAGTTGACAAGGATTATTTAATTCTAATATTAAAATAATCCTAAGCCACATAAATGCGAATATATTACTGTTCAAATTTACAGACAATGGAGGGGAAGTTAGTTACCTTCTTTAAGCTCCTCTGCAGGTTCAGATAGAGATAAAACAATTAGTGTTGAAGAGAAATTCTGCACAGAACTAAACAGAAAAACCACCARCATGGTCCAATATACTAAAATAGTTTTGGAAACAGATACTGTAGGTTTTAAAGCCAAAATATACCAGATGAAACATAATTTAATATTATGTGAATATTTAGCTCCCMAAGGGAGACAGCTACAGCATCTAGGTCAGGACTGTATTTGCAGAATACATAACAAAGAGGTTAAGCTACTTGCTAAGGCAGGGTGAAATGCACAATAGAAGCAATGTCTGCATTTTTATTCCTTTGCCCAAATACAACAGAGGTAACACAGCAGTGGGTAGTGAAAAGGATTGCAGGAGTAACTCTCGAAGGAAGTTACTCCTGGTGTCCCAGTCTGAAAACAAGAGACTGTCTTGTAGACTTGCTGGTTCTGTTTTACAGGCTTTTGGCACTGAGAATCAAGCTGAGATAATCCTGCTAGCAGATATGAACTTTGGGAAGAAGAAGAAAGGGGAAAAAAAGGAAATAAAGTGGAATGACATTTTCCCCACAATATCAGCAATTATCTCAAACATGTTGAGCTGTCTGGAAAGTCTTAATTTATTTTAGAAGATTGATTCTGCAAAACTCTGAATATGTTGGAGATGCACAATTGACCCTGAAAAAAAACAGGTATATAGGTGTTTTATTTCATTCCATCGGTTTGCATGTCCTACACGTAATGCATTTGGTTTCCAAGAGTATTTTTGCTTTCTGAATGCCAACCAAACACACAGGCACGACACACACCCAGGCCCTGCACCGCAGTTAGAGAATCCAGTTATCCTTCCTGGCATGCGTACAGTYCCTGCTGCCACGGCTTGCCCACAGATCCTCAGAGGATCTGATAGACAGATCTGTTACTGACACAAGCAGAAACACGCTTACACTTACGGTCCATGGGGTAACAGGACAAAATTTTTAATACAAAGACAGTAAGGGAGCAAGAGAGTTAAAGTCGACGTGGTTTTACAGAATGGCTTTTCATGCCTGAATGTCATCTAGTTTTTGTCATTTGTTTGTAAGCCACTTGTCTATGGACACCCTTYCGGCAGCAAAATAATAGCAAGGAATTTGGAGTTAGGTCAGAGGAACTTACCAGACTCAAATGTTTCTTCATCTTTTTAGTAATCCAGATAGCAAAACAAAGACAAAAAATTTTTCCTGCTATAGGATTTTGGCACCAGAAATTAATTTTCTTATCAGTCCCTCTCACACACTTTCCCCACCATTTCTGCACCATGTGGTCAAAATGCAGCTTGCTATGTTTTATTAATTGTCCAGTCTTTCCATAGAGTCTGTTGTTCCTGGAAATCTGTTCAGAAACTGAAAATTCTTGGTCTCGATAGAAATACATGCAAAAACAAGGCAAACTTGCATAGCAACCAGGAGCTTCTGCATTGTATATTTGTTTGTGTGCCTGCAAATTCACAGCACTTGTGTGCAAGGCACGCACCAACAGAAACTAAGATCTGTCTTGGATCTGTGCCTCCAGCTAAAAGATGTGAGAATAAAGTACAAAAGGGTGAGGGACTTTGGCCGTTACAGATAAAGGTCAAAATGTAAATCAATCAGGTTTGATCTCATTTGGAGTAATATTCTTAAGTGGGGCCATTCGTTTCAGCACGATACTTCACTGTGACCAGTCATTAACAGCAGAASTGCAAACTATGGTTGATTGCCATACTCCGATATAGGTGGCAATTCAGAGCATTAATAATAATAATAATAAAAATCTACAATTAAGGTCACTAGGAGACTTACTACTACCTGCAAGCAACCAGAATAATCTCAAATGAAGTCAGTTACCTGTTTCCACACACTTCTCATCAATCTGCATGTCATCCTCTGTAGAGAGGCACAAGAGAGAAGAGAGACAAGTCATCTGAACACAGAAAATACTCATTTTGGGAGGGGGGAAACTTTAGAGATCTTGTAAGACTAACATCAGTTATCATAAAAAAATGCTTTAAAACTCAAATCAACTCTAGATATCTAAGAATTTTACCACTGTACCCCTAACTGTGTTCTTTCTTCAGTGAGCAAACAGTTTGCCCTAAACTAATGCTTGGAAGGGCTAAGAGCCAAATACACCTAATTTGAATTCTCTTTCTGAAATAATAAAAGGTTTATCTTGGCYGTCACTTGGTTCATGCTACAGATCTCTAACAAGTATTGTCATGACAACTCCCTCTCCTCCTCTAGCTTTTGTAAATGCGCATCTGCAGTAAGTTTCGTTCAAGGAAAGGGTTTTATTTAGTTGATATTTTTAACAAGAAGGAGAAAAAAGGGAGAGATTGATTCAGTTGGGCCAAACAGTACTATTTTCCAAGTGCAAGGATATGCAATCTTTCAATCAGGTTTAGTTTCACTCCCAAACTCCTTCAATCCTAAGAATCTGCCCAAAGTTATTRACAGTTGTCAGGTCAGCTGCTGAAATGGAGAGGGAGAGAATTAGGGGAAAAAGCTGCCTCCCCTCTGCCAAGACACCCATCCAAGTTCCTAATTCCCTACCATACRGCGCATAGTCAAAGTTACCACTTCAAGAAAACTTGAAGTGAACAAAAAACTTGGTTTCAATCACACTAATCAGAAAAAATGGTAACAACTTGGCAAATACATAGAAAAGAAATCCGAACAAACTTGTTTCTGCCGGCTATTAAAAAAAAAAAAAAAAAAAAACCCTATAAAACTCATGTACTAGGTTCTGCTAAGCAGATTCTAGATACAGGAATGCAGTGTGGTCCCAACAGCACCTCCTACCTTCTTCCACAGTGCTTACTGTTCACAGCATATCCATTGAAGCAGTTAAAACACAATAAAAAATGGTGAAAGAGAGCACTAGCTCTGGGAAACGAGCAGAGCAATCTGTGTGCGAACAATGCTGGGCATGGAAACCYAGGAACTTAATCTGGGAGTTATCAACAACAGAAGAATAAATMCTATGTCAATATAAAGAGCTATAGAAAAAAGGCACAGGAGGGAAAATCAGAAAAAAAATATTTCTGGAAAATAACTACATGGATATAGTAAGTTAAACTACAGTTGGCAAATATACAGAGCAAATTTTTTTTTTGATTGTCACCACAAAAACTCACATTAAGCCTCAAAAGTTGCATCTYTCTCCCACCAGTTTTGATGACACAAAAGCATTCTAAAAATTATCAAGCCATCCAAAAAATTGAAATATCTTAAAAATATTTTTTGAAGACTTACAAGGTAGCACAATTTTAGTGAAATAAATGCTGTCACAGTGACATCCTAAGTACACTGGAGACAACAACCATCAGTCCTCCAAGTGCCACTACCACTATTTTTTCCATGAAAATACTTAGCATACTCCAGAGGTTACAATACACCTCCAGGAACACTGTATTTTAATTGAAAAATTGAATTGTATAAGTTTAGCTTTCAGTATTCTTGGAAATGGAGACCATTCCTCTCTGCTCAATCATTCGAATAACTTTTCACGCACATATTGATGATTTGAGGCAGAGATGGGGCTGGAAAGGCTGAGACCACCAGAATTCTCGCTGCTTCCTGCACCAAAAGAAATTTTAGACAGTTAATAAAGAAACAAGTCACTTCCCAAGGCTCTTAGGCTCCAAGTTAGATTCACTGCTTACACATAACAAGAAATTAGTGCGGAGTTGAACAAAGATGCCAAGAATGGAAACATTACCAAAGTTTTAGCCCACTGAAGTGCTAAAGAAAATTGAGCATTCTATTAGAACCATTTGAAGGCAGTTTTCACAACAGCTGAGAAGGATTTTAAGTTAATAAAGTACGTACATCTTCAGTTTTCATTATATGAACTAGTTTCTGCACAGTGTAAATTACAACTTTTACCTAGGACTTCATGGCCTTACACCGAGTGCAACATGGTTAGAAGATGAAACAGAAGTGTTCTACAACAATTTAGTTATTGTTTCTGACAGCCTCCTATCCAAAAAACAAACAAACAAACAAAAAGTCAAAAAAAAAAGGGGGATATTTATGCAGGAAGTAAGCAAGAAATACTTGTTTTTCCTCAAAATTTCCTTTTGTCCCTCCCTCCTTTCTCTTAACCTGTCAACTCAGCTTTGAGCAAAGAAATCACTCATGCCATACAGGATACCTTCAAAACCAGGTACAGCTTAGCAGTTACACCATACATACAGTATCCCACATTCCTCTCTATATTCTGTTTTAAATCACAACTGTCTTAAACAGTCAAAGTCTTGAATTTCCACCTAACTTTCAGCTGCTGCACTCCATTAGGTGCCTTAGCAGCAGGCACAGAAAGTAGGTAACTGCTGTGAACTTTCTAGAGATGATACAGGTGCTTTTAAAGCCTGTTCTGTCACAGAAATGCTTATGGAAATTCCTGTCCTTAAGAGTAAAGCGTTGGAACATAGAAAAAGGAAAAATGACTGTCACCTGCTCTGAATCATACTATTATATAACTGGTATAAAGTTTAACAGCAAAATTTAAGTAGTTGGCATATTTTTGGATTTCAAATCAGAAACATTAAGACTTCTTTACCTTTTAAGAAGATGATTTGAGGGTATAAGTCCAGCACAGGCACCAAGATCTGAAACTTTCCTGGCCTGCCACCAAAAAGCATCGTTCTGGTCCACAATCTGGAGTATTTCACCTTTCTTAAAAGGCAAACCTGCATCAGCGCATGGTATGGCAGGATCTTGTAGGGGCCAGTAGTCTGCCATTGCTCGCACATATAGCTGGTAAAAATACGTAAGTGTAAGTGGAAGCTGTCTTTAGAAGACAAGATCAAGCCCCAAATCCTATCTACTCATGATGGAAAAAATAAGAGTGTGAAGGTGGTGGTGAGGAAATTCATTAGTCTATGGCTGACTCTAAAGATTCCTTTATTATCTTAATATAACTATATTTCAGCTTAGTTATCTTCATTGCTTCAGCAACAGGGTATTTATATCAGCTGAGAGGTAGCAGCTAAAGCAAGAGAAGATTTAAGGATTGCAGTGAACACCTAAGCAGCAGTGAACTTCCAAACAAACTGCCCATTAGACATTATTGATTAGTTGTGTACCGTAGCCACCTGGAAGAAAAAGAAAATGAATCTTACTGTTGTTTGGTTACTGACAGGCCGATCAGAAACTGGAATCAATTTGAACATAATTGTTCCCTCAGACAGGGCCTACATGAAAGAAAAACAATGACAAACTATAACATAACTAGTATACAACACAAATAATCAAACACAAGTATAACACAGTATGGCTATTTACTAAAATTTCCATTTACTATATTATAAAATAGATATAATTTAAGCAGACTATCCAATATGTAACATTACTGTGTTTTTCCAAAACAACATGGAGAGAAAGTCTTGCCAAGTATTTCTAATTCTATGAAATCCACATTTCCTTATAAAGATATGCAATTTCTCCATTCATCCAGACCAAGCTTTTCTACTCAAGTCTAATTTAAATTATCTGCAGGTCTGGTAAGACGCAAAAAAGGAGGAAATAACATTAAGTATTCAAAAATTAASAATTCCAGTGGAGTCTTCATCTCATGCCTGGAAAGAAGAACAGTCAGGGAAATAGCATTTAGAAAGACTTGTTAGTAACCACATATAGCAATTCCTTAGTGACTGTAACTAACTCTTCATAGCGAGGAACCCTGGAAGACTCTGGATAAAATGGCAAATAAGAAAGAGGGACAGCTTAATAGAGATTTCTTCATGAGAAAATGCAGTTGGCTTACAAATTCATTAATTTGCATTAGTGCATTTGGTAAGGCAGGACTTGTATAGCACCTTTCCCCTACTTTTTTGTGGAAGACAAAATGAGTGGAATGTGCAAGAAAAAACAAAGCATGAATTAAGATTTTCCACAAAAGCTTAAGCTGGAAAGGCCATAGTGAAGTTGATTTCTGTCCAGGACAGAGTTCAGATTCAATCCTTGTTTCACACATATCTTAGGCTTAAATATGCACAAGATTTATTCTTGTTTTCAGGTGAACTTCATCCATAGCAAAGAATTTTTTTTTTTGGTGGGGTGGGTGGGTGAGGGTGGGAGGAAAGAGGTAGGGAATGAGAAGGAAGGAGTATAAAAATAAAACACACTATTACTTCTAAAGGTACAAAGTAGAAAAAAATCCAATACCAGAATATTAATAACTTGCTCGGGCTCAAGTCCCTCAACAGGAACTCCGTTTACTTCCACCAGTTTGTCTCCAGCGTACAGCAGCCCTAACAAGCATGAAAGCAGTAGCAGTTTTATCACAGCATGGACGATATTACGAGAGGAGGAGAGAGGAAGAATATCCACGCCCAGCAATTATATGATACTCTAAAAGTTGCACCACAGGTTTGGAAGTCAACTTTGAAAGCTCCATAAATTAACTGCAGGAAAGTATTTCAGATTTAAGCTATATTGCTGCTTGGACAGGGCTATAAATTTCTATGAGTCACAAGAACTTAATATTTCAAGTTTCTTCTTCCTTCCTTCCTCCTTCATACCATATCTGTACAATACATTAATGCTTTGCCCTAAAAGTAGCAACCACACTTCAACACAGCTCCATTATCAGAAGCTATTTGTGACTCCACTCCAGGTAAATCTATCATACTAATAAGCCATGAGATTTGAAGCCGTATCTCTGGAGACTCTCTATTTCTCAGGTGCAGTGGGAAGGATGGGAACTCATTTCTAGTGTTTACACATTCTTCACACTATTTTTTACTTTTATTAGACAGCAAATACTGTCATGCTTTTYTTCAACTTGCAGTATTAAAATAAAAACTTATTCAGTTATTGTACACCTACAGATATTTCTTCTATAGAGAGTGGCCAGGAAATACTGAATGAAGTTMTATTGTAATTGTTTTGATGATTTATTTTTATTTATTTCACATTTCTCAGAAAGCAAGGAACAACTCTGGGATAACAAAGTAGTAACATTTCCAAGGAAGCTCCTTGAAAACTGCTTAGCAACTAATACCAATGAAGTGTTCAGTAGACTRGGGCCCAAAAACATTCCAGGATATTGCTCAGAGACTACTCCTGTCATGCAGGATAACAGACTGCTGACATTTTCCATTATGGAGTGAGCTACTAGTGCTCATACTACACTAGTTTTCTATATTACTTATCAGTCTCATGCTAGAGTTACCCAAGTGCTGGTGTCAAGAACATGTAATAAATATATATATATTTGTAACTCATCTCATTTACTCTCTCTCAAACACAGCATATTCAAGTGAAAATTAATGAAACTGGAATCCAAAGTCACTTCAGTGTGTCACTATTCACACAGTGCTGTCCATCACACACATCTGCTCTATGAGGGAAGACTAATTACAGAAGTAAAACTATTATCTTATTTCAGGTTTAGTTTTTGTATTACATTATTTCAAATGATACATACCACTTCTGTCTGCTAGTCCACCATGGATCACACGGGCAACTGTTATGTCACCTGTTATCTCATGACGTTTAATGGTGGCACCCTGTCAAGAAAAAACAAAGAAAAACCCACACTTCGATAATTAAAAAAACCTTTTAAGTTTCCTTTTGAGACACAAGGCTGATCATCTTTGTAGTGACAAAGGCATTGAAAGATACTACTTTTAAAAAACTSCACAGGATAGCAATAATGCACCATTTTCAGTGCTATTAGCACTGTACTGAGTCCTTCAGCAATTCCAATTCCTATTACACTAAAATAGCCTGAATGGACTGACTGTAACAAATCTTTCCCATCTCAAGTACTATGCCCATCCTTTCCGAGGCCAGACCAGTTAAACAATATGRTGTTTCCAGCTTGTAAGACCACGGGTTTTCTACAGAATCTTTCACGGTCCCTCCTCTTTTCCTTCCGTACTATTTTGTCCAAAGGAATCACTCACAATCATAGTTGCATTTTCATATTGTGAGATAAAAAACATGTGCCAAATGTTCAAAGCCTGACTCAGAAAGGCTATAAGAGCAATATCCTCTAGTCATCCCTGCACTGAGCAAGGGGGTGGGACTGCACAACCTCCAGGAACCCCTTGGCCATCCTGTGATTCTCTGGCTCTATACAAGCTGGACAAGGTGGTATATGGTCTCTACGACATTCCTGGAAGGAAACCTGTGTGTGTGTGTGACACATTCAGTACTTGCACAAGTCTAAGTAACTTGTCAGACATCAGAAAGCTCCCTCACCAGAGGCTGCTTATTCTTCACTAAGCAGACAATCCTCATGGCTTCCTCATTCTCAGGTATGTTGTCTGGCAGAGGTGGGAGAGTTGGTTCAAAATCTTTCTGAGCAACAGTATCGTGAGCAGTTAACAAGGCCTGTTACAAGCAAATAAACCCATAAGCAAAGATCATACAATAGAACAGTTTTAAAAAGCAGTTAGTTAAGGAAACAGAGGTTAAGGACTAAGTTCCTACATGGGCATAGGTCCCTGATTCATGCATTGACAATTTCTTTATTGTTCTTTCCACCTGTTAATTCAAAATGCAAGATGAAATTTAAAGAATAGGTCCTCTCTCTGCTTCTGCTAGAAAACTTACAAAAGAAGAAAGATCCCTATTTGGAGCTCTAGTGTAAGAATGTAGGTTTTACAATGCCAAAAATGTTGTTTTCACATGTCACTATTCTGCCTCAGCTGCTCAGAATTTGTTTTAACTCTGCAAGAAGYTGCTCTCTAAAACATAACCTTTAAATAAAATACAATCTACTCCAAGTACCTCAGATATACCRTCTACATCTGAATTCACAGCTAGATTATTAGTACATGACAAGAGGAAACTAAGTCTCTTCCAGCTCCATTGCCCATTCCAGTGAACAGCTGGCCATCTCCTTCTATTCCTGCTCCAGACATCTCTGAGAAAACCCTATTTCTTTAAGCAGGACTTGCCTTTAGGTGTGGAGATCTCAGAAGTCGCCTTAGCTCTTTGATCTCCCCAGACGGGGGAGCTTCACGCAATAATTCCACCACCTAATAAGTSCAAGGGAGAAAGCATAGAGACAGGTTCTATTAGATGATCATTTTAAAGATAGCTTTATACTGAATTTAGAGGCATATAGTATAGTAAGACTTAAGTCTTCTCCCTTCCTGTCTCTGTGAGTCTAAGCTGGTTGCTTTCACGTTTGTTTTGTTTTTAAGTTCAGAGGATGTACCCATACCAGGTAGGATCAGGCCAGCACTACCATCAAATGGATATGTTTCAAAGTGTGGATATGTTCTAAATTAACTCTTTTCTCCTATTCTGCAAATCAATTTCATCATTAATTTTCTCTACCTAGTTATTAACTCTTTCACCAATTCAGTAATTTAACAATTATTTAGCTATTATGATCAGACTGCTTTACAGTGTCCATAACACCGAACAACAGTGAAATGGGAAGAATAATATAAGGAAGAAAAATATCTTGGTTAAAGCAAGAAAAGTTATGTATTCATTACATTGGTCAGGACTCATGTCGCCTAGTGATAAGAGCAATATGAATTTCTTATCTTCTCTTAATATGAAAATATTTGTCAATTAGCTTGACAAACATCTGTGAAGAGAGGTTCTTTTGAGTTCATGTAGCATACTCATGTCTGAGACACATAAAATAAATACAAGAACATTCTTACCTGCATTTAAGCTGACTAATTTGGTATCAAAGAGAAAACCTATTGTGAAAACATGATCTTACCTCATGATTCAACACACATGCCTGCACTGTGATGGGAACTGGTCTTTTTCCGAGGTAATTTTGGAGGCACTCATAGATCTGTTGCATAGACAAGAGGTTAAACAATAACGTTATGCTGTTTTTAAATTTCCAGTGAAAGGAATTTTACATCAGACAGTGGGCCAATAGTGTCTAGTCTCCCATCTGTGGTTTGTTTTCTTCCCCTAACTGCAAGTCCCATTAACAAAGTAAACTTAAAATAAAATACATTGCTGTATTTAAAGGTGGGTGCAGGGGAGGGGCCTGTAGATATTCTTATCCAAGCAAAATCATTAAAAAAACCACTTTAAGGATTTTACAAAGAAATAGAGAAAATTAGAATTCATAGAGACAGTCCTTTAGAGGACACTGCCCTGCTTAGCAGAGAAACACCAACTAGGGCTGTTCTATACTAACATACCACCTTCAGCTACACATCAGATTGATGTGGACAACACCAAAAGATTTAGTATGACAAATATTCCACTCCCCAAAGCCTCACAATACAGAACCAAGTTTATTAGTGCAACAGATGGCTGAATAGTGCTGTGTTCAGGCTATGCTTTGACCCTCCTCCATATCACCTGTCCCCTGTTTTAATACAGGTTTATCAAAGAGCTATCTAGGACTTTATGAAAGAGTATATTYTTCCCCACCTTAAGCAGAAGCAGTTTTGTTCATCCTGACTGCTGCTATTAGTCTCAATATTAAAATCTTAGGAGTTTGTGGAAACGTACACTTACTGTCCTAAGTAGGCAAAATGGGGTGGCTATCCACTGGATGCTTTTTTTCCCCAAGAAGCTTTTTTCTTTTTTTTTTTGCTGCATCACAGCTAAAAATTACTTTACCTTTAGGAGAGCTTGCAGCCAAGGAGATCTGAGCAGGTCATATAACATGCCAACGCCATTGACATCCCTTTTACAGAGCAAACTCAGTTCTTGTAGCACTAGAGTCAGAACATGAGATAAACCTGAGCCCAAGAAACAGAAAAGTGCAATATATTTCAGTACCACTAGTACATCAACTGAGGCTAATAGGTGACCCAGACCTTGAAAAAAAACCACTTACTTCAGTGTATGCTTTCAAGAAATGTGCATTATTTCCTGTTGGCAGTGCTTTAAAATTTCTCCTGCAGCCAACTCTTACATGAATTTTCTTTTGTTAATAATCAGTAGGATAGAGGTCAATGCAAGTAATTCTCCACAGAGACAAGAGATAAACAGCCAGGGAATCCCCCAGACAGTCTGGGTTCAAGCTCATAGCTCCTGTTGAGAAGCAACAGGTTCGAACATTTGCTTGTCCACTTCACTAGCTTCTGTTCCAAATGACCCACTATTGGGAGTGGAGGCTGCCTGTCTGACATGTTGGAGTATCATTAGAAAGGCACGTTCCCACCAAATATATACAACAAAGTTAAGAGACACTTGGAACACCTCTCAGGAAACAAGAAGAGTTTATTCTTACTACTAGAAATGGTACTTGTTCTATTAAGAACGCTGAAATAAAACCAAGGCACAAGCAGCTTTTTTATTTATGTCACCCAAAGCCAAACACATCCAAATCATTTTTTGAAATACAGTTCACTCAGCAGTCTCCAAATAACTGAAACCCCTCTACTGCAGACTCAATATCATCAGCTGCTATAATCCAGTCACTGAAYATGGCAGCTGTTAACCTGAACATGGCAGCTACTCTTTCTCCTTCATCTCTCAAGCAGATTCTCTGTACCTGTTGATGGTTACTACTTTCCTATATCCRCTCTAGGCCTTTATATCAATAATTATATAGGTGCTCTTACCCCCTCTTACCCTCAGTTTAGTTTCATGGGGATTACTTTCTTTACGCACTAGTTAATAACAGKATTTCCTGGTAAAAGGGACTTTTGCCTCATTCGCTAGGCAGAATTAAGTGTTCAAACAAAGCCTGAAAGTGTGACAATTATCAGGGGAATAATTTATTTTCTGGGATACTCAATGAATCCTGGTTTGCTCCAAATTAAACTCAAAAAWTAAACAAACAAACAAAAAACCTTACACCCTTTCACAGGAACTTCCTGGTGTCAAATAAAACACTACCTTCAGTGGAGACACTGAAAGATTGTTCCCTTATTACTAGTTTGGGKTTTTTTTGGTCYTTTTTTTTGAGTCGACTTGTATGAACTGATCTTCTCCAGCAATGCTATTCCTACAGCAAATAGGGCCAAAATAAGCTACAAGGACCCAYACAGAGGCACAGAGCTTCCAACTGCAGAGAATCATTTCCTTGTTGTTTAACTCTTAACATTGTTGTTTAACTCTTGCAGCTGGCCAGTAACTGCCAGTGCAGTTGCCAAGACCTCTGATTTTATGCCAAGCTAGAAATAAATGCCAGGTATTCTTTTCTGACTGCTCTGAACTGCACTTCCACTAAGCATCAAGAAYCATTCCTAGTTTGTAGCAGCAGTGCTTCTAAACATGATCATCTCTGCCATGACTACACCAAAAAATAATTATGCAGATGAAAGAATAAATCTTGGTGTCAGCACTCCTTGATTGGGAAACATATGCATGAGTGTGAGTACCATTATCTTGRCTGCAGACAGTTGGCACCTCCATCTTTTCCTTCATTCAAGGGATTCCACTCACTTTTCCAAATAGAGCATTCACACCAAGCAGATTTCACAGAGGTGGAGGCCACCCTAGGGAGGAGAGGATGGATACTGAGAGTGCAGTTCTGTCAGGTATTTCAGACTGGCAACAAAGTAGAACAAAAAAAAAGAATGAGGGAGGGATGACAATCATAAATACTTGAAGTGAACAACAGGTTGCAAGAATAAATTAGGGAGATGAACCACGCCTGAAACTCAACCACTCACCAGCATCCCAAGGCAGACAAACCATCATCGCAACATGCTTTATTTCTTTACAGAATTTTCATTAGTTTACATTATTAACCCTTTTAAAGTAACAAGTTGTTTCATACATCATATGTTCCATAGCTTTTTAAGCATACTACCATGGAAAGACAGCATTTTTTTCAAGGACTTCAGTTTGTTTTGCACAAACACAGCTTGGGGAAAAAGAATCATTCCATAATAATTTACGCTTAGATCTCCTTGTTACTGACCCAGAATATTAAAATGAAAAGATTGAGAGTTCCTGCTGGATTTTCATTGAGCAAGGGCGTAAGAAGGAGCAAGAAGGAGACCTCTTTGCAAAGGAGCTCATTTGCAAAGAAGGAGCCACTGTTTTTAGATTTTGGTCTCTGATTTTTTTTTTTCCCCACAAAGTTTTATATTTTCCCTCTGCATTTCTCATAGTGAATAATAATAAAGTCTCTCTGCTATCAATATCTCCTGTGCATTTATAGTTGACTGCAACTCTTCATGGGGTAAGTCAATTTATTTTGAAATTTAAACAACTTCCCAAACCATCTTTCAATCTAAAAGGGAAAATTATACTATGTTAYGATTCATATTTTCTATCTGAAAATAAAAATTGCTCAAGCAACAAAGGAGGAAGCAAACACAGATTATTTAACCTATATTCAAGCTACTCTGAACTCTGCAAAGGAGGAAATTGAGAGGCTTATTCATCTAACTTTGCTCTCAAAGTTCCATGACAATCCATCACGTTTGTAATGTTTTCTTAGTCTGAAAATGGATTTACAAAACAAGTTTCAAGACATTGTAACAACTGACATTATTCTAAGATTACTCATGAAAAGTTTAAATATTTAAACTGATCAGTAATTTATACTCCAACACTGCTCTTGAAAGAGCTTTAATAATAAATATTTGAGCATCTCAGACCAAATTGAACAACAGTATGACCATTATGCACACAGTGAATGCCTTACCAGATTTTGTTAAATATACAGCATTAGCCTCTGGATTATTAAAACAAAAAGACAGCCATTTTTCTCCGGATTGTTCTTTGKACAGGGAAAAAAAAAATCAGAAGGTACAAGCAGTARATGTATTATCTTTATCTGCTTATAGCAAAAGGCATTGCCATCACTTTTACTATATTTCTTAATGTCTGTTTTTAGAACATACTTCCTCCCTTTTGTTGAATCATAACACTATCTTCAAAAGGCAGCTGAGAAAAGGGAGAAATTAATAAATATGAAATTACAGCTCAAACATTTCCTTGCTAGGTATCTC
This sequence comes from Eudromia elegans, assembly GCA_003342815.1. NCBI lineage: Eukaryota > Metazoa > Chordata > Aves > Tinamiformes > Tinamidae > Eudromia > Eudromia elegans. Next base: position 216,253 of record PTEX01000178.1, on the reverse strand, counting down.
TAGTTCATCACAAGTTATCTCCACAGAATCTTCAATGATGTGGGTTATTTTAAGATTATTCTAATCCAAAGATAGCTTTTAAAAATGATTTCTTCTTTCAATGAGTAAGAAACATAGTTTGATCCTCTCCCAAAAACTAATACAACCTTTCTATGTCAGTGATAATTGCATCAGCATGGTTCCACTTAGAACAACTATTTTTCACATTTTCTGAATGTAAAATTGAATGTTTTCAGCACATCCCATACTGTTTTTAACAATAGTGCAACTATTTCACCTTTTTTAATCTTCTAAGGCCTGTTCCTTTAAGGGTTTGCCTTCCCCTTTGTTAAGCTTCACTGATCTGCCTAATGACGGATTTAACAAAGGAGGCCATAAAGATGTAGTCACGAATCCTTGTTTAATGACTGAAGAGATCAGAAGTAGTGCAGAAATCCTTATTGTAGGATGATGGTAGAGGCAAGGAGAGAGGCAGCCCTGTGTTACCAAGTACAGTTCAAGACAGTGGAGCTCCTGGTTTTCACTGAACATCATTCACAGTGAAACACAAATAAGTCAACAATTATGGAGTGTCTTTGTAGTCTGGATGATTCCTCCYTCATTTCTGGAAACAGAGTTTGTAGCTGCAGATTCAGCTGCAGAAGCATTTATAGAAAAGCTGCTATGCAATCTGCAAGTTATGTCCTAAAGTATCCCTATAATCTGCATCTGAGAAACCTAATTTCTTAGCATTAATTCTAAAGCTCCTCTTTCATAACTATGTTTTCTTCCTTTTTTTTTTTTTTTTTTTAATAATTAAAGGCAGATCTTGCCAACATCTGTCACTATCATGTGTGGCAGCTGTTTATCTTGTTTCTCTTTAAACAGTCCCCACACCCCCAACAGTGCCCTCTGCAAGGGAGCTCAGCCATTTCAAATCCTGACTGCAGCTTTGTGCTGAAGAGTAGGGGGAGACAAATGACAGGGGCACATCCAGGCACTTGGGATRTGCTACCAAGGAGCCAGCTCCCACTCTGAGTTATACTTGGCTACTAAGAGCTCACATTAAAAAGAGAAAAAGAAAAAAAAGAGAGAAGAAGAAAAAAATTCACATCACATGCATCCCTTTCATGGAAAGAAACAAACAAACAAAACAAAAATTCACACTACCACCAAAAACCCCACTTTTTTTTTTTTTTTTAAATAAAGACACTCTGGCATTCAGAAGGCTCTCACTCAAAGCATTGWACTTACAGGAAATGCCCATTCAACAGTGTCATAAAACTCAAGCTGTGTCAATTCTAGATCTGTCTTTTTCTACAGTTTGTCCAATTCAGCTTTGCAGAACCAAACCATGTGCTCCTTTAAGCAGGGTGGGAGCACACAAACACATACATGGRAACAAAAACTAGAAATGTTTCTGGAAGTCTTTCAGGAGAGGTAGTCAAAAGAAAGCTCAGAAAAATACTGAACTGCAAAACAGATTTGAAGAATACTGAAAACCATCTTTTTTCCTCCTGATTGAAAGTGAAATTGCTTAATTTTTAAGACCTGTTCTGTACAAATACTGCTGTCAACCAGACGAGTATGTCACCATACTGACAGTTATTGTTGCTTTTATTCTCTCACAAAACACAGAAGTTTAAATGAGGAGGGGAAAAGAAGATAAAATAGAGATACAAAAAGTAAAAAAAAAAAAGTTCTCTTTCCTACACTCTCTTGGGAATATCTTATACAAAGTCATATAGCTATCAGAAACTAGATCACATTTATGATTATTCTTAAGCAGAATAAATCTTGCATAACAGTGTCTAAGAATGGAAAAAACACAAATAATATTAAGTCAAGCAAGTTACCATACAATTGCCAAAGAAATAATTTTCTACGATTTTCTACTGAGCAGTCTTTTTATTTTTAAGTGTGTGGTTGAGTATCATCCTGCAAATAAAATCAGAAACATTTATGGACATGCTAAAAGCTCTTTCTGATGCTGTTATCTTAAGATACTTAACAGATTTTTTTCCATGGAGCTGGGCAGCTCCTGGTAACATGACTGCTTCCACAGAAAACAGATGTGGGATTGAGTTCAGTGTGTTTAGGAATGCTTTATACACGTTATTCTTGAACATTGATGTCAAAGAGGAAAAAGAAGTCACTAAACCTGATGGTCAACATTTGGCTGCAGCCTCAATTAGAGATAGCAGAGACTGGCCGGGGTCAGCAAACAGACAAACAAATAATTTGCCATCCTTTGCTATCTTTTAACTGTAGAGGTTCTGCTCACACTGACAGAGTCATTAAACATAAAAATCTGTCAAGTCTTTTTAAAAAAAAAAAAAAAGAACAAGCAGTGCAGCTCACCTGATTTGTAAGAAGTGATTGTCTCATTTCCATACAACMAAAAGAAAGCAGCTTCCAACTGTGTAGCCTGATTTCAACAGCTGTCACTGGTAGTAAATGATGAACAAATTATTTCTGTAAAAAGGGATGAAAAATCCCACCCATCTGTACAACTCTGTAGAAAACGATCTATTAAACGGCATACTTGACAGGAAGAGACAGCCTCAAAACTAGCAAAATTACTACTGTGCCTTCATTTCCTATGACTTATCTATGCAATAAGACCACAGCTCTGGGCCTCCTCATCCCAAGCATCCCTCTAAATTAGGCAGAAGTTCTTACTGAAAGGCTTACCTGACTAATTCCCCAGGCAGTGCAAGGTCTCTCCCATTCACACTTATTACACACAATCGCAGTTGCTCGTCAGACATTTCCCTTTGCCTGGGACTGAGCGGTATAGTCCTGCTGATTCTGCCAGGGTTTATAGTGAAAAGGAATCCAGCCAAACATCAGTTATCCCAGATCTGGGCAGTGAGATTTACTTTTTTCAGTGGGAAGACATGAAATTCCTTGAATTTATTTACCTGGCAGTCTACAAGGTCTCACTGACACAAGCCTAGAGTTTTAAAGGAGCCTAGGCCTTCTCTCACTCAGATAAATACAGTTTTGAGAATCATCTTAAAAGGGACAATTGTGGACTCTGTGAGGCTTTTAAAGACAAATGCCAGAGACTCTGACATTCATAACACTAACAGACATATTCCCCCCCAATCTTGTAAGCTTCTTTAGTTAAGATGCTCAATGGGGTTATCAGGCATTTTTAACAMKGCAAACTCTTCATGTAATAAAWTTTATCGTAAACCTGCAGTTTGGTATAACAAAGACTACAGATGAGCTTGAGGGCAGAGAATACCCTAAGAAGGCTTTCATTGTAAATAAGTCACTACAAAACAGCACACACAATAAAAGATATTCAACATCTTTCTAAYGATGTGTCCTATGGAGGACTTTTGTTCAGCATTAAATGAGCTTAATTAAGCTAGTCTCATACCTGGACTAGATCAGTCTCCTCTTTCAATTGGTGTGAAAGACATCTTGCCTTTGTACATGGACCTGTGTTTTAATTAAACACGCAGCTCTAAATATAAACAGAAGTAACTTAGCACTTATTTTAAGTAAAGAATGAGTTCTGCGCTTTTGAAACCATACATCCTTAGCTTGGCCTAAGAGCCACTTACGGCACATCTGAGGTGACACAGGTTAAAAACATTAAGTCTTATGTTGATGTAAGTCACTGTGTGAGCTTTAGACAACCACACCTGTACTTGCGGCTGATGCTACAAAAATAGGCTACTGCACACTGCTCAACTGTATGATTCATTCTTCCTCTCACTAAAACACAGTCCTCCAGCTGCCCTGGGAGTGCCAATATCTTGTTTGCATGGGAGTAATACYTCTTATATGCTGCTCCCCGAAAGAATAATATGCAGAAAAGAATACATGTATGCACCACATTGGAGTAGTGAAGCTGCAACATTACTGACTTATCCTRTATTTTCTTCTTGCAGCTGTTTACTGCCCACAGCTGGGACATCCAAAAAGCAAAAATGGTAATTTTAATTATATAGTTGATTTGAAAACTACCGTATCAGTCACCTATCTTTCCTCTAGGTCATCCTTTGCCATACAAGAACAGTTACTTCCCCAAATAGTTTCTAACAGGAAAATATATCTAGCTTTAGTAAAACCAGCTGATAATGGAATCCAAGTCAGAGTACTTTGCGAAGTTTGGGAGTAAGGAAGGACATTTTCTTTTTAGATCTTACTCCTCACTCACACACATCTCCAAGTACTTAGCTAATGGAAATTAAACAGAAGACAATACAGATTTCATCCGGGTTGCTGTAAGTAGGAGAAGGAACATATACACGATGGAGAACATACCTACAGGAGTATACAWTGGTTTCACAACAGTGCATTTTGCCTTACCTGCAAATCCTGCAGAATACACCATGTTTGGTTCATGATTTTCCAGCGGGAAGGAATAGTTGCAGGATGTTAGCAGAGCAAGTAACCTCACTGCCCTAGCTAATCTATGGATATCTCCTCCTTTCTAATCCGCAGAAACCTAACCTTAGAACTACTCATTACAAGGGAGAAGAGAATAAATCCCTTTAACCCTTTTCTTGCTTAAAAAGCCTGTTTTAAATAGTCTCTTACCTAAGCAGCTTGTTATCCTCAAGAACTTTCCCCATCATAAAGACACTTAGCTCTTAGGGTTTCTCTCCAGTTACCAGGTCTGCAATTAGGCTACAATCTTGATCTTCTGTTGCTGGTTACAGAATGTCTGCTACAAAACACGAAATTCCTGGCTTTCAATTTTAGAGTGGGAGTGGAAGAATGGGTTTTTGGAAAAGCAGTAGAAATAGAAGTCCTGCAGGTTAACTCATCTCTTGGCTAGCTACAGAAACACACGACCAAAGCTGCCTGGCACTGACTTCCAAATGCATCACAGCCCCCCCCCAGGTTGTAAAGTGGAATCTGTGTCAGAAGCACATGTAATCCTCGGATTCKCTTCAGCTAACAAATGAGCTATACAGTAGAAAGACTGCAAGAATAATCCAATCCAGGAAGTCAGTCTCCATTAATCAGCATATATGATATCACTAATTTTTATAAGACAGTATAGATATAAATAGGTAAATTAGTTTTGTTTTTTAGTTTGCTATTTTTATCATTCAACCTGAAGTTAAATAAATATTTTTAAAATAAAGTTTTAAAATGCAGAATTTCCTAAGTGACRGTATCCATACTAGTATCCATACTGCTAAAAATGCCACACTTCATAAACTCACACAATACATATGGCAGTCACCATTCAAGTTTCTAAGTATAAGCAAGTGTCTATAGAAACACTGTTTTTAAAAGATCATAACTGAAACAGAGAAACAAAAAGTAGGTAAGTCATTCCCAAATYGGCTCCTGGCTTTGAGGAACTGCATATTCAATGGGGGATTCAAGCACCAAGAGTATCAAGAAATCATGATATTACTGTCTTCAATGCATGCTGCATATTCTGCTTCAAATTTTTTCTTTTTCCTCTAAGGGTTAATAGGCAGGTTTTAAGCTCCCAAGTAAACAGTTACCTCGCAGACCATTGTTCTGCCTCTCTGCAGATATAGGGCAAACCCATAAGAAGTGCTATGCTCCCTCAGGCTTCATGATCTGAAACTGCCTTGCTGCAGTACTCCCTTTGGCATTCTCCTGGATAAAAAACAATATTAGAAACAATGCAGGTGGTCACAGAATGCTCTGTTTAGCTACTATGTATAATTTTCATGTGGTATACACTTTTTGACTTATTGTACTATTTATTCGGACTTTTTCCTACTTACATATTTTTATTTTTGTCTCTCAAGGTCTGTGTGTCTTCTAAAACAAAAATCAAACTCTGTTTTTGTTTCCAGTTTTACTTATAAAAAGATCTCAAAGTCTCTCTTCAGCGAGATTTGCCTCAAAGGTTAGGCAAATACATTTAAGCATCCATTATTCTTATATTTGCAAATAAAAGATTATAATGAAACACTGCAGCTGTTCACAACAATCTATCTATCCAACTGGCTACATACATTTCAAAGAAATATTCACAGCAGACAAAAAAGTGCACGAGCTTCTGCTAAACTCAACTTTTATCACTATTTTCAAGAAGAGTTTTAGTCATTTCCAAATGCTTATGCCTTATATAACTTTCAGGAAAAGATATTTTCTTTCAGCCAGGAACCATTCYCAAACAGAACCAAAGCTTGTGCAGTTCTCATCAATACACTTTTCCTGCTTTAATTTATTTGCACTAAAAAAAAAAAAAAAAAAAGTGATGTCAGATATGACAGCTATCTTTCATGCAAGAGCTTTTACAAATGTTTCATTGAGCAGAATACATTTGGTTGTCAGAATTGCTTTGTCATCTTCTCTAATAAAATGAAAAACAATCTCGGAAAGAACTTTTTTTATTATGAAAATTGTTACATTACAGTCACTGTTCCCAACAGTATTTAGACATTTTTTTTTTAGAGAAGCTCCAATACACAAGCCATGGTATTTTTTCAAAACACAATTAGCATTATGGCAATTTGAGATAAACTTAAGCCATTATAACATTCCATAATCAATATTCCCGACAGTCTTTTGTTGTGTCAGCCATGGTATAGAACAGCACCTACAATATCCAAGTTATTCACTAGTGTTATTATATAAAYAAACTTAATTATAAACCACAAAGGAATAAACACAATACACAGAAATCTGCCATTGAAATTACTTGTTCTCTCTGTCTTCAAAAATGCAATGAGGTGGGCATTTTTCTTTTTGACATGGAAATAAACAGCAAGTTATCTGTAGAATCAAGAGTTTCAAACTTAAGCCATTGCCAGTGTCAGTTTGCTGAAAAGCATGTTCCCATTTTCCTATCACATGGGACCTCTTTCCTGAGGAAGGTGTTTATTCTTGGATCTCAGGGTAAAACAATTCAACACTCCAAAGATTAAGTACTTAATTTAGTGCCAAAATATGAACCAGTCAGTGCCTTTTGTAATTTTTTCTTTAACAAAAAGTAGTGACTACATACTTATAATTCTAGTAAATAGGGAAGTCTGCAACAGTGCGATTATTTCCACAATAGCACATAATAACACTGTTTTCTGCAGGTCTGCTCGACAGAAGATGCCTCAAAATCTTTACAGCAAAACACATTACAGGCTACCCATTATAAATACTAGCCTTATTATTATTATTATTATTATTATTATTTTTAAACAAACATATATAGTAACAGCTGAATTCAGGAAGACCAAATGGTTCTGTGGTGCAATTAGTTTTCTTTAAGTATTCTTTTTGACAAACCAGGAATAATAAAAACAAGCCTACCATTTAGAAATTACATGGTCCAGATTTTCACATGTACTGTATGTAGATGCCATATCTTTTTGAATTATCGTTAATTTAAAAAGAATAAATAATTTTTCTTTCACAGYAGGAAGGAATTTCTTCTTGGAAATTGCTTGGCAAATCAAACTCCATTATCGTGTCCAGCTGCAATTTTCCAATCTTAGATTCAAAGTTCAGAAGTAAAAACAGAATATATTCATGTGCAACAACAGAATATCTTTAGCTTCAGAGCATTTTCATGTTTTCAGTGCCATTTCAGGGAAGGAAGTGAGTACTAATGAAGTTCCTCTCAGCAGATTATTTCACAGACCCAGGTTATAAATGATGGTCTAAGTAAGTTTTTCRTGTTGTATCTGGTAGTAACATGCCTAAATTAAAACAAAATTCAGTTTAGCACACATGTCAATTTTATGGAAGCTGATAAAGCTCTATATACAAATAGGTTGAGTTTCTTTTCTGCCCAAGRGTGGACCAGACTTTCTGCAAGCAGTGACAACACAAGTGACATTGCAACACATGAAACTCTTCAAGTACACAAACAAAAGAAATAAAAAAACAATAGGAGCTTTCAGTTACAAAGAATGCCCAGCTCTCCATGAAGTGAGACAGCCCAGTTTGGAACTGTTTTGTAATTGATTTGGTTCCCAGTTTTGGCAAGATGGACATTTTCTTGTTCATAAGTATTTCTTTATCATTTGATAAGAGGAATCAGAAATGAAAATACTCTCTCATAGAAAAAAGAAACAAGGATTATAGTTTCAAAAGCACCTGATACTAAAAAGTAATGACTCGGTTTATGTAATGGGGTTACATGACTTGGGTTAGTAACGACCAGAAACTTAATGTAAGTGTTTCAGGAAAAATTTGTACTCTGACAAAATAAGATTCAGCTTTTACTCAATAGAGATTCTTTGAGAAACTTCAAACAATTCAAATCTTCCCTTCTTATAGCATTATAAAAATATGAGGTGAGGAAAGGCCACTCCCTTTTCCCATGTGTAGAAAAACTTTAAAAGATACTAATATACAGATTTATAAAGGAATTTGGTGTGGGTTTTTTTT